>OY735200.1:19207890-19240390 GCA_963457665.1 Thysanoteuthis rhombus
CCACACAGTCATAACACCAGAGCAATGGTCGACAGACGACATACATTTGTGAGGGAGCCTCCTAAGTATTGCAAACATATTTATTCGGCTCGTGAGATCCTCATGGGATGACCCACTATCAAAAATTGAACATCTACTTGAGTGGCAGTGTAAGTAAGCCTGTGTAACAGAACAATCTGCACGTGTAGTAAGATATATCCTCGTTAAGTATCTGAATCTAGTAGCCAGAATAAGCATTCATAGCGAATACTATGAAGGACATAATTTAGGGAACCTTTATACAGAATTATAGTTTACTAGTTAGTTACGCATAACATTAGTACAGTAGCGAATTCGATCCTGACTAGACGACTTACACTTGTGCCTTGAGTCAGACGAAGCCAACTCTAGTAAATACTACGATGGCCAACTTTTAAAAGGGCCTTTCTGAAGGGTTTTGATAAGAAAGCTAGTCTTGCAGACCCTTACTATTGTGGTGAGTTCGATCTTCACATATGCTTATCTCTTTGACAAGGTGCCAGTGATTCGTTTTAAGGCCATCTCTGCCGGCAGAGGGGTCGGGGCCACATTGCCGTGGTTTGGGATAGATTTTTTCTTTCAAAGTTACTACTTACTTTCATTGTATGTTCGGGTTTGTGGCAAATTACAATCGAATCAAATATACTATTACAAATCGAGAGTTACCTTTGCGATCTTTTATGACGTTTGAGAGAGAGAGAGAGAGAGAGAGAGAGAGAGAGAGAGAGAGAGAGAGAGCTTACCACAGATTTTAGAGTAAAATTAAAGAAAATCAAACAAATGTACAAAAACGTAATATAAAATTCACAGAATCAGTTAGAAATTCACTCACATTATAGAGTTTGGGCCCAATCTGAACTCAAATATCCTAAGGCAGACCTATCCAGCTTACTTTTTGTGTCAGTACATCTGCACCAACAGTATGAATAATATAACTATATAAACAAACAAATAAATAAAATGAAATAAAAATAAAATTCTATTCATGTACCATATCCATATCTTTTATCATATACAGCTCTGCGAACGCCCATGCCTGCATAACAAGAGCAGATAGAATGGGTGCTAGAAGCCGGTGGAACTCTAAGGCCACCCTGAATGACATCAGCGGTGACCAATCCACCAGACACCAGAACACATCATGGGTCAGCGTGGCAGGGTCTGGCCCAATACTTCCCATGGTTCGAACAATGGGAATTATACCGACTGTTCTTGCTGGGTCATCGGTCCCAAAAGGCCCAGCCACATCACTTGCCTTGGATGTGCGACCTACAACGTCAGCTCATCGTAGCTGTGCGCTGAACTCTTCCACAGCATTCCTGTTATATTAATGTTACGGAGACCAAATATGCCTGGAGAATTTTATGCGTGATTTTACCAAAGCATCGTACAGTAAAGTGACAAATGTGTGTCCAGTTGTTGAAATGTGTGGCGAATGAATTCGTGGTCTTATTTGCAGTGTCGACGTTCGCCTGAGCGTGCTCTGTGAATATAAGCTGATTATCACTCTTCACTCTCAAGCATTTCTCAACAGTAGCTTCTTCTGGAACATGAGTGCCATTATACCATCGAAATGAATGGAGTAAAAAGTACTTATAATAACCACGTACATGATAGTATGTAACTGTTTGCTGAATGTAACATACCTTGAACAGGCAAAAGTTCGATACAAAAATGAAATATATCATAAAAACGTTAATAAGAGCAATTGAATTAGGCGGTATTATATTTAGGGTTTACTCATTTTACTTTTTAAAATAATGTACTCGAATTTTCAAGAGCGGTTGAGCAAACTAATCTTTGAAAAAATTCTTGACAAGATATGAAAAAATAACGCGCCTTTAGAACGTGTGTTTCATTGAATAGTGCCGTTAAAACAAGTGTTGTTGTGTTAAAACGAGTGTTTACTGTAATATCCAGCTGCCAGTTAGGTTGACAAAAATTCCAGAAAGCCTGGCCACTGACGTCAATTACTTGATATTCAGTGTACATTTTATGCCTAAAGTACAATCGATGAGAGAGGGCCTTACTATTGATAAATGGTAACAAAACCCTGCAAAGATAACCTGTTATACCTACAGTGACTCTAACCATCATCTGATAAGCGTACAAACCACCTTCTCCTCCGGTGGATGCATTTACAGAATTTCGTCATTCATATCGCATAACCTTCCACTGAGCAAAGGGTCTTGGGAGAGCGACAGAATTTTAAGAATGTCTTCAGCCCACACGAACACAGAAACGTGAACCTTTTCACGAGGATGATCAAGTCCGTAGCCTGACACGTAGCAATCAGCTGAAGTGTATTGACAAGGAAGGAGATTATGTTGAAAAATAAATATTTGTTGAGTAAAACAAATGTTTTCTCATCATTAAGCTACAGGCTTATTGATTTATCCAAGTACATGAACTCAAAAATGATATGTGAGGCTGTTACGCATAAAATGCCGTTTTTTTTGCATCAGAGAAAATAATGCTCTAAGTGGAAGATTTACAAAAGTAATTACATTTTTTGTTGTTTCAATTTGAAAAGAAATATAATTCGTCATTGTTGGAGATATTTTCGCCCTTAACAGCAATGGATGGTGTCTACGCAAGGTTTGATCAATTTTCAAGTACGAAATCAACTTAGAACAAATGAATGCTGATAAAAGTCAAAAAGCTTTTAGAGTGAATACTGCTACAATACGAACTATTCAGTTTGGGTTCAATAGGTTTAGGTCTGAATATATGGATACCAATAATAAAAATCTATGGGAGGACCTTCTTAATAATGAAAAATTATCGACAGCCATGGTCAACGTCCCACAAATAACGGTTTGAGCACTTTTAGGAGACTTTATGACTTCATCAGACACCATGTCACGTCATCTCAAAGAGGTAAAGGATAAAAAGTTGTAAAAATAAGTCTCACAATGAAATGCCCCATGATAATTTCCGATCTCACTCCTCTCAACTGATTGTCTTAAGGTTTAGAAAATTGGAATATGAAGGCTTGAATCACTGTAAATATTCATGCCATTTCTCCTACAGATTATAATCGTTTGAAACATTTTGAACTTCATATCCATAATAAAAAAGGAAAATCATTATCCGAGCTTTACAGAATTTGTGACCATAAATCAAAAAAAAAAACAAAAAAAAAACTATTGATTGCATATTATCATCAGAGGATCATCGGAAAAAGGTGATATCATCCTTCAGCTTACTACTCAAAAACGACTTTCCATTTAACAACCTAGTAAATATAATTTAATAAAATAAAATCGTAAAAGTATATAGAAATGAAAATTAAGAAAGATAAGCAATCATATAGTAAAAGCAACAAGATTATATTTATAATAAATGCTCTTTCAAATAATGATAATGATAATAGTGATAATAATGACGATGATTATCAAATATCTTTCATTATAATGACGCTGGGAACGATGGAGTCTGACGTGGTTCGCAAAATCTTACAAGATTTTAAAAAGATATGTTACCATTGACTAAGTGATCACGTGATACAGCCTAGAAAAAATATCTTCAGTATATTAACAGTATGTACGGAAAACAGATAAAAAGTAGAAAAAAATAAAATTTGATAAAAGAAGAAGGAGAAAAAGATAAAACAAATGCGTTTTCTTCGTGGTTATCGCTTCTTCCAAAATAGCAAATGACAATTGGTGATGATAAAGGCACGCAAAATAGAATAAAGCCGCATAGAATTAAAATGTTTTTTAAGAGGGAAAGAAAAAAAATAACGAAAACAGAAAAAAAAGAGTGCACGAAAGAGGAGAAAAAGAATGAAAGAAAGAGAAAGATATAGATAGATACGAATATTCATTGTGGTGAACAGAAAAAAAGATAGAAAGGAGGAACGAAAAGCTTGGGATAAGGACCATAAAAAGCTAGAAATGTAAGAGAGAAGAAAGAAAGAATGAAAGGAGGAAAGAAAGGGGAACAAAAAAAATGGAGTAAGGTAGAACTGAAATGATAAAAGAAGGACAGAAGGAGGAATAGATCAAAAGGAGGAGAAAAGAATGAATAAATAAATGAAAGAGGGAAAGAATTAGATACTGAATGAAAGGGGAAAAGAATGATGTAATGAATGAAAGAGTCAAAGAATGAATTATTGAATGAAGGAGAGAAAGGATGAATAATTGAATGAAGAGGGGAAAATGAATTAATGAATAATGAAAAGAAATAATAAATTTAACGAATGAACGAGGGGAAAATGGATTAATGAAGGAGAGAAATAATTAATTAATAAATGGAGGTGGGAAAGAAGGGCTTTGAAAAATGCAGACCAAACAAAGAAAGAAGAGAAGAAACAAAAAAAGGAAAGGAGATGGAAATCAAAGGAGTAAATAAAAGAAGTAAAGAGGAAAGGAAGAACAAAAGTTTTCAGATAACTGAGAAAGGTAAGAGAAAGAACAAAGGAGAGAAAGCAAGAGAGGAAGAAAGGAAAAGAAAGAACGGAACGGGATAAAAGAAAAGAACAGACTGGGAATAATGCATATCAGAGAAAGAAAAAAGAAGAATGAAAGAAAAAGGAAGAAAATGAAAGAAAAAAACAGCGGACACCCATTGAAAGAAAGGAAGAAAATCAAACAATGAAGGAAATATAACAAAAGGTGAAGGAGAAGAGGAACAACAAAGATGAAAAAAAAAATCAAAGAATGGAGAATATCTTAGGTGAAATTTGTAAGGAGACAGAAGAAAAAAGAAGAGCTCTGAAATAAAAAGCAAAGGGAAAGAAAGATAGGAGGAAGGAGTTAAGGAGAAAAAATGGAAAATGAAAGCAAAAAAAAGGGGGCAGGAAGTGAAAAAGAATGGCAGAGTGAAAGAAAGAAAGAAGACAAAAGAAGGAGAGACACAAGGAAAGACATGAAAAAAAGAAAAACAGAAAGAAAGGCCAGAAGAAAGGAAAACCGACTGAAAGAAAGAAAAGCAGAAAGAAAGAAAGGTAGGGATAAAGAGAGAGGGTAGAAAGAAAGATAAAAAGCAAGAAGGAAAGGCAGAAAGAGGAAAATACAGTTAGAAAGTCAGACAGAAATGGGAATAGAAAGAAAGAAAGGTAGAAAGAAAGAAATGTCGAAAGGGAAAAGGTAGATTGGGAGAAAGGAAGAAAGACAGAAAGAAACATGGTAGAAGCCTTTTCGGATTTTTCGTTTCTCCCAATCACCTAGGATAAAATTAGTCCAACAAAAGTATGCTTCATTCTAAGTTTTGTTTAATTTACGTAAACGCGTTTTCTTTTGCCATTGTTAAATCCAGACTTATCTAATTTGTGTTTCTTGCTATCGATATACAATTTACTTATTATAGCATCAGTAGTCGGAAGTCCATGGTGACGAAGATAGCTTGTCTTTGCAAGAAGATAAGTTGACGACTGAAGTGCAGCCGTATCAAGCCTGTCTGCAAACATCCAGGCCTGGTCTATAACTGATACCGGAGAGAAAGCTTATATGTCAGATATGATCATTTGTAATGGGTTAAATATAAATGCGCTTACAAGAGGTGCGGTCCTTAGGAATTATGGTGAGCAATCATCTTGTTTAAAAAAACGAAAAAAAAATGTGAAGAATAAGAATAGAAACTAATAGTTGGAATCATTGAATGTGCTTGATTTTGATAAATTTCCTCGTCTTTTTTGTCAGAATTTCCGAAATAAAGAATTTATCATTACCATTCACTGATTTACTTGGACTCTTTTTTTAATTTTTTATTTTTTACCTCATCTTGGTTGTTACAGTCATAACGTTTTGGCTGTTATACTCTCTGGTCTTCTGCGGGTGTCTGTCGCAATCGTTAACCTGTGAATCTCGAACGAAAACCTTAATTTAATCTATGGGAGTAGATTTTCTCGTTCGGCTGTCCATAACAGAAAATCTCTCGAATGATCCAATTCCTATGGGACACATGGCCTAGTGGTTAAACGTATCTTGTAATATGCCAACCGGTCCTGAGTCCTATCCCTATGTCAGATTGACCAAAAATAGTTTCATATTCTTGTTCAGTGGAAGTAGTAAATACCAATGAAATGAATTCATGTGAGTAAAAGATTTTGTCCAGAAGATTCTGGAAACTTTTGCATCAAAATCATATCATAATAATCATGTTTTACTGTATTTGAAAAAAAAAACATATGAAAGTGGAGTTATATATCCGTAGCGTGACACAGCTGTTAGCTGAATTATATATTATAAAAGTCTGTCAAAGCGAAAAGAAGAGTGGAAAGGGTAAACAACTGTGTAAGTGTGTACATCTCTACTACCATTGTAGCCGATGGTAGGCCAGTAGTAGCTCGGGGAAATAATTTCCATAAACATAGGCATCTCTTATATTCACATAAAGGAAAGTGTTTTTCTCATATGTGAAAAAAAGTTGTTTTGTTTCAAATGAAATAACCTGAAAAACAGGAAATATAAAGAGTTGGAGAAACTAAACAGAAAATAAATATCCGTGTTATAAATTTTTTGTTCGCAATATAAATATTTATGTTAAGATATAATATTTGTGTAATAAATGTATAATCTAATCATACGTAATCAATACCGTCATTCTCATGTGCACAACACAAGCATTATATGATTTACAATATCTCCATTTTACTGTGTTAAAAAGACCCCTAAAACGCAACTACTCAAGTGGACATTCTGCTTCTTTTGCTGCCGGAAATATCTTGAGTGGACATGATGTATGGGTAGACGATGGTGGTGGTTACATTGGACTCAAGAGTTAGTCGTTCTGGTGGTGTTTGGCTGTTGATGCCAAAGTCTTACGCCACAAACGTTTGGAAATTCAGATTTTTCTCCTTCATTTATAACTTCCGCTGACTAATTATCCGAAATGTTTACTTTTACTCCCAAAAGTGTGATTTCCTATTTTAGAATTTCAAATAAAAAGAAAAAAGGAAAGTATTCTTAAAATAACCAAGAAAATTCTAGTTAAACTTGCCGGGTTGTCGGGGTAGTTACTTACCGCATATGCCTGTATATGAGACGAACATTTAATTACAACCCCTCACCCCCTTGCAAAAATTACACCGCATCCGTTGTTCTGGTAATTTGACGAGGGGTTCATCTACCGAAGCTCAAAAATTGATTGCTATGGGGATTGGGTGAGTTACAGTGAGCAGTTGTTGTTCATATACTATTATAAACCACCCATCTTAAACTCCACCGTATACGGTATTTTTCCATCGATGCTAGTTCGTGCCAACTTGAAAAGCTAGAATTTTGAATGATGATTTTCAAGGAAGTCAAGCCCTACTCCCTTGAAACTTGGACTGCTAAGAGTCTTCCTACTTTTACTTCCTTCGATTTATTCCTTATTGGATTTAGATGAGCTTAGTAAAGATTTCACAAGATGATTTCCTAGACAGATGGGCCAAATCGACTTGGGATATTGTTGTTAGACCATTAGGCTCCGTGCCAAACTATGCTGAACTTAGAAAGTATCTATATAATTGTAGGTCTTTCTCTCTCTCTCACCCACACACGGAGACTCGCAGACATGGGACGTATACATATATATTAGTTTGAGGATTGCTGAAATATATTTCTCTTTCGATAATTACTGACACTGATCAAGAGAGATTTTACTGTGAGCTCATACGAGAAAAATAACCATTAACACAAAACCTTTTTACAAAATATCCCAGGGTATTAGATATCAAATAACATCCAATGAGTGTGGTTTTCTTTCCTTTTTTTCAATACTCTCTTACATCTACATGTCTGGACCCTTTTTGCGGAATAAAAGTACTTATCTATCTGTGTGTGCGTGTGTGTGTGTATGTGTTTCGCCAGCTCTCCGAAGGAGAGTGTCCCTATGCAACATTTTCTAAGCCAAAATGGCATAAAGTGGAAAGCAATTACCATTATTTTAGATGGGGAACCGTTTTTAGCGTTCGCAAGCCCCAAAATAACTTCTATGTCTGCCAGTTTTACACGAAGCGAAACACCCTTATGAGCTTTCTTGGGATTTTCTGATATCTTTGGACTCATCTTGCAGACGACTGCATGAAATAAACCGAGATAAAGAAGAGACGCTGGCAGATACAGTTCAAAGCTATGGCGGCTTGATGTCTTTCATAGAAGCTAAGTGGCGTAAATCGAACTTTCGTAATGTGGGGGATCTCTCTCTCTCTCTCTCTCTCTCTCTCTCTCTAAATATATATATATATATATATATATATATATATATATGTGTGTGTGTGTGTGTGTGTGTGTGTGTGTGTGTGTGTGTGAAAATATATGCATATATATGTTAATAAATTATGTTATTTTATATTGAAACTCTTATTTGAAATAATCTCCCGGTATTACACGGTGAAATTTGTTAAACACGATTGACAATTTTAGTCGGTTCAAGTTAATCATCTTATCATTATAGTCGGTGAACCATAGTGCAAGAACTGTCTGAATTTCGATCTATTCTCCCTCAAGCACCTCTGACTAAAATTGATCATTATCTTTGATTTCAATGTTGAATGAATTGTTGGATTAATTATGAATGGAGGTATACAAATGAATTTATTTGAGCACGTTCTGTATTAGTTACATGTTATGAATACTGCCAAAGACACTATGAAACACAGTTACCCGATTCATGATATTTTGTTGATAGGGGTTATATAGTTTTAATGTAGATGGGTTCTAAGATTTAGAGTTTTAGTCTAATCATTGAAATGATATTTGTACTTTCAAGTAGCATCCTGTAGATATTGGAGGAGGGGCAATGATGCTTTATAAGGTGTTTGTGGATGGAGACTTGTGACATGACTTATGCACAAACATGCATATATACATAGACTCATTTATGTATCTATGTATATACACACACATATATTATACACATGTACAAACATACAGATCTGTAAATATACACACATACATTCAAACATACATACATACATACATACATACACATATATATACACACACACACATTCATGCAAACACATGCATATAGATATTAAGTAGCCACTTCAACGTAGCGTTGCTCTTGCCATTGAGCTAAACAGCTGCTGGTAATGCAAAGGCCCAAATCCAAATTCTCGTCTTGCTTATTCTCGGTTTATGTCTGCTCTATTTGTTTCTTTGAACGCAACAATTATGTTATTAAAAGATGGATACATGACCTGACAGAATGATTATGAGTTACTTAATGTTATATAAAAACTCTTTTTTGAAATGATCACCCGTTATTCCACGGTAAATGTACAATTTGGCCTAGACAATGTAAATGGAATAAACAATGAAGAAAATGGGGCTGCTGCAGGAATCAAACCTGCTACTGATAGTTGCTCTTATAACCAAATAATGCCCAAATAACTGTTTCAAATTCCGAATTACTTTATTCCTATGATATTATTTATTGTTCTAACTCATACAGTTATTTAAGAGGTATTTTTCGCATGAAATTCATCATCCGCTACTACTGGAGTAATTTCTTTTTTCTCAATTCTTTTTAGCTTGCTTTTCTAGCACCGAGGGTGTTATGGCCCACAAACACATCAATCTACACAGTTATTGCGCTGTTGGTCAAATCTTGACAGAGATAATTTATTTCTTGTTTCTGTTCTCTTCGCATCAAATGCCTGAATAATTTTGTACTGCGACCAAGAGGAAAAAACCCTCACACTATGAAAATAGGGTGTGTTTTACATCATCGACAAATATGATCTCTGAGGATATACTTCACTTACATAATGTCCCGTAAACATATATTGGTCCCAAATGGTTGAATGAAACTGATTACTTACTAGGACACGTGCATAACACAATTTTCAAGCTTTTATGTCAAACGCTTTACTGAATATAGTCCTAAAAAATATAGTTGCGACAATTATATATATATATATATATATATATATATATATATATATATATATATATATAGAGAGAGAGAGAGAGAGAGAGAGAGAGAGAGAGAGAGAGTTGGATGTAACGAAGAGCTACCGGTATAAATGATATTTCGCAGTAAAGTAAAAAAATGTTTCATAGTTGGGAGGATTTGCCAATTTGGTTTCGCCAGAACAATGAATCAAACATGTCAGGAATGTACAATTTTTTATGTTGAAAGTGCATCCGGTGTCTCCCAAAAGACCAACATTGTTTACCGATGTAAAGCAATTTATACACGCCACTACTTATTTAATTCTTTTATTCACTTGACTATATTTTTGTTTGTGGGGGTGAATCTGGATGGACGAAGGGAGAGGATAACTTGGCAAACAGAACTTTCCCATTGCTTGACGGAAAAGCTTCATGTGCTCGCGTTAAATAACAGTCACCAAAGCTGAAAAGTGAGACGCGTTCATGTCAGAGAAAATGGCTCAGATTTGACAGGCGTAGGAATATATGTAGTCAGACGGCTGTTAAAAAAAGATTGCTTTAATTTGAAAAAAGTCACAGGCTTTAAATTGGCGTCGTATTTGGCATGTTTATTCAATCTCTTTATTCGTCGAGTATTTCCGTGTTTGCACTATTATTCTTTGTGACTAGACAACATTTTAGAAAAGGAGAAAAGAAAAAGAAAAAAAAAAGACACTGCAGGTCTTGAAAAGAACATAGCCTATCTCGTGAGTGAGATAGTTACAGAATAGCTTGTCACATATGAAATGTTTTGAATAGTTAGATGAAAAATTATATAAATAGCAAAAACAGTAAATATTTAATCAAGATTTGACAAACTTGAAGAAATGTTTTTTCAACAATTTTCTAATGACGATATTGCCATCTCAACAAAATTATTTCGCTTTAGAGATCAGTAAGTGAGTAAAAGTACGAATTGAGGCTCCCATATTATTGAATTATTTATTACGGATATGAAGTTCAAAATGCTCGAAACTATGATGATATGTTGGACGAATGTCAGTTTCATATGGATGCTGTTTGAAGTTTTCATATTCCAATTCTCCAGGTTTAGACACTGTAAGCTGAGAGCATTTCATACAATTCGTGTGGGACTTTATTAATTGAGAATGACGACGCTCATGATTTCGACACCGTCTCGGCCTTCACAAAATCTTATGTACCACGCAAACACGTGATACGCATTAATCCTCAAACTCCAGTAAGCATACGAAAAGATTCGGTAGCTGTTTTGTTTAATCTTACCAAAAATTTCAAAATGATGCGTTGCTTGATCTTCAAACAGACCTTTTTATGACATATCAGAAGAATACATCTACTTCTAGCGATGCGTAACACTGGATGGAAGATACGAGCTGATTGAAACTTTCAAAGAATGTTGATGCTTACTTTTTCGTTAGTATATACCAATTGGTTTGCGTAAGCACTCTGTTATCCCACTTACGTAGGCGTAATCTCGTTACTTAGAAGCCGTACTTGTTTTAATACTGATACACACACTCACATATATGAACTCGACGGATACTTTTTGTTGGTTCAACTTTTTTGTCATTCTTCCTTGCTTGTTTTTTCACTGGGTTACACAAATGAAGGAATTATCAAAAGCTCGTACTACTGTTTTTCAAGCGCTTTCGATCGTCATCAGCCATTTTCAGGAAGTATTCCAAAGGATTTTAAAGTTCAATGTTCACAGTAACAGTGATAATTGGAAAAAATATGATAGTAACGTTGTATATATTTAAATGAATTGTTTACTCTGGCAACATTATTTCTCACGACAAACCGTTCGTTGTAAAATGTGATAGATACAATTCCATTTCAAAATTGTTGGTATTGCAATTTCTGTTATGATGCACTGTTCTTGAGTCGTCTTGTCAAAGTAGAAAATCAGGAAAAGACGTTTCCACTATATCTAACCATATATATATATATATATATATATATATATATATATATATATATATATGCATATATATATATATATATATATATATATATATATATATATATATATATATATATCTATATATATATATATATATATATATATGTGACACTAGGGGGCCAGGAGTCCCCCGTGTCCTGAAAATTACTATGGCTGTTACTAAAAATTACTATGGTTATTACCAGTAATTACTATTGTTATTACAAAAGGAGTTGTCTGTGTTAAAAGGGATAATGTGTTTTTTGAGGATACTGTAGCAAGTTGAGAATTACGTGTTTCCGGGTGCGGGCATCTGCAATTTCTCAATCTAGTGTCATCTGTCAAATCCTGGGTTGCAAAAACAAATGCTTTTGGAAAAAGGTTTTGTTCCCGATTCGATGACCAGATAAGGGCCTAATGTGTTTTTCGAGATGTCATGGGAAGTTGAGTTACCTGTCATCTGTCAAGTCCTGGGGTTCAAAAACAAAGCCAGATATAAGGGCCAGTATTTGGGGGCTAGAGAGAGAGAGTAAAAGCTTATGAAAGAAAAGTTATTTGCAGAGTCCTTGGGAGAGGGGGAGACTAATTTATGATATTGAACAGACCTGCGTCGCGAGATGAATGAGGGTCAATGTTTTGGGTTTTTCCGGAAAGGTCGAGATGGCAGGAGAGGGAGAGATAAGGGAAGTCAATTACAAGAGATACAGTGTCGATACCAAGGGCTTAGATAGGAAGAATTTTCGTAACAAGCAAGCAGAGTAAAATTTGGGTTTGGAGAAGAGAGTCCTTGCCAGCTCTCTCTCGTGTTAGACGCCGCCCTTAGTAACCGTCAACCGCTGCTACCATTCAGTAGACTACTGTTCGTGACATGAGAGACCAGTCGTTATTTTGACTTAGATGATAATCGGCTTCCTCTCTTTTCAACTGCGAATAGGCATTTCCCGTCTCCAGAGATATTGATAATCAATATTCTATGTAAAACATAAACGAAATTCCGTCTTGTTGCCTTCTTTTACTAACCCAGAACCACGGCTGGGTTAGTATAGTTTGTGGAGACCACCCCAACAGGAAACCCCACATATATATATATGCATATATATATATATATACATATATATATACATATGTATATACATATATATGCATATATATATAAATATATATATATATATATATATATATATATGACTAATTTTGCTTGAAGCAAGATGAAAGAGTTGGCTTAATTGCATAGATTTAATTTCTAGAAACTATAATGAATTTTAAATTATCTCATTACATTCAAATTATACCAATTATGTATAGTTTTATGAGGCTGATTTAAAATAGAATACATCTAAAATGATTATTACAGGTAAGTTTGTACTTAATCGTGGAACCAGTCAATTCCGCTAAAATCAAGGTAATCCAAATATTTGACAATCCCAGCAAAACATAAACAATAAGCATAGATTTCTAGGAACTATAATGAATTTCAAAGGAAATATCTTTGAATTATCACTATGTATTCAAATAATATACTAATGGTATTTAGTTTTATAAGGTTGATCTAAAATAGAATACATCCAAAATGATTATTGCGGGAAAGCTTGTATTTAGTCGTGGGACCAGCTAATTCTGCTGAAATCGATGTAATCCAAATAGCAACTTTTGGGAGGTTATCCAAATATTTGACAAAAAATAAGAACATAGTTAATAAGGCACTAGGAAGAGGGGAGAGGAAGGATAGTTGGGAAATTTACTAAAGGGGTCGCTAAAGAGAGAGAGAGAGAAGGTAGGAAAATAAAGTTAGGCAATTTAATAAAAGGATAGGAAGGGAGAAGGTAGAAAAGAAAGATATCTAAATAAAAAGATAGGAACAGAGAAGGGAGGGAAAAGGTTAGATAGTTCATTGAGGGACTCAGAAAATTTTCCATGTTTATATAACATTTAAATAAAGTCATTGACCGGCAACAAAGATTGGAAGGCATAAGGATTAAAATGAGAAGATTCAGTCATACAGAAGAGCAGAAGCATGAAATATTGGATAATCTCAGTTGTCAACACCCATGGAATTTCCATGAGTCCAATATTTTATCAAAAAAATTAAACACCAATATTACACTTTTGATCAAATCTAACGCCTGTCCTTGCAGGTAACTTGGGTATGATATATTTTTTAAATACCAGTAACACGTGAATACTCGCGTTTGCGTGGATACCATTCTGGTTTGGCGAGCTTATACGATTAGAAAGTTCATACACTGAAACATTCAAATGAGAATTATGATAAATTATCCTGAGCTGAGTCAAATAGCAACTATTTTACGACTATCGACTGATAAGCATAACCAAGACTACTTACGAGAGCTTGAGATATACGGCTTGATTAACGAGATAAAGGCTTTTCGAGAATCTAAAGTATATTGTTCCAAGAATAGGTTCGTTCTAGAACTGGTGACCCGTTTTTTCACCGTCTTATATTTTTAATACTCCATAAAGGATTTTGAAAGCATTGTACATAAGGTCAATCTTTCAAGTTGGAAGGGCAAGCGAGAAATTTTGCATTCAAAATCCTCGCTCTCACCCGGGCTTGAATTCCGACTTTTACCACTGATGGTAAATTCGTTACAATCACAATCACGAAGCAAGCCACATATTTCTTGTCTCTTGATAGTTACAAATCTCAACTTTACAGCACTAGTTCAAACAAGATAGAAAAAATGAGCTTATGAAGTTTGTGTTGAGCCATGTAGGGAGAGTCCACCTGCCTAGGAAATCATCATTTGAAGAATCGTTTTTATCCGTGATTGAACACCGACTTCTAGCACTGGTGGTAAATATGAAGGTATTACAATCTCGAGCCAGACCATACATTCCTTGCATCTTGATATTTCTCAATCTTAATTCTAAAGCACAAATCCAAATGGTTGGGAAGACATTTCGAGATTATGGTAACCGTTTCAAGACTCCTTGGCCGTATATACCCTGAGGTTTCTAGGACAGCTGGGATATATATGTCCCATTGATTTTTTTTAGAAATCAACTGGGGCATATGTCTTTCAGATAAATAATAATTCTTTCTATTAAATGGTATCGTGAGTACTTCTTTGCAGATTAGACACAAGAAGATTCAACGTGAGCATAATGTATGTCAGTAGAAACGAACAAAGCAAGACAAACATATTGTAGGTAATGACCATTCACAAATAGAGTAAATTTTGAACATCATAGCAGTAGCTGTTTATATAATCAACCATACCATGTGTAGGATTCATTTAAAAAAATACACAAAACATTTAATCACTCTAATGCTTGAATATATAGTGGTTGGGGCTGATCCAGGATTTTGATGGGATCCAAATTGGAAAAGAAATTCTTTTCGTATAGATACGCGAAGAAAATAATTTTCAAACATCAAAACCAAGAGAGCAATAGATGATCCGTTATTTTGCATTTACATTAGAATTAACAAAAGAGTAAAACATAAGATTAATAATTAAACAAATTTATCAAAAATAAACTTTCTTCATCTAGATATCAATTTTTCTTTTAAACTGGATCCACGCCTGAAAATTAAAGTTGAGGCCACTTATAGAAGAAGTTTGGAATTAGTCAATTTGAAATAAACAGAACGCTTTATAAAAATGTTGTCTATCTCGTATTTTGATAAGATTCAAGCGCGTCTAACTGGAAACAAAGGTTGATATCTTTTGAACGTTTTTAGGTACTTAAAGCATAAATAAATATAAATATGACTGTCTGGTCTGTCTGCGATAGCAAAAAGGAAAGATAGTTCGTTACTTTTTCACCAGCCTTCCATGAAAAGAACCTTCTAACCACCAGCATCCTTACATCTTCTACTTCTGTAAACAGATATCAGTAATATCTAAAATTCCTTGACGGGGATAAAGGTAACAGGTGTAGTTGGAAGCGAAACACAGAACGGAAGTGGATTCAGTCCAAAACCAACAGGCCACAACAACAGTTGTTTGACGTTTTCAAAAAGAGGCTCGTTGAAATGGCACTAGACGACATTTTGAATCTTTTCACTGACTTTTCATATACTCGGGATTTTTGAGAGTATCTTTCCGAACATAGCCGAAATCCTGTGATAAAGTCACAGGGGAATTATTTAATTATAAAAAAAATAGTGCCTTTACGCTGGTTACATCTTCAGCCATTCATGCCCGGGCTCAACATATCCCATCAATACTTGCGATATGTGAGATATACTTACAGGTGACAAACATCCGAAGTGGCATAACCATATTTCCTCTGCACTATTTTACCCTTAGCTGGGAGAAAGGGTAGATTCATGCCTTTCCGAAAGGCCGCAAATACAAACTGACCCAGCCGGAGTTTGAACTCAGCTCACTGAGTCCATTCTCTGTCCTGTTATTCACTCGGTCATCCCACATTCTCAAGGGACTTTTGTAACATAAAATGTGGAACCGCTCGTGTGCGTGTACATACACACCACACATGGACTTTTATAGAAACAGATGTAAGCGTGTGTTTTTATGTGTGCGTACGTAAAGATCTACCAGTTTTTTTGCTCCAGGGCATCACGGTGCCAGTATCTTCTGAACTTGTTTAAATCATCACGCGATCTTTTTGTCGGTAATAATTTTGCATATGATCTGGGGGATCCACGCTGTGAGTCGTGATGACTTGCAGTTGTCTGACATTCTTGCAACATGGCATTCCAAATGCCATTTGAGCTTTCTAATGCTGTAACCTGTTTGTCTCTTGATAAACGTGTCTGTGCTGTCTTGTGACATTTCCATGTGATGATTATCATCATTTTTCCTGTGCGCGTTGCATGGTTCTCAGTTTGAGAGCCAATCACTTCCATGTTTCCGCTGCGTAGGTGACTATCGGGAAGACGAAATGGTTATAGACCCTTCTTTTTAAAACTGATGAGATCTCTCTGTTCTTGAGCTTGCTGTGGTGGAGCTTCCCCGCGTAAGGTGATTCTTGGTTCGATTTCTTCTTGTGCTACTCCGAACGTGAACTATGCTTAGAGCGATGGTTAGCAAAAGAGTTTGGTAGATCATTAGATAGCTTGATGAGTGCACAGGTGCCCAGTGGCTTCGTCATACTTATCAAAAGTGCTACCCAGAATTATGCTGTTTTCTTTGCTAAGGAGTTTTTGAATAAATACACACACACATTATATATATATATATATATATATATATATATATATATATATATATATATATATATATATATATATATATATATATATATATATATTCGATGTTTCAGAGGTTAGATGTCCATCATCGATTAACAATGATAGGTGAAATGTATTCGAAGTTCTAACATTCTTTTTATTCATCGATCTGCTGTTTGTATATCACCCCTCTATCTGCCCCCTCTCTCTGCTACAATGGTTTTGCGGTCTGGTATCGCAGATCATTATTCGATTTCATTAGAAAAAAACTATTTTACAGAAATTTAACAATCATAACCGCAAAACATAACTAAATGTATGACTTTTAGGTTGATTTCAATTAAATTTGGTTCTTCTCGTGTAATATTCCTGTTTTCAACTCTCAAAACCGAGCGATTCAAAGCAAAATGTCTGAAAAGTGTATATAACTTTTTTTATGAATTGCTGAAAAGATGAGTACGAATATATCTGATAGAGGTAGTACCTTGAATTCCTAAGCCCAAACAGCCAAACCAACCTTTTATGTCTTGAGTTGGCTCATTGGTTGGTAGATGAATGAACCGATATGAGTTATTTTTGATCAGCGATAGATTTACTGCAATATACATTAATGTTGATATCTTTACGGAATTCTAAATTCGACTTATTTTGGGTTGATTTCGGGGTCACGCAATAATAAGAAAAATAGACAGGCGAGAGTGAACGGGGAATCGTAACTGGATCTTTGGAGAGAAGAAATATGGTATGTAATAAGATCGGAGGAAAAAAAAATTAAAGACAAAGATAAGAAGAAGAAATAAGAAAAAAGTGGTAGCGTAAGGGAAGGAAAAAGAGAGAAAAGATAAGGGTGAGAGCAAGAAAAAGATGAAAAAAAAAGAATAATAAGACCAAGAGAGAACAAAGATTAAAGTGATGAGAGAAGAAGAAGAAGAAGAAGAAGAAGAAGAAGAAGAAGAAGAAGAAGAAGAAGAAGAAGAAGAAGAAGAAGAAGAAGAAGAAGAAGAAGAAGGAGAAGCTTGTTCGAGAGGACAACAAAGAAAAATAAGAAAACAGGTAGAAAAAAAAACCTGACTATGAGAGTAGTAGTGAGAGATGACGGTAAGGAGGATGAGAAAGAAAAAAAGACCAAAGATGATAGAAAAGTTATTAAAAAGGACCAGGAAAATTCGGTCAAAGTTGTCTAATAATAGTCGTAAAACGGATGTTCGGATAAGATCGCTATTTCAACATTCCATGCTTTAATGATACTTGGTTGTCCCTTGAGTTAAAGAGGACTTTGGTGATAGAGAACATCAGATAGAAAGACAGGTGAGAGAGAGAGAGAGAGACAGACAGACAGACAGACAGACAGACAGACAGACAGACAGACGGACAGAGATAAAAAAAAGGAGTGGTTCTAGATGATTCCAGGTTTATGTACACGTAATATTATAGGGAAAATAAGATGGAAAAGGTATGTTCAGAGAAGAACAGAATTTAGGAGGGAAAAGGAAGGGTCAGGGAGAGGAGACAAGGAAATATGAAGACAGTAAGAAAAAGAGATATATAAGGAAAGACAGAAAGAAAAAAAAAAGCGAAAATAGGAAGAAAGAGAAAAAGGAATAAAAAAAGATAAGAAGAGAATGAAAGAATAAAGGAAAAGGGTATAAATTGGGAATAAATTAAGAAAAAGAGATGAAAGGGAAAAAGAAAAACAGAAAATGAAAGATAAAAAGGAAGAAATAGAAAGAAGAGAGAGGGGAGAGAAAAAGACAAGTCAATTGAAAGACACGTGACCAACGTATTTTGGCAGCTATAGCAAGGTATATAGACCGACAGACCAACAGCGAGGCAGATAGACAGACAGCTAGATCATTTGTAAGATGAATCGATAAGTCAAATGAAAGTAAATCTCAGTATGACGAGGTAGTGTTGACTGAGCACGGCGCACACACACATATGTATAAATTGACCGAATCACTTGAGCGTGTCGAATTATTTTGAATCAGGGGTAATAAAGAGAAACCTCCATCCAGTCAAAGATAAATCCTCATCACAGTCGGGGTTTCTTCCGAACGAAAGTAATTATGACAGTCACAAATATCACAGGCCACAGAAAAAAATATCATCTTACAATTAGAAGGACACAATCAAATAAAACTATTCAAGCAGAGGATTTTCTTATTAACTCAATGAAATTGACTTCCTCAACAGGAAAGATATTCATTTATCATTTTATTATTAGTTCCACGGATATGACTTATATACTTGTACAGTCATTGTAATAATTTATCAGTTGAATGTATGACAATTTTCTTCGTTCGTTGTATACTGAAAATTAGGAGAAGGTATATTTGTCAGTGGTTAGGAATTACTGTATTTGACGGCATTTGAGACCTACCTCTCATAAAAATGACCGAAAAGGTGAACACAACCTCGTTGTGCAGCTCCACATGGACCAGAACTTGAGGTGGTGGGGGGTTAAAGAAAAACAGGTGATGAATGAAGGGATTTAGCGAAAATGCGATTTTCATTTTCTTAACAGATAATTATTACTGAAATAAGGGGGCATTATTTGTCATCAAGTACGGTAAACCAAACCTTACTCACAGAATAAGGTAATTATACGAGGTGCGACCCAAAATGGGAATTCGAATAAAGTCTGCGAGCCAAATGTAGTATGGACTTTTGCCATTACTCTTCGTGAGCAGTACGTTTTGTGAGCTATGTGCAATTGATAAGCTAGGGACTCAATATCTGCGTTCAAGTTGAATCATTTCTATTTATCATTTAGGCTGCATTTTTTAAAAATCTACGTTAAATTCACCTTTGTGAAAAAAATCATTTGTTTTTTTTTTAATTATTTAATCAATTTGAAAAAAAAAAAAGAACCTAAAATAATACATTCGAAATGAAACCTTGTATTTGTAAGAATCTGAATTTCATAAAAACTGTATTCAGTGCGATTTGAACTTTAGAAAACGAAAGAAACAATAGCAGCGTAATGTATGTATGCAGGAGCGAGCAAAGTTAGTAACAAGAACATTTTTATAGGATATCATCATTTAGAAATTAAATATTAT
Organism: Thysanoteuthis rhombus; assembly: GCA_963457665.1. Lineage (NCBI taxonomy): Eukaryota > Metazoa > Mollusca > Cephalopoda > Oegopsida > Thysanoteuthidae > Thysanoteuthis > Thysanoteuthis major. The sequence goes on from OY735200.1 coordinate 19,227,925, forward strand.
TCTGAATGTTATAGTGCATGTAGTATGTATAATCCGCGATATCATGTGTAGGATTTATTTAAATAAGCAAAACATTCTATCACTCTAATGATTACATATAAAGTGACTGGGGAGTATCCGGGATTTTGAGTGGGATGAGGGCCAAATGGACAAATTTATTTTTCATACATAAAGGGGAAAGGAGAACAAATTTCAAACATCAAAACCAAGAAAGTAACACGCGGTCGAGTATTTTTTACTTACATTTGAATTGTAGTTTTCTAGCTCAACAATTAACAAAAGACAAAATAGGAAAAAAAATAAAAAAATATACCCCTGACCAAATAAATAGAACATATATAAAAGAAATAGAGGGAAGACATATCTTATATCAGATGAGGATAAAATGAATATTTTCTTTAATATCAATTCATTACTACTTGGGATTATTATTATTTTTTTTTATTCATAAAATTTCTTCATCGAGATATTTAAAAAAAAATCTCTGTGCTTTGCCTGGACGGTAAAGAATCTGCGACTGAGTGACACAGATAATTCCGACGACGGTTTTTGAAAAAATAAGTTGTGGTATAGCGACGACTGCATTTATACGCATGCACTTTGGTGATTAAGCAATGGATTTTGTTACATTAAATTTGTTTTTGCAAGTTTTTGCTCTTAAGTTCTGTACTGTGTAGCGAAAATCAAGAAAAGGTGATTATCAGTGGCCAAGAATTCAGTCAAACATTACTAACAGAAAATACTATTTTATGAGGTGCAACCTAAATTTTCTATAAGTTTGAACATCACAAACCGAATGCATTTGGGATTATGGCTGCTACTTATTGTTGGCCATTGTGGAGGCAGCAAAAAAGTACAACTTCGAAATATTAGTGAAAACTATGTAAGAGTAAGGGTAAGTATTTTTATGATGGTGAAGTTTCATGGCAGACTTTAAGACGTCTAATTTAAAAATCCTTTGCTGACAAATTGGATCGATTCCTTCTTGGGTTCCTTTTATTGTTTGTGAGTGCATGGTGTATCAAAACAACGTGTAATTGTAGCACATCAATATTTATTATGGCATTACCATTTAGAAGGCTGTAGGCGAAGGTCTGACAACCGTGCGTGGCTCCGGTTTTATGCCACTGCCTTTTCTCTTCTACTTTTTCTCTGCTGCTTGTTCCGGAAACGGATGTTGATTCATAGACCTTGAGTCACTGTGTCTCTCGGTCAGCAGTTGGCGGTGGTTGATTCCACATGAGGTAAGGGTCATCTTTAAGGGCCTTTGTATCACTTCTATGGTGCCTCTTGCACTGCTCACCAGAGGCCACTACAAGTTTAAGATACCTTTTTTAATCGTTAGATGAGTCAATATCATTCCAAGTGTTGTTTTGACTACTGATCCCATTTCTTGTGTTACTCTGTTATACCTTTGATCATATACAAATCATCATCATCGGCCTTTTAGCGTCTGTCGTTAGACAAACTTTCCCCAATATTCACCATACCTCTCTGTCATGTGCACCATGAACTTGTCTATTCGCTACGCCTCTTATTTTCTGCCGGTCACACTGTGGCATACGATCTATGGGGATCCACGTTGTGAGTCGTAATGTCCAGCGGTTGTCTGACATTCTTGCTACATGACTAGCCTATTGCCATTTGAGTTTCCTGATGGATTCTATTATATCTCTAACTCCTGTTTTCCCTTAATCATAGTGTGCTGTCTTGTGATCTCTACATGTTGAGTATGATTCTCACCTGTGCACCTTCTGAGTTTGAGGGTCAATCTTTTGGTCAGGTTCCATGTTTCAGCTCCATGGGTGAATACCAGGAGGATTGGCTGTATTCTCCCCCTTTTAGGACTGATCAGATTTTCTTGTCTTTGAAGGTTGAGCTTGTTATACCGAAAACTTGCCAACCTAGAACGATTTTCCACTTGATTTCCTCTTCTGTTGGGGATTTCATGGAGATTCATTGTCCAAGGTAGATGTAGCGGTCTACTTTTTTCAGGTCTGCGTTTTCAATTCTAATTTTTGTGTCTTTGTCCTTTCATGCCCTTTCTCTGTTCTAAATAGATATAAGGTTGTTATGTATGAAATTTTGATTAGTAAGATATAAGATGATATCAACAACAAAAACGGTGAACATTCAATCGAAATACGATCGGTCTGGAGCTATAACCTTTCCGAGTGATCTCCTGATAATGATATGCTGTTTCTATAAGATTATTTAGGTTTAGTCGTCACAGATTCAGTAAACTCACGAATTATGGCTTCCCTAGTATTGAACCTCTTCAGATGCTTGAAAAGATTATTATCTGAATGAAAAAATATCCAGTGAATATCGAGGGCGCTGCAAGACTTCATATCCCAATGCTCTAAGCATAAACATGATTGTCTGAGGGTTCCGGAGTCTGGAACTGTCATGGAATATTTTATTCTGTTCATTTGCAGACCATTTTCTCAAAAATTTAATCTTTCCTTTTGTCTTGAGATAATATGATACGGTCTCTAAATCTTCATGAAGATCTCAACCCTTTTCTGTGGGTCGTTGGCCGCTGCTGTTGATGATTCTTCATCATTAAGAACTGGTTTAGGCCTCCGTCATTGGTAAACATATTTCCCTACATGAACTTTTTGAACCTATGCTGAATAGTTCGCACTGTAGTGTTCAGTCTAAGTACTTCGTTGACGCTACCATCAGCTTGAGCAGCAATGTGTCTGGATTTGAAATCGCACGCGAAAATTAATCCCAATTTTTGGGTGAACACCATTGTTGTGAAAGGCTCAAAACCCCTGTACAATAACGAATTATACCTTTATTTAATCTGAATCGGTAGAAGTATGAAATTATATTAGTAAATCTTTCACTTTCGTGATGTAGAGAAATGTATAACAACCTAATATTGTCATATTTTTAAAGATATTTTGATAAGAAGAATGAAATATCCAAAACCAATTGCGAGTCGTTTTGGCTTGATATTTGTATGGAACCTTTAGCATTTTTCATCATGATGTTAAAAGAACGACATTTCATATGTAACAACCTAGGAAATAACTTTTTTGAAGCTGGTATCAACTTAGGATCGAAAATTTCTATCTTTGCTTTTGAATTTTCTTTTCATACCAAAGAATGATGCAATGACACAGACGTGGCTTGTGTTGTATTCCTTTTATGTCACCCGAGTTTTAACTCGTTTATCTTTTAGCTTGGTCTACGTGACCAAGAATGACACCCATGGAAATATTTCAAGTTGCTTTGAATATTTTCCAAAGATCTGAGCCTGATATACATCGTTGCATCGTTATGATTATATCATTTCAAGAGAAGAAATGGGAATAAAAGGGAAAGAAGAAAGAAGTGAGACGAGAAGAAATAGAGGGAAGAATAAAGGAAAGAGGGTTAAAATTTGGAAGATCCGATTAGGATTACGACAAGAAAAGAAGAGGGAAAACGAGAAAAAGATGAAAGGAAAAAAAACGGTCAAGTAAGAAATAAGATAATTCTATATGAAGAAAGAAAGAGGAGGAAAAGAAGAGTAGAAAAGAAGTGGAGAAGTTCGAGAAAAAGGAAAAGGGAAGAAAAGGGAAATAAAAAGAATTCGATAGAAACTACGAAACAAGATGCAGTAGAAAATGAGTAGTAGTGGTAGAAGAAAAAAAAATTTGGGAAAGTAAAGAAATACAACACTTACTATTGCTGCTAATACTACAACTAATGATAATGGCAATAATATATTCGAGAAAGTTTGTGGTTTTATTCTTCTTTCCCTCCCAAACGGTACATTGTAGCCAGTGATATGGATTTAGGTATCCCTAATATTTGTCGAAGAATGCAAAAAAAAAAAAAAAATCCTGGTGTTTTGCAACTTAATGATAATAGTGTGGGATCATCGTTTGCGCTCATCCTGATAATAATCATCTCTCTCTCCCTCTCACGTATATTTGGGAAAGTTTGTATATTAACGTTCTCCTTCCAAACGAGTACTGTAGCCAGAGGTATTGGATTGAAGTACTTATAAAATGAGCTAACTTGAACAATACACGGCACTGGACTGCTATAAACGTAGAAAAAGACATTTTATTCCTGACATAATAAAAACTATTCATGGGGAATCCGAAAGTTCTTTATTATGCCGAAATGCCTCAATTAGCAACAACTCTTGGTCATTTATTGCATCTTATCAGCCAGAGCTAGGCATGCTGCTGCTGCTAATAATAATGATAATAATGAGGAGACTTGCTGTCACTCAGTCTCCAGCGATGCCCACCAGGCAACTGGTGTGAAAATGCAAATAATCATCATAACCCAAAATTAGAAGATGAAGAAAAGACAGTTGTCACAAAAGAAAAAGAAATTTAAATGTATCGTCTAATGAACAAAAAGCCCACCTCCAACCTAGTTCCACAACAACCTAAGCAAAATTTTTCTTTCAAATCCATCCAGTTCTTCATTAACAATATAGAGCCATGATTCAAGACGCCATCTTGTTATCAAAGCCGTAGAAGATAAGCCCTGCGTTTCTCGTGTGTAAGAATATCCATCTGATCTGTCTGATAAGTCCCCCATTATTTATTGGGAAGATCAGAGTTTGCCTTTGCGTATACAATTCCATTTCTCACCAAGAGAATCCGGGCCAACGGGGAACAGACTGAATTCGCTCTTTACACTTTCTGCATTTTTCATGATCTCTATCGACTTGTTTACTCGTATGAATACGTATGTACGCATACATCTAGGAGGAACCGTTTTCCTGATCTTATAGTTTTTCTTTACGTTGTCGCCTCATCTGAATACTTTTATTACCTTCATCCCTTCATCCAACTTCCCCAATACTACATTTCTTTAATCTATATCTATATCTGTGAAAGTGTGTGACCGTGTTCGCCTTCTCCTCCCAAACAGTGCGTAGCAACTGGAGATTACTATTCAAGGTACCTCTAAAATGTTCGGGATTAGAAAGATCCGAGGTAATTTGTAACATTGTAAGGGGTTTTAAGGGTGGGTATTTTTTTTTTTTTCGAAAAGACAAAATTTGGGGATCGGGGGGGGGGGTAATATAGATCTTATAGAGAACCTTTGCTTCTTATTTTAGGGGTCAAAATAGAAGCAAAACTATTTTCATTTCTAGAGATCAAAATCGGGCAGGACAATTAAAAAAAAAAATTCAGGGATCAAAATCGAGGGGGAACTTTTCTTCTTTTTTCATGGGTCAAAATCGAGATGAGAATGTTTTTTTTTCACTTTTAGGAGTTCAAATCTAGGGAGAATTTTCTTTTGAATGAGACCTTTTTTTTCCATTTCTTCAGGGTCGAAATCCTGGCAGAACATTTTTTATCACTTTTAAGGGTCAAAATCGAGGTAGAACTTTTTTCCACTTTTAGAGGTTAAATCGAGGCGTGGGAACCGTTTTTCTCATTTAGAGGTCAAAATCAATGGGGGTTTTTTCTCATTCTTAAGGATCAAAATCGAGGGTGAACTTTTTTTCTCAAGCCCAAATACCCTACGGAAAGGTAGTGTGCCAAATAATCACTTTATTCCCACTTTTCCCATTAAGCTGTTTAGCTCAATGGGTAAGAGTGACGCTATGGTGACAGGTTCGATTCCTGCAACATCCCCATTTTTCTTTTGATTGTTTATTCTATTTACTCTGTATAGGGCGATTCTCCTTGTAACAACGGGAGATCATTTCAAAAAGAGTTTCAAATTATATAACACATTCATTATATATATATATATATATATATATATATATATATATATATATATATATATATATATACACACACACATGCGTGTGTGTATGCATGATATATATCACTGTAGCCCCACAAATGGCTGGCCTGCCCGACCAACCAGCCAAGTGGGCTATAGATTCTTCTCTATTTGCACGTGTGTCACATTGATGGGGCTAAATCCTTGAGATAGAGGGCTTTTGGGGTCTGTGGGTACGTGTTTTTTTTTTACCAACATAATCAATTTTTTGATAATTTTAGAAACATGCGTAGGCTATGGTGATTCAATTATGTGCGGTACAGATATACGTAATATAATCATCTCGAAAAATATTTAAATTGCATTTTATTATCATTATAGGCGTCTAGAAAGAAAGTATAATATATTTATATTATATATATATATATATATTCGAATATTGGCATCCCGAAACACACAGATTTACATCTATATATTTTGAACATATTTGTATTCTATGTAACAAAAAAAAAAAGATATTCGTACACATATACGTCTCTCTCTCTCATATATAAGAGACAGAAAAAGAGAGAAATAAAAATAATTGATATAACTCAGATTAATTTTGATATATAAATATGTATTTGTAAATCATATGTATATATCTACGTTGTATGTAAACTTCATATGTATTTCATATTAGTATACCTATAGATATTATGTATAATATATCCATACATTTATTTTATATTTATATATATCATCATCTCCAAGTTCATACGTACAATATATATATATATATATGCACACACACACACACATATGTGTGTGTGTGTGTGTGTGTATATGTGTGTGTATATATATGTGCGTGTGTGTGAGTATATGTAAGTATAAATAAATACGAAGGGATGTATGGGTATCTTACGCTCTTGAAACCTGTCCTTTCGTGAGTCATCTGAGAGACTTCCTATCTAGATCGAGGATTGCAGCTCATGATAGACCCACTTGACTTCTGACGTTCCAATGAAATGGATATATATGTATATATGTGTGTATGTGCGTGTAAAGGGACTGATAAAACACCGAAAGATTTCGGCTACCGAAAAGTATTTCCAAGCAAAACGTTTTCGCCAACAAAAGTATTTTTAATTTCACTGCAGGGTGTCAGATTTTATATAACCTCCGAGCAAGACCGATACCCGAGGCGTGTCTTTGTAAAAGGACAAAAAAAATATATACATTAGCTTGCTTGACATAAAGCTGCCAATTTATGCATCTATTTATAGAAATTATCTTTTTATTTGCATATTTACTGGAATACCTTGAATAATGCAGTTTTGATTAGTGTAGGTTTTGATGTAGTACAGTTCGGGCATTGCGGTATAAAATAATGTCTCGAAGTATAAGCTGCAAACAAAAACCTTAAATTTTAATGACACTTTGAACAGTGTGGTTTCAAACCGAACGGATTTGATCTCATTAATCAAGATATATCTATATTTGTCCTAATAAACAGCAATTTTTCCATTCATAGCGAGGAACCCAAAATCAATGAACTACAATTATTTGGAAAAAAAAGGATAGATTTCGCACCAGAAGCCTTCACTAAACCCAACCTATTTTGGGGCAACTTTTTTCGTCTGCACATTTATTGTTTGCTTTTTAATCTCTTTGAAACTTCGCCAGTCACTTGCATCAAATGTAGGCAAGTCCGGCATTTTCAACTCGATCCTTCATGGTGGCTCCAAAATTCTCAACAAGGCCGAGTTCAGGTAAATTTCTCGGCCACCTTAAAACGGTTTCATCGAAACATTACTTTTAGATAGTAGAGAAAACCTATACTTCAATTTTTTGACTTTGATAATTACGCCAACAATACAAACAAAAGTTTCAATCATTAAACATTGCTAACAAGTTGTTTATCAAATAAAATTCATCGTTATTGTTTTAAACCCTGCCTTATCTTATTCAATTTTTGTGTACGTATATTTCTGAATTAACTTTTCTTCTAATTTCTACTTCGACAAAAAACGTTTCCAAAACACAAATAGCCTCAGCCAGAATTAATACTGTCTACCGATTTTGTTTTCCGTGCTGATACCCACTACCCTGCACTCTCCTCTTCATATTATCACAATGAATTATCAAATGCTTGGGATCTGGAATGAGAGGAATTTTGTCATGTTACCAAATTGAAACGGGCATATTTGTCTATTTGCCTGTCTCTTGGTTGAGTGCGGCCAGGCGTGTCCATTCAGCATCGAGATATGTCAATGAAAGCTTACTACGAAGCATCCTTTCAACACACAAATATTAGGTTGTTGATTAATGGAGAATAATGCTAAAAGACAAAGATTTACTAATGTAATTGCATTTTTTTTTTTACAAATTCAGTGTTAATAGAGTTAGAATCAGGCAGTATTGGAGGTTTTTGAGCTTCTGACAATTAAACAGTTTCTACTCGAAAAGTAATTTGCAATCACCAATTCAAATTAGGACATGATACTACCCAAGCTGTTGGCAGTGCCAAAAAAGTATTTGGATGAAAACAACTACAGACCGACTGTCAAGCATCGGTTCAATAGGTTCATTTGGGAAGCTCAAACCTATTCTCTATGAGGACGAATTATTAACAGTTTTTTGCTAACGGTTCATGCACTTACTGGGCATTTTAGGACTTTACTAGCAACCCTATAACTTCATTCCAAAGCAATAGATAAGGTTGAAAAGTTGAAAAAATGGGCCCCACATGAACTGAATGGAATGCTCTTTAGAATCTCCATCTTCCCAATCCTCTCGGCTGTGTCTAAGTTGAGAGGATTGGGACACCAAGCCATGCCGGATCCTCTGTATTCAACAGACACGTCTTCAACAGATAATCATCTTTCCATGCATCTCGAGCTTCATTTCCGTAATAAAAGTTTGAATGACACAAAACGCACAATACGTGGTTTTATTGAATTTGTCATAGAGATAAAATATCATCATCGGTTCCTTTATTTTCACAGTCTAGGTTTCTGAAGATCATCTTGTTGCAGACAATGAAAAATTTTGGTGAGTTGGTATCACCATGTATTATCCCTTTTCGGTACTGGAAGGGCTCAGAATCTTTATGTAGTCTGATGAAGGAGCTGCTGCGACTGTATAACCTTCAAAAACAAGAACAAGAAGATCCCATTAGTCCCCAAAAGAAGAGTATACAACCAATGCATCCTCCCGATGGAGCTGGAATATGAAATTTAACTAGGAGACTCACCTGCAGACTGAGAAGCATGCAACGTGCACATGAAAGAATCATGTTCAACCTCACATGAAGAGATCAAAAGTCTATGTAGTGTATCAGTGAGAAAACAGGAGTACGAGACATCATAGAATGCATAGGAAAACTCAAATGGCAATGGGCTTGTCATGTTGCAAGAGTAGCAGATAACCGATGGACATCACGACTCTAAACATGGATCCTGGAGATCAAATGCGCAACTGAAGCAGGCAGAATACAAGATGGAGAGACGATCTAGACAATTTCAGAAAGTATTGGCTCCGCGACACCCTCGATAGAAAGGTGTGGCGAATCCTGGGGAAGGTCTATGTCCAATCACGGAGGTTGAAAGACCGAAGATCATCATCGTTGGAAGATCGTTGGATAAAAAGGTATTGCTATGAATGGATCATATTTTGATTAAATATCTGGAGTTTTTTTCTGTTTCTATCATATTTCAACTTACAATCCAAAAAGGACATTTCATGTATAACAACTAAATATGAAGCTGTATCAATTGAATTATATAAATGCTGAGGATTTGGAATGAAGAGAATTTCATCATGTGACTAGGGGAGATGTTGAAACGGGCTGCCTTTCCTGTGTCTGTTTGTCGACGGGCAGCCAAGCATATCCGGGCAGCATCGAAATATGTCAATGAATGCTTATTATGAAGCATCATATCAACGCACAAATACTTTCCCTTCGTCACTTCAACATTTCAGAAGCCATGCGATTAGGGTCGGTTAAGAAACACGGTTTTTTCATTTGATAAGCGAACTTTCGCAGATTCCAGCCTCTCAAGTAGACAGGTAAACGCCTGATAACACTCTTGTATAGTAATATCTATATCCCGAGAGAGTGTACATATTTACGAAATTTATCTCCACAAACATAGGTGCGTGTCGGGATTTATAGATGGACCAGTTACTCCCGTAAAAAGTATAGCGTTCCTATAAAAACCTTCCGTAAACCAAAATGGCTAGAAGCGAAGATGTTACCATTAATTTTCACCGGAAAATCATTTTGAGTGTCTCCAGACCAAAAATATGGTTAGGATGATATGTGAGGCAAAGTCTAAGGTATTGGGAGGTACAGGAGACTGTTGAAGATAAAGGAAGAGAGTCCGTGCTGCTTCTATATTAGCTCTCTGTAAAACAAAACCAAGATGCCTTCTTTCGAAAAAGCGAAGAAGTGGCGTAAAGTGAAGTTCCTAAAGGTTGGAACAACGTAAATTTAAGTTAGATGCATTTTTTTTAAAAAGAAAGTAAAAAAAAAACTTGTCTTAGTGGAAGAGTCCATTGTTCAGAATGGTGGATAAGAGATATTTTCATCAACAAACTTGTTGCCATGGTTATCGACAGAGATGTTCATTATATATATATATATATATATATATATATATATATATATATATATATATCTTACTCGGATGGGTACAAATAGACACAGAGAAAAGAATGTGAAAATCTCACGTTCAGATCAATTTGACATTTAGCGCACCAACATTCTTTACACAACGGTCATTTTTAATGACTTGTCTGAACAACGAAACATGTCCATTCACTGTTTTGAACTATAAATATACAACTAATAGAAAAATTTAAAGAGGAGTTTTTCTCCCTCTTTCAAACTAATACAGGTATGGCCCGATTTTTGAGAGTTTGTTTCACGCCTTTTTCCGCTTTTACGAAAAAATCGAAAATTTTTCCATAAAATGGTAATTGCTTTTGCTTAATGATACTCCAGATTCAGAAAAGGTGTGCATATAAATGCTCTGATTTCGGATAGGGCTGGGAAACCTGTACCTGCTAAATACTCAATTTTTAAATTCTCTTTTTTGATTACTTATTAGGTCATTTACTTGAGTTGCAACATTTTCATTACCAAATGATTAAAAGAGATTAGTGGTATTAAAATGAAATTATGGATGTGTTATATGATGAGACATAGTCGTGGGGATGGTTTAACATAATGATCAAGACGAAGATGAAGATTGTAGTCTGGATGACCGATGGAATAGTGACAATTCATTATTACAGAGATTTTAACCGATTTAGAAGATCAGAGAGCGTACCAGCCGAAAGATAAGGATATAAATCTCAATAATTCGTAGAATAATGACAATACTTCAGAGATCCAGGCAGGTTGAAAAACGCCAGAGATCGTGCCAGGCGAAACATATCTGTCAAAGCAACAGAAATGATTGATACTAATCCGAATAATTACTTTTCAACCGAAGTGTAATCAAATAACACAGATGGGGATACTAGTTTGGATATTTCGAGGAATTTTGAGACTATATCATCTAAGAGCCTCAGACAATTTTTGAGGAGTCACCCGCCGAAATGTTCTGATCAAAATCTGAGGACGCTTATCCAAATAATTCGTGCTATATTTCTTAGAAATCCAGATATCTCTGGTAATTTCGAGAGAGTATATCAGTCAGAGTATTGCGAACAAACTAATGAAGATACTTATCTCCATAATGACGATACGTGTTCGGCTGCCACGTGTGAAATATCATTGAAAGAATCACACTGAATAATATTAAATACTTATGTAATTGCATTTCTTTTTCAGATTCGATGTAAATAAGGATATAATTCGTTATTATTGGATGTTTTGGGGCCATTAACAATAATGGTATCTACCCAAGACGTTAGACCAAGTAAGAACACCGGTACAGTGCAACGTCTTCAGCATTGTTTCTCTGAATTTTTGAGATGAGGTATTATTATTATTTCTATTATTATTCGGACTATCCTCATCTTAGTTGTTTTTCATACAATGTTTTGGCCGTCGTACTCTACAGCCTTCATCAATTAATCTAATCTAATCTAATCTAATGGTTCTAGGTTCAATCCCAGTGTGAGACAATAATAATACTACTAATGCTAAGAGGAGAGTGCGGTCAATATACCCCCGTCGGTTAAATAAAGGATTCGGTTCGTTACTTCCCCACACCTACTAGATGATACCTGATGAAGGCTGTAGAGTACAACGGCCGAAACGTTGTCTTCAGCATTGTGTCAATGAATTTTGATTGGTGAATACGGATACCGATGATAAGCCTCAAGGGAGGTCTAATACTGTTATTATTGATGAGGAATCAATAGCAGTTGCCTACAACATATGAGCAATCGGTTTAACTCTGACCATATCACATCATCTCAAGACAATGGTAAAGGTTGAAAAGTTGGAAAAATGGGTTCCATATGAACTGTGTGAATGCTCCATTACAGTTCCAGATTCTACAGCTCTCAATTGACTGTGTTTAGGCTTTGACAATGTCGATATGAAGTCTTGCAGCATCCTTTATGTTCATTTTGCCTTTCTCATATTATCTTTCTATCACACATTTGAACTTAAAAGGTTCAATCATAGGGAAGTCATAATTCGTACGTTTGCTGTATTTGCAACCATCAAACGTATTTTTAATGGAAATGGCATATTATAATCTGATGATCATTGGGAAAAATTATTGCTTGAAATTGGTCATATTTTAATTAAATATTCACTGTTCCC
>OY735200.1:19245390-19320390 GCA_963457665.1 Thysanoteuthis rhombus
TTTTTCTATAGATTTCTCTTTTACTGAATTAATTTTCCCTTTTCTTTCACCTGATACGGGGACAAAATGATCATCTAGCCTCTTCTCTTCTATTTTCCTCCTGCTCTCTTTTGTTTGTTGCACTAAACTTACAATCCATCTTTCGTACTTCCACCATTAGGATCTTTGTACACCTTCCATATTTAATCATCCCCTTCTCACTTTCTTTCTCCTAATTTCCAGGAGGCTTTGACTGGCTTTCTGCAGGAGTTCAAAGCTTTTTCTTGTCAATAAATGATGATGATCCTATTGTCCTTTTGGCATGTGAAAAAGGTTACTCTGTAACTTCTCATCTTTGATCAAGTATGCAAGTATAGTTCACTTTTCCCCACACCAAAATTATCAAACAAAAAATGCAATTCAAAAATTAAATATTTTAGACTAAAATCAAGGATTCTATCAACGAGTTCCACAGCGCACATATTGTAATATATATATATATATATATATATATATATATATATATATATATATATATAATGCTCCTCTATTCAGGGTTGAGCACTCTTTAAGTGAGGTAACTCATCCATTGTAAGCTTATGCAATGCTTTTCCGTAGGAATAGAGCACTCTGATGGATGATGAGTTTCTGCGTAAAAATGAATATATTGCTTAAATTCAGCCTTACTGACCACCCAGTTCCGGAGGTAGGATATCGGCCTCCGGTTCCGATGTGAGGGTTTCAATTCTGCCTCGCAGTAATGGATGGGTTAAAGTCTATAGCCACACTGAAGAGATATAATACATCGAAACAGCTGTCTGTGGATGACACAATAACTATAATATATATATATATATATATATATATATATATATATATGCATAATATATATGTATATCATATATAAAAATGTACCATATGAATACAAATCGTATATGTATCTATAAGATATATATATAATTATTTAAAGTATGTATAGATATGATAGCAATATAATATATACAATTTGACATATTATATTATATATTATTATACAATATATATTATGTATATCATATGATATATTTATATAATCATAGAATGTATGTATATAATTATATGATATAGATGTATATATATATATATATATATATGAGCATATAGAATATAAATATATACGTATAAATATGTAATAATATAACATAATTATATATTATAATCATATGATGCAATCATATAATACATCTCTAAAATTACGTAATTGTACGATATCTTATAATAAATGTATATTTTTACACACACACACACACACACACACACACACACACATATATATATATATATATATATATATATATATATATATATATATATATATATATATATAGCCTGTTGTGTTTTGACACGAAATTCAGTCAGTAAAGTATTTTTTTCATTGGACTTTTATATCCCGGGATTCTTTCTTGAATCTAATGTTCTTACTCTGCACTCAGTGACCTCTTTTAAGTTCTGTTTTATTCATCATATCTCATAATGAATGAGTCTTCAGAATGATTTGAAATGCAGTATTTTTGCTCCAAATTTTAGTGGACTGTCCACTGACATCCACATTGATGTTATAATTACCTGAATCAATTTGCATACAATAACACACAAAGCATATCCCTCTTTGTGTATCTCGCTCTTCTTCATTTATCCATCAATATGTCCGGATCCTAATGTTTTAAAAGATCATTTATGCACAACAAATATTTTTTTCAATATAATCTATTCCTTACCAAGGCACAATATCTGATGCCAACGCTTACTCATTAATCACATAGATCAAGCATTTGAGAGTAAAAATCTTGGACAGACGCCCACATGTGTGAATCTTACACATTACAGTTGAAAATATAAGAAGTTTGCAGAAGTTTAAATATAGAGCAATGACCTTACTTTAGTAGTACTGTGTTTGATAAAGCTATCCATAATACTGTAGAATATCTATGATATATTCAATAATATCCACGTAGTTCAGAATATATCCAGTCATTTAACATCAATGAACAAATAGCCAACATATGGCTATGATGCATTAATCATTTTCAAAATACTCATTTTGGGACCTCATACATTGATCCCGACAGCCAAAAAGAGTCTGCAAAGTCCTTTTGTGGGATAGCCATCACGTTCTCCTTAGTGTCGTCCTCGGTCTGGAATCTCTTTCCTCTCAGCAGCGAATTTATCTTTGGGAAAAGCCAAAAGCCTCAGGGAGCCGTATCTGGACAGGGGGCTTACAGACCTGGGTGGTGCGATGTTTTCTATGCATATTTGCTGATATACTTGCTCGGTCATTGTGTATGTAATAGTCACACAGTGCACAAACTCATTCAATGGCGTCTCACCGTAAATTGAGTAATCCCACGAGAGAGTTTCCGTTCAAATATGCTAAGTAGGTGTCCCCTTGATCGATTGCCAGTTTACCACGCAAGTCCACACAACAGGTTCTCAAGATGGCTTGATACTTTCAGAACAGACCTAATTTATTTGACTTTTATAAAAGAAAGTCGTTTTTCATGTTGATCTGCAATAAATAAAGCTCATCTGTATCAATTGGCTAAAACTTGGCACAGAACAGGAGAAATAACGCCCAATGGTAAGCGTTATTCTTGACTTTCATGATGGGCAAGTGGTTTTAAACGCGTTAATGCCGCCGGTGTTGAAGATAAAACATCAAAGTTTAAAAAAATAATGTCAGTAAGGCAGCATCAATCATCTCAAAGTGCAGGGGAGTATTATTTGCAATTGTGGCATTTTCTGTGCGTATTATATACGTCGCAGGTCTGTTAACTCTAAATATACTATCATCGCTCCGCTAGTAAGAACGAATTGTTCATCAGACAATTTTCATTAGATTGCCGTGCATAAATAACAGAGGAAAAAAGATTGTTAACGTTGAGAATGTCTTTATAATCGAAAAGACTTCAGGAGTGCTGATCCAATTGACAGAATAATATCATTATGCATTGATTTGTTTGAACTAGGGTCCTAATCTTGGTTCTCATGGATACCAACACAAGAACTCCAGATAGTATCTTATGTTTTTGTTCTCCACTTGAAAGTTGCTCTCTTCAAAATAAATCCCTCAAATCTTCTCGTGTTTGATTATCGATTGCTTTTGAAGTCCACAAACCGTGATGTTATCAAATTAATCATGCATTGATCAACAATCTTCTATTATTAACGATACGCTTGAAATTTGACGAATCAGAATTCGACGCATTAGATTTTGACGTAAGTGAATTCAATCAAAAATCTAACATATCGGAACTTTGATTTATCAGAAATTTAATGTATCAAAAATTCGACGTATCGTAAATTCAGCATATCAAAAATTCAATGCATGAGAATCGATGTATTAGAAGATCGGTGCATTAGAAATTCAGCGCATCAGATTTCGATGCATTAAAGAGATGACGTATCAGAATTTGTTTTAGGAAAAATTCGATGTATCTATCAGTGGCTTTTTGTCAGTGATAGATTGATTAACTTTATTTCCTGCCGATAACAGCGTAGCCAATCGCAGAGCTTAAGGCAAATTTTGTCACGCACAGAAACATTTGCAGTACTCTAAAAATTCGTTCACAATTATTTGCCAATTACAATTTATCACCAGTCATCACAGGGCGGTATTCTGCTAAGGTCTGTTAAATTCTGTGAGAAGTGGTTTGTAACAGACGCTCACGCCCTTTGTATAATTGCGCTCCAAGTCGAGAGGGCAAAACAAGCGACGGGGAGACCTGCTATGTGTGACTCCTACGAAGGGGAATTAATGATAGCGTCGACGGGTGACATTTGATAAATCTGTGTCGACAGCGTCACCAGCCGTTCCAACAAGCATTACCAAAAATAAGGACGGATACGACGAAAGGTGAATATTCATGGATCGGTCGGGAAATCGGATCAATAAATTGAGAATGTCCCCATAAGAATCACTTATATGAAACACAGACGCGTGCACACTCTCACAGAGGCATAGACAGACACATTCAAAGCTAGATAGATAGAGAGATCAAAGAGTGAAAAGCGATGCGGAAAGTAGGTATTCACTAAGCATAACTGCCACAAAACCATTTTAATGCAACCTTTGAGGATCGAAACCTTCTGGCAATGAGCTGCAAGGCTATGAGTAGTTATTCTCCATAACTTTGAGAAGTGTCATCAACATTCGAACTTTAATTCTGGCAATCAACTTTCTTCTTCCCATCCTTGATGTTGTCAATACTATGTTTCAGATGAGCCACTGTTCAACATCTTGTCGGGTGTATAATTCAAGAAAAATGGCTAATCTTTTTTCTCGGGGCGAAGAAAAGTCGTGGACATCAATATACCAATCGGACGAATTCATTTCAGCGGCGCTAAATACAAAGACGTAACCAAAGAGCCAACCAACCACTCGGGCGATTTCAAACTATACACAGGGGAAATCTATAACACGTGCTTTGCTGAGCAAGGAATTCCACATTGTGTTGTAATCCGTTGTAGCCCAACTTATGCACTTAGCCCACCCGCCCATATATGCAGCTTGATTCAACTTCAACGGAATTGGTAATGTGTAATCGTCTCCTTCCAGATATAGTCAGCTGTACCAGATTTCCACCTCTCTTTCGGCAATTGCTTTCTTATGTTCCTCTTTAAGGGCACTGATGGTTTCCCCTTATGTAATTAGCCAAATATGCATGGGATCTAATGCATAAGATGTTTGTTTGATCCTTCTCCCTTAGGGAACTAACTCAAGTAAGGATGTTTCAAAAAGTAATTTTACTATTGAACTCTTCTCTGGGGTTTTAACGTCGGCAAAACCTTTGGATATGTTCCGACACTTATGAGGAATGTATAAGAGTATTTCAACGACTCTAACGTAACCCACCAAATCGAGTCACTCAACTCAGGGGAACGGAAGTGGCAGGAAGTGACATCAAAGTAGCAGCGGGAGAAGTCTTAATTCAACTATCAAACAATAAACATATTAAACCTTCAAAATTACAAGAGAAGTTTTTCACATATCTAAAAATTGCTACTGTCTTTATGACCGAGAATCTATCGAAATACAGTATACCATAGCTGTCATGACACCCTTGAGGATTCAAAAGTGCCGTTATAACGAATATGGTGTTATAACGGGTGGGCTATTCACGAAGTGAATAAATAGTAAGATTGCAAAAACTACAGAGGGAATTTTTTTTAGGATTTTAGTTTTTAAAATAATTCACCGAAATCTTCACGTGCTTTTGCTCCAAACTAAATCCCGACAATAATCTCGTGAGTATACAAAACACACATGTTGTTGGAACGCGCGTGTCATCAAATAGTACCGTTAGAACGAATACCGTTACCACGAAAATTTACTGTAACACTGGATAGCAATATCCATCCGAGTGAAACCACACTCATATTTGATTGATTTTACGATTAATAACAAGGTAATGGTTGTGATCGGTGATATTCCTATTTCTCGAAAACTAGTCACTCAATCAGATGTAATTGATCTCTGAGATTGAAATGTCAATACATTTCACAAGAAAAAGAAACTGAAATGTTTACTAGTATAAAAAGTGACATATACCAGAGACTAGGTACATCTTTTTACTAGACATAGCTTCTTCTGGCACACTGTTGCATGTGTGGGATGCCCACTAAGGTTCGAACACTCATCAGTAAATAAGAACCTGAGAGACGACATTGCTAATCGCTACTCCATGGGTAGGTATCCCAGCAACTAACATTTTATCTATTTCGTAAACTTAGCTTAGTTCTGGCGCACAATCACATACGTGGAACACCAAAATAGGATCGGACTCACTTCGGTAGTAATAGCCTGAGACGAGCTTGCAAATACTCTTTCATGGTGAGGCTAGTCTTGTCATCAATACAACATACCCATGGGTAGTGGGATGAGAACAATCCACTCCGTGAATTGAATAGAGGGTTCCGTTCCAAATTCCCAGATGGTTGCCTACTACGACATACACCTAAAGAAGGCCAAAGTGTATAACAGTTGAAACATAATGATTATAACAACCAAGATGAGGAAAGTAGTTACAATAAATCAGTGTATAGTAATGATAATTCATCTTCAGAAATTCAGACAGAAATTACAAGCGCCTATTGCAACAACCTTTCTGAGATTTGCAGTCATTTGATCCCCAGCGATTGCTATAAAATCTCATGGAATTAGATTGATAGATCTTAATATTTTTATAGAAATGAGAGACAAAGAGTGATAATTAATCATAAATAAAAGTTACAATTTGAATGTGAGTGTAATACTAATTATCTTATAAAAAGAAATTACTTTATAAAACCATTATTTACATAGAAACGTAGAAAATATCTGGTAGAAATGATACAGTACATAAGCTAAAATTAAAACAAAAGGAAACCTCAAATCAAAAAGTATATTTGACTGCAAACAAATTGGGCGAGGATAAAAGACAAAACAAGAATAATAAACTCGTGTGTAAACGACAAGTAAAACTATCACGAAAAGGAAAAGGTTATGTAAAGGTTGGATTTGTATTGTGGGTTGCAAGTGTCTAGTAGGGGAATAACAGGTGTAATGATGCCGCGAGGAATTATGTAGAAGGACAGAAAGAAAATAAAAGCGAGAAAATAAGCTGGGGAACTAGCCAGTAACAATTTTAACACTTGTTCAAGTAGATAGACAGATAGATAGATAGATAGTAATAAATAAAAGTAGTTACAATGAGAGAGAGAGAGAGAGCGAGAGAGAGAGAGGGGGGAGAGTAAGAGTGAGAGAGAGAAAGATATATATATATATATATATATATATATATATATATATATATATATATATATATGAGAGAGAGGTATAGAGAGATGGCAATACATAATAATACTTTTTTACATTATTCAAACACATTAGAAATCACTGTTCTTTTTAATGCATTGTACTGCTTCGGAACTTTCTGAATTGTTTGAGGTCATGGGATAATTGGGGGCGGCAAGAAAATTGTATTACATTATTCTAGACAGGAATTGCTATGTTTGAAAATATTCAGAACGACTGAGAGAAAAACAGGGAGTGTTTTGAAGTTTGTATTTCATTGCAATTTTCTCACCCAGGCTGAATCGAAAGCAGTGGCCTTCAATGGCATGCAAAAGAAACGAGACGCCTGGGATAAAGTGGTGGTTAACAAGCTAGGCTCACAACACCATTAGCTAGCTTGTTTCGTTCGATCCACATGGGCAGAAAAAGTAATTATTCAGATCAGAATGAACTAAACATGGCTTAGTCTTACACAAGGCCACAGTAATGGGAAACCAATAAGGATCGAACTCACGATACTGATAGATTAGTCCGAGAAAGACGAATTTTCTAACCATCACGCTATGGTAAGTGCCCGATCAGGTATTTACTGAACGTAGATTGGTTTGGTGTAAGACTGCAATCGGGGTGTACCCGTCAGGATCAAACTCACACTGCAAATCACAGTGCTCACCATCGTATCACGTTAAGTGCCCTCACAGGGTGCATCGTTCTTTTGTCAGACTATGCTATACTGGGTTTGTGGCTGAGATGGTTGCAAATTTTCCAATGGTCGATATTCAAACCCACGTAAAAAGCCAGGATTTCGAATACTGATTTTCTAGGCAAGCAGACTGGTCAAAGAGAATTTGCTCCTTCAACTTTACCCCTATCCTTTTTCATCTGAGCAGAACAAGTTTGATTTATCAGATCTCAATATACAGCGTGAGCTGATGTCAAGAAAAAAAGATCAAGAACATTTTATAAATATGAGCATCGACTTTCCCTCGAACCCTAAAACATATTATTACTCACACGATACAATTCTCATTCAATAAGATGCTGATTTGTGGGTCCAAAGAGGTGTGATCCAAAAAGTTTAAGCAAGAAGATTTCTCAATCATACATGATCAAAATCACACATGGAACATTGCTGCTCATCTCAAAGACATGGGTTGTCTTTCTGGTTTGAGCTTAAAACAACTGTTTTCTCTGGATCAGGGATACTAAAACAGAAGGTATCTGACTCCAAGAAGAATTTCCTATGTGAGGGTGTGGAAATCTAGCCAAAGCAAAAATATCAGGAGGAACTTCTTTCATGTGAGTATCTTGTAATGGAAACATTATTAGATAGGAGAGAAATTAACAAAACCTGGGATTTCAAGGGGGGGGGATGTGACTTGGGACTGAGAGCCACTGTTAAATGATAAACACAGCATTGCTAGCAGTTCCCTTTTACATACACAAGCTTGTCTGTAAATCATAATGCGCAAAAGGAAATCTCTCTCCTTAGCCACAGTGAAAATTTCAGTTCAGAATTCAACTATATATATATCTATCTTATATATATATATATATATATATATATATATATATATATATATATATATATATATACACACTCACACATTTGTATGATCTGGTATATGATTCGGTATTATCATAACTTTTAGTGTAATTACTCCGTATTTACAGATGCAAAGGGCAAGTTGAATGATTCTTACTGAAATCATCATACACACAAGCCTTCCTGTCCATAATGTTGTGCAGTAGAAACCAGTCACATAGCTATATTATCAGTTTGCTCAATCGCCACCTGGAAGTTTTTAGTACACGAGAAAACACTTTTTGTAAAAATAGATATTCAGGACAACAGAACGATATAGAAATGTAGAAAAACAAGTAAGAGCCTCCCTGCATTAACACTCGACCACACGGTTAAACCCACTTATAAAAACTTGTTTTGAACAAAATAACTTGTATTTAATTCTTTTTACCATAAAGACATGTTTTGTATATTATACATTTACTCGTACTAGTAATCTCTCATAAAATTATTTCTAGTAAAAAAAAAACAACAAAAAACAAAACATTACAAACTAATTCACATTCAATACTTTCAAAAGATTTGTTCACACAAAAGTTATTTCAGCTTTTTTGGTTGATATAAAAAGTTTTCTGTCAAATATGTTTGGAAATCTATTTTATGGTATATTTTCTCACCAAAAGAGGTTTGTGGATTTATTTGTTTCAAATACGTTTTGGGCCTTCCACACTTTTTTTGAAGTTGTTGCTCAATCTTAACTATGCAAATTGCTATCAGTCGAAAGCAATAAGTATTCGATGAAGTCCTTTCGGAGGTAGAGTCTATTGGTATTTATGACTACAGAACAAGTTTCCTTGAACTCCCAAAGTTTGGGGAATTCGAGGACTTGAAATATTCAAATAGAATCAACCCATGTATGCCTATTGACCTATATTTAGCCCACGCTGAAGAAATGCCATTGGAAATATGAAAGAAAGCGGTTCGTATGACATTAACATTACACTTGCAAGATGATAAGAAACATGCTTTCAGTTTTTTTCTTACAAATACATTTCTATTACCACGCTAACACACTTTCAATTACCAAATATTTTTGATTTTACCAAAATACGTTGGAAAAGCTGTCTTCAGGCATAAATAGGTTAATTTATTTATGCCAGTCATTTCATCTAACGGGAGTTTTGTGATTTTCCTGTTGCAACGATTAACTGTGATCGCTTGCTTAGTGTCTCTAATTGCTGCAAAGTAGTATTTCCCTTCTTTAAAAGTAAGTGTTGCAGCTTTAGAAAGTGTAAGTCCAGAAAATTGAATTTATTGACTCAAACTAGTGATTATAAATTTTTATCGCTAATTTTTTCGTAACAGATTTTTAAAAATTTTTTTATCACCGAAATTCATATGATCACTTGAAAAATATGTATAGTATGACAATGATACCAGCATAATTTAGGAGAGGTAATATTGACACATTAAAAAAATAAAATAATGAATAAACTCGTTCTAGCTCCATTTCTTCCTTCACCGAAGACGTGATCACCAAACTGAGGCTATAAGAAAAGAAAGCATCAACTGCTCAGTAACTGTAATTAATAGCCCGTTAAACCAGGAAGAAAATTAGATTCAGCTGATACCAAACATTAAACTCAAATGTTGAGGTAACAAATATAAAATGGCAAAATAAAATTTTATATCAATCGTAGATTTTTAGTAGCATTTTATAGTTTTAATAATTCACCTCTCTTTTGTATTTTTTCAGTCATTTATTATATGTACCATAAATTTTTATGCTGATCATTATCATAAAATATCCCCACCTACCTTGTAGGCTGAAGCTTATTTTGTAATATCGGCATAAATCGCTAGCATGGAACTGACTTGACGTCGCTAGTGTTATTCAATATTCAAAAAGAATTTCGAACGAAATTTTAAAGAAAGCATTTTTTTTTGTTTTTACACAAATCATTAAAATTGTTTCAGGATATGTTAATATATTTGTAGCAAATGTTCATTTCTAATTTTCACTTACATAGACATGCAGGTAGCACGAAAGATGTCATGTATGCAAAATTTTAAAAGCAATTCAAGAATTCAATCTTAGTGGAATGAAATGGGACAAGGTCTCTGCGTCAGAAGTACAGTCCGGAAAAAATAATCATACCTCAAGAGAGAAGTCATTGTCTGCCACAAGCAGTAGTAGGAAATAGCTATATGGGAAAAGAAAGAAAGAATACAAAAAACCAACAAAAAACAAACAAAAAACTACAAACAAACAAAACTACATAGGTTTGGTTACAACGAAGTTGAAGTATGAACGCAGCCGGGCACAAACAAGGAATCAGTTTAGGATGAACTTACATTGTAAATTAGATCCTTCTCTAAAAACCTATAATAAGGAGAGAATGTTGAAACTGTCGACCCTTTCGCTCTACTTGATCAGCCTGTACGCTTGATACGTACATACATACATTCAGGGCGTAAAACGAAGAAGCATTTACCATTAGTTCGTATTTGAAATAATTTTGAACGTTCCCAGACCAAAAAATGGTAATGATGGTATGTTAGGCCGAGTCGTTAGATTTTTCAGTGCAGGAAGAGAGTACACACTGCTTATATAACGGTTCGCTGCAAAACAAAGGTTGAGCACTATTTTCGTTTTTCGGCTTTTATCGTAAAAACTAAAAAGTACCATGAAGTAAAATACCTTCCATCATCATCAGCCTTTAAGTGTCTGTCCTTCCTCAGGATTCAACAAACTTTTGGGTGTTGTGGAGTCAATACTTTCTGATCTCATCTGGTTCGTCTCGCCATCTTATATTCTGCCGGCCACGGTTTCGCGTGTGATCTCTGGGGATCCACGTTGTGAGTTGTGATGTCCCGTAGTTGTCCAACATTCTTACAACATGACCAGCCCATTACCACTTGAGTTTTCTAATGGACTCTATAAAATATCGAGCTCCTGTTTTCCCCCTGATATATTGTGCTGTCATATGATCTCTCCGTGTGATGCTGAGCATGATTCTTTCATGTGCGCATTGCATGGTTTTTGGTTTGAAAGTTTATCTCTTGGCTCGGTTCCATTGGTTATATACCCTTCTTTTCGGGGCTAATGGAATTCTTGAAGGTTGAACTTGCTCTACGTGAAGCTTGACATCCTAGAGTGATTATTCGCTTGATTTCTTGAACCTTCATGACCTCCAACTAGTGCTAGATGAACTGAATGAAGAAAGCAAAAGAGTTGGTCTTCATATGAACTTCATTAAAACAAATGTCATGTACAACAAACATGTTAAAGACACACACACACACACACAATGACCAAAATCGAAAAGTCAGAGCTGGAGAAAATGATATTTGTACTATGCTCGAATTATGAAAGATCATATTTAGGTTCGGGATGGCGTTTTGCTTGCTTTAAAGATCATAGAAAGGGGATATCTAGTTGACTTTTCGCAAATCCGTTTTGAAATCAGGGGCCGACACACTTCTACATGGAAATGTATTTAAAAATACCCATTTCTAACAGCTTTTGCAGCAAGTGTCAGGTTGTCCAATAGGGAGGCGCTATTTGGGAGACAGATCCCCAGAACGTTGGCCTTTCAAGAATCGGGGGGAGAAATCATGTGATATTCATATTGAATCAAAATAAGGAGACAAAATGTGATCAGATTTTAATTGCGATTTGACCTTGTATAATCTAAACATTTCAACCATTCTGCCGAACGGTTAGTCTTAAATATTTTTTTAGTTTGGTTCCAGACCAGCCAAGCTGTCAGATTTCTGCATCTTCGCCCGAAGAGGCTAATGCTATTAAAAGTTTGAAACAAGAAAAGATTGACATACTGTGCATAGAAATTTGTGGCTTTTCCGTCACTCCACAACAGACCAAAATTGTTATAACCAGTGTGGATTGATACGTTAAGTTGGTCTCCAGCGAGGGTTAGGGGTTAGGGTGAGGATTAATGGGGAAGATCCAACTTCTAAGAAATAAAAGACTGCCGAAATAGTTGCATACATTGTTACATGGCTTCCATATTGTACAATTTACTTAGGAAGGTGCCATCAAAATTACATTTTAATATGTCTTTGTATTGCGGTTATAAGGAGATCCGACAGAATATTGATGAAAGTGACAATTGGAAGATGAAGAGAAAAACCAAAGAGGAAGCACATGTTACATCTCAATTTTTTATTATCACATGAGCATGTTTCGATGCATTTCGACAGGTGCCAGTCATCTTTTTCAGAGAAAATGTTTTTATTTACATTTCTTTTTTCAACCTCAAACATGTAAATAGCAACATTTTCATTCCCCTGAGAATTACATAAGCTAGTTTTCTATCATTTTAAATTCCTTGGGGAATTCATTTCTCAACTTGGGTTCTCCGAAGTTTTAGGTGGCACCTGCCGTCAACAACGAACTTTCTAACCCATGCCTCCTCCAATTTGACCTTATACCAGACTAAGCTAAGAATATTAAAGTGGCTAATGTAACAAGTTCCCAATGCAACGTATTTATCGATATATTAGCACCAGTAGTCGTTGTTTGCAACTAAGATTTCAATTTCATGAGCAAACTTTTGGAAATATGATGAAAGGCAATCTTCTTCATCCCCATTGACTCCCATGTACTTCCCAAAACAGAAGTTGCCAAAACTCCGATCATTTGTGACCGGAGATCTTAAGTGATCCTGAAGATCCGTCTCCCAGGCAGCACCTCCCAATTCCACTAAGTTGGTTCAGAGGCACTGCTAGCAACAATATGGCGATGGATGTGGCCAATTTTTTTTTGCACTTACCCAAGCATAATTGTGCGTGGATCTCACGTTAAAAACGCCTTGGCCATATTACATCCCTATGGAATGATGCATAAGTATTGACTCCTACTAGTGCCGTACAAAGCAAAGCTAACAAGGAGTCTGATTCGTCGAGAAAGGACGGTCACTCCATAAACTTCTTGAAACAGAAACATGTAAAAGTATTTTTGCGAACTGCTTCTCAAAATTAATTCAAAGGAAAAAAAAAGAAAGCGAAATGAATTCCCGATGAGAATAAATGTGCATTACTACCCAGTCGATATCAAATCTCTACTCGTGGGTAGTTTTGTGTGAAATATTCTAGACCTTATTGCCCAGTAACTGCAACTTGAAAATGTGTCATCTGTTATGATACTTGGGAATGTGAGTAACGGAAAATCGACTTGCTTTTGTGCAACAAGCATGTTTTTTATGAGATTTTGGACGAAATGTTAGTATTACATTTTCAGCAGTGAGAAATTGAAAGAAAAATATTCGCATTATTTGTGGTGTACGCCTGTCTTTGTATACTGTATTAGTTGCAGTGTACGCTTGTCTTGATACGATCTCTATAAATATCAATACACGTAAAAGATATTTCAGAGAAGTATCCAGCTATTTTGAATATCTCAAGAACCATTTGCGTGGCTTTGATGTAACTTGGCAACCGATCAGAAAGAACCTTACTGCACTTGCGTGAACAGAATTCCCTCCTCAGGTTATCCAGTTGCTAGTGAGAAGCTATTGTGTACTGTGTGGACGTTATATTCACAATAACCGAGCCTGCAAATTCTTCACACCTCGTACAGAACATTTTGACTCAGCTTATAATTGACTACGTCTGTCAGCCTTTGCCATATCCAGATTTATTTCCCTACAACTTCTAGTTTTCACGGTTGAAAGGGGGATGGAGATTTGAGACTGTAGACGAATTTAAGAGGAACGCAACGAAGCACATGATGGTGATCCCGAAAAAGGTCTTTGAAGACTATTTTGAAAAGTTGAAGGGACGCTGGAATACGTGTGTGAGTTCCAAAGGGAATATTTTGAAGTGTCATCGCCCTATTTAGGTTATTTTTTTCATGTACCTGACAGCACATCTAGGCGAAAATTGATGGCTAGTGAGCTAACCTAGCAGACCATTACTGGGATTTAAAGAGTTCAATCTTCACAGGGTGTGCTATACTTGCGGCTTGGTTCCCAAACTAAGTTATGCTCAGTAAATAATTGTCTTATATAAAAGCCTATGTCACTTTATGTCTATCTGTTGGATTTTATCAGTTGTCATGCTAGAGCAAAAAGATATATAAAACTAAGTGAATCATTCCGTGGTTTGAACATGCTATCTTGGGATTGGCAGGCAATTGGGGTACATATTTGTCACCATTCTATTGTTTAAATATAGGATGAAATTAACATAGCAATATTGAATGGAAAGTTTTTTCAAAGTTTGTAATTACTTGGTCACTTATATTTTTTCTAATAATATTGACACGTTAAACTCGAAACAACGAGAACTAAATTTAATGTTTACTTTGATCTTTCATTATTTATCAACCAGCCAGCTAGCCGTCGCTTCAAAATTTGGAACTGTTAATTTCATTTAGCATATCATTTACATTGAAGAAAGAAATGCAGTATTTTTTTACAAGTGGTGAATGGGATCTTTTGATAAAGTCTGTTCCTCCTGCTCTATGAGGCTGGGCTTACTTAAAAGTACAGAGATTGCGAACGCCAGGGTAAACACATGGAATCGCACTATGACGTCCTCAAAGGAACTGTACAGTAAATACATTTATACTTTAACATCTATTCCTATAATTCATAGATAAGAATGAATATTCACGTCATTTTTTTACGGGTACTACACAAGAAAGATGTAAAACTATGAATAATAGTTTAAAAGTCGTTTGTCAGTGTGGATATATATATATATATATATATATATATATATATATATATATATATATATATATATATATATATATATGTGTGTGTGTGTGTGTGTGTGTGCGTGTGTGTGATTGGGATCTATCATCATATGTTAGCTATGAGGGTAAAAGATTTTTGCCACTGCTGTGTGCGCATTTTATGGGAGAGAGGTTTACCTGACTGCTCAGTAGCCCGCTTTCTTTATGTCAACCGCCATGTCATGTCCGTGACAAGCTATCATTTGTCTCAATATCTATCGATGGGACCAAGGAGGGTTGGATTGCCTTTCCCAAGAATATTGGTGTCTATTTAACATTAACAGTTTAGGCTCAAATTTGAACAGTTTGCCAATATAAGTGCGTGTGTGTGTTTAGATATATGGTCCAACAGAATGTTAAATTGCATCGCAGATTCCTTCAGTGACCGGTAAGGTAGCCGCTTCAACATAGCGTTTCTCTTACCAACGAGTTAAATATCCACTGGTAATGCAAAGCCCCGAAAAAAAAAAAACTGTTTTAACATCAAATTTTCATTTTGTTTATTCACGGTCTATATCTACTCTATTTGTTTCTCTATATGCAGACACTTGTTTTATTAATAAATGGACATATGACCCGACAGAATGATTATAAATTAGACAACGTAAATAGAATAAATATTCATTTCCCAATCTATTCACATCAATCATTGTTTTCACATCTGTTTCGTATCAATCTCAGTTTAATAAAATATTTCTCATGTTGTTGGCGTCTATATATTAGAAACCATCAACCAAAACTGTCAACATTATCATACGTTTCTTCAGTTTAAGCTGGACTGATTATGTATGCACCGCACGTATAGGCCAATTGAGCCCGAGGGCTGAAAAATTCAACATTTACTGCTCTTTATATCTAGAAATTTTTGTTTTCAGGAAATACTGGCTCCGCAACGCCCATGATAGAGAATTGTGACGAATCCTGGGGAAGGTCTATGTCCAACGACGGACGTTAAAAGACTGATGATGATGAAGTAGAAACAATTTTCTGTATAAGTTTCTACTAAATTTGTGGTGTACTCTGGTAGTGAAAATGCTTGTGTTTTTTCCTTTCATTCGGGCCTTTTTAATGACCATCGCCCAAGGAAAGGCGAGAGGAGTAACCTATTCATTAATCACCTTTTTTTCCAATTTTTTTAATTGATCATCTCAACAGAGCATGCTGCTAGGAGACGTTGGTCACGTGACGGTATCTATCGAGTGACTAACCATACTCCTCCTCGCTCTGTCTGTCTGTCTGTCTGTCTGTCTCCTTCCTCCCCTCTCTCTATCTAATATATATTCACGTCATGTTAGCTTGGTAAATGACTATTTGGGCGCCTCGCCGTGAAGCAAAGGCTCGCAAGTTAGTCTAGCAGATTATCACATTAAAGTTGGTTAACTCTTCATCGGAAGCCCCATATTTGTGGCCTTGCACCAGACTATGATAATATATATAGATATCAAATACACTGTTATAAGTAAGGTACGCCTGTCGTTCGGTATTTCCTAGCCATTGCAACACATTCGTGCTATTTTTATAGATAGATGTACAAAGATCACCATGGTCCAATATAAGATAAAATGAGAGGAGTTCGATGGGATTTGATTGATTGTGTTGCGCCTACTTTCAAAGTGGAGCCGGCCTGCTTGTCTTGATAATTTGAAATCTTGCCTTTTACCTGGGTTCGAACACTGGTCACATACGTTCTTGTGACATATACAACTGACTCAGCTATAGAGAAAATAATTTACTGTGTGCATACATATAATCCTGGTTAATCTCCACGAAAAAAATTCTTGGATATACAGTATACCCCTAAAATCTCAAATCCGAAAGAAGAGCATTTTTCTAAAAGTTTTTTGCTAGCCCAAATTGCGTAAAGCAAAGAACCAATTACGATTGTTTTATATGGGAAACTTTTTTGAGGATCTCTAAACCCCCAAAATGGTTTGGATGGTTCTGTCAGGCTGAGTCATTGGAGGTCATGGTGGTAGAAGGAACAGGAAACTGGGGTGTACAAGAGAGGGGTTGAGATGTATGCGCTGGCTCTCTACTGGCTCGATGCAGATTAAAAGCTAAAATTTCGAAAATTCTGGATTCTACTAGATTATCTTTTTAGAAAACAAACTAAAAAGAATAATAACAGTGGAAGTTTCCAGTTACAAATGGTGGGTAGGAAATATTTTTTCAACAAAATTGTTACCTTAAAGTGGAGGAATCCATGGATACGAACAGAGAATCAAGAAAATCATGCTGCTCATAAATAGGAAATATAAATTAAGTTTAGCATTGTTCAGCCCACGGCGGTAGAGGGTAAATTGGAAGCAGGGAGATTGTACAGCGCCAGTCTTCCGAGTGGGGACAACCTGCCAATCTTGAAAATCAATATTTGAAAGCTTGGCTTTTATCTGGGCAAGGACACTGACCACTGGCGCCATTGAGAAATTTGCAACTCTTTGTGCCACTAGGCAGGTGGGTCCATATATAGCAAAAGTGATAGTTTAGTTCAGATACATACACAAACACACACACACACACACACATATATATATATGTGTACGTTGGCATGTAGGCCAATGAAAAATACTAATTAAACGGAATTTTTTGACATCAGTTGTTCAATGACATATGAGAAGGCGTCTAGCTTGCTGCCATGGCTAAAAAGCTGGTCTAGTGAGTTCGATCTTTACAGGTGCTCCACAAATGTGGCCTTGTACTAGATTACGCAAAGCATTGCAAATAAATATAAATTCTCCAATTCTATGAACCGAAACTTCCAACCTAATGAGGGTTTAAAGCCGACCAGACGAGTGGAATGTCATGGTTAAGTAAAAAAATGCAACTTGATACTTCTGCTTGTAAGTGACGATTCTGCAGTGTTTTGCGTTCTCGTTTGCACGTGAACTTAAAGAAATATTTCTTCATTTTGCTATATTTTTTATTTAACTCTTTGAAATTTGAAGTTGTTTTAGACAGGATAAAATAGAAGATTAGAAGCTGATTTAACCCCAGCCTGACCGACGGATTGTGTAAGGAATGATAAATACTCGATTTGATAAAACAGTTAAAACCGAAGGAAAGAAGTTATAGTTATTTTTGTTTTTTTTTTGCGAATCAATTTTTTTAAACTTTTAGATACATTGGTCTTAGTTACGTATTATGTTGTTATTAATCTCTTGGTTGACTGTGTTATGTAACAACATCGATAGAAATCGTGGCGATCAAATGTACACTGGTACATATAGATGTACATCGGCGAATATACCTGCAAAATTGTACGTTGTAATCTAAATCTTATGAACAACGTGACTTTCCTGTTTATTTCTCTGTCCATAACATTTACTGGCATTATTAACTGCTTAAAGTATACAAAAAGAGTGTGAAGAAATTGCTCGAACTCCAGACAGATGGGTAAATATTTTACCAAATTCATTACAGCCTCCAGCTCGCGCGTGCGCACACACACACACACACTTGGTTATTTCGTGTTTATTATGAAATCATTCGCGATGTGTATAAAAACGGGTGGCTTTTTTAGAAACAGTATGGCTGCCGAGACTTTAACCTATAGATACAACGAGGTTATTACAATGGGTGAGGAAATGCCTTTTGGCGACTCAAAGAAGTCATGCCAAGGTGAAAGCAACCATTAATTAATTTATCGGATTCAATTACGAGTGCAATTTATTTTTTTGTTCCTAATTTTCTCTTTTTTGTTGATTCACGGTCTATAACTGCTCTATATAATTTCCAGTTAAAACAGTTATTTGGGCCTTTACATGAAACGTTTGGCTCAATGGTAAGAGCAACGTTACATTGAGGCAGCTACCCTGTAGGTCGCAGGTTCGATTCCTGATTCAGCCCCATTCCCTCTAATTGTTTATTTTATTTACGATGTCAAGGCCAAATAATACGTTCACCGAGTAATGATGGGAGATCATTTCAAATATAGTTTCAGATCTATCCATTTCTTAATAATATATACATAAGAAACTAGTGTTCCACTTCTACGTTTCGCTATCAAAAACTTCGTTATCAGAGGAAGATAAAACAGTTTTATCCAGATAAGTTCTAATTATTGGAAAAAATATACACTTATTCAAATCAAAGTAAGTCTACATGTAAATTAGGCGTATGTCAAGACTGAATATAAATTGATCAGTTGTTTCGCCGGAAATTTTTGCACAAGCATAGTTGCAAAAATCTTTTAAAGAAAATTACATCTGGTTCTCCCCTATAATAATAGAACGCAAACGTTATAATAATTTGGATCGTGTCCTGAAAGTCGCTCAAAAGCACGAGTTTCAATGCAGCTTTTAGATTTGATAAAACCGGCTGTGGAGGCGTCATTTCTTCACTCTCTACTCTACTCATCTTTGGTTCTGTCAACTCCATGAGATCTTCATCGGCAATATTCCCGTTATCATAATGCAATAAATCCTGAATATCACCAGCATCAATTTCCTCAAATCCCGTTCCCAATGCAATTTGTACAAAGCCATTGCTGATGGACACTGTTGGTGGTGGGGGGCTAATTTAAGCTGCAGATTCTGGGGACAGTCAAGCTATGAGAGTATTTTTCTCGTGATGTTGACTTTTCATTGTTGCAATATTATATATGTATAACTTAAATCAAAATAAATCTTTCTCTTTGAGGTCTACCCGGCATGTTTCCTGCTATTTGATATCGACCAAATATAATACCTGTGTAATGACGTCTTAGTCCCTGTCAAAGTACTCCCCCTTGGGTCTCACGCACTAATTCGCCATTTAAAATCTTCGTTTTCAACCTGTTTATTTCTGTTTTTACTATTTTATTTCTATTCTTCATTTTTTAAAAATCATTTTATCATAATATTTATTCTACATTTTGAAATATTTTTTTTTCAAAATTCAATGTTTAATTCTTATTATCTTAATCATTTATTAAATTTTTTTTTTCATTATTTTGTCTTATCTATTTATTTTGTCTACATTTTATTATTATCTTATTTCTATGATTTGATTTCTTATTTTTTTATTATCACGATGATGATGAAAGTGGGACATTCAGAACGAGACAAAAATTCGATACGCAGTTGGCTAGTGTATCCATTTCCTCGAACAGTAACTACATAACTTTCCAAGCAATTAAATACATGTGACTCTTTCTTGGTAAACGGCTGCTATTTTGAAATATCATTGAAGAATATGTATTCCAGACCATTTGTGCTGAAGAGTCGCGGGATATTACATGCCTTTGGCTGAGCACATTAAAAGGCCCGGCTGTTTCAATTACAAATTAGTCAGTTCTGGTTCAAATCTTGTCACCTTTTAGTTTTGATACTGCTTAACTTAATGTCTGAATAATGCTTCAATGTTACCCTGTAATAACCACACCTTTGTCGATGTTTCGCCGCCCAGGAGATATTTTTCCATCATTTTGTAATTATTACATCAGCACTGAACAGTGACATCCTTTGCAGATATGGCTAAATGGTAAAGTAGAAAAATAGGGATTTCTCGTCCTGATTATGGTGATACGTCATTGGTACAAAAAAATAGAAAAAATAAAGCATGTTTTACACGAGTTCAAACAGAAGTATAGCTAATAATTTGGACCTTTTTCATTAGTCCCCACCACACTAAATAATTACAACTATTACCGTTAACCGTATTTTGTTTGCTAAATAAACGCAAAGGGACATTTCGGGAACTCGGCTGTTATTATCTCATTGAGATAATAGCCTAGGATTAGGGTTAGCCAGTCAGTCAGAGCAAAGGTTAGTTCGTTTAGGGGATGGTTAACTTCTTTTTTTTTTTTTACATTTATTTAGCGATTAAAAATACGGTGAGCTGTAATAGCTATAATTATTTAGTGTGGTGAGGACTAACGAAAAAGACCCAATAGTTTTCATTCCATGCAAATCAAATAAGATTTAGTTTGGCAAAGGATCTCATACAGAAGGAGATAAGACTGTATTGAGCTTCCAAGGAAATAAAGCCTGCATAAAAACAAGCGTGGGGAACCCGGTTTTTTTTTTTTTTTTTTTTTTAAATTCCACTCCGATCTCTGGCATTGATGAAAAGTACGCACCTACCTCAACCATCAAGTAGGTCCAATGTAGTACAAGGCCGTAAAGCTTCTCAAGAAGGCTATCCTCATAGTGCACTAGGCCTGTTGACCTTGATAATCAGCGTTTTTTAAATTCTGAATTGGAAATAGGTAACCACTCCAACCACAAGGTCACAATGAAAAAATGAGACTATGTTGCGTCAATCTTCGAAGTGGGGGATGTGCACCTCCCTAGGAAAAGCAACATTATCAAGCTTAGCTTTTACTTAGGTTCAGACACTGACCACCGTTGCCAGTGGGAAATTCTCTGCTCCCCAGTCACCAAAGAGGCCCCATAGATGAGTATTTATTAAATGTAGTCAGGAAGAGGGTTTAACTCAGCTAAGGAGAGAAGACACTGTGTTGTACCAACTACTCTCTTGCTTGGAAGATCATGAATTTCGGACTTTCACTTGGGCTCGAACAACAAGTATTTGTACCGGTTCGAAACACGCAAACACTGCATCCACCAAGCTACATGCATGCTATTCAAGTTATATATAGGCAAAGAAAACATTCCAAGTAGATTTTCACTGGAATGATGACTTTCTCATTGTAATTAGGATGTACAAAAAGAGAGAATGGTGCAATTAAGTCGAAGATCATTATTTCAACATAAAGATGTTAACTTAAATTATTTTCATTAATTTCGACTGGTATTTCCTTTCATCTCAATTTAGTCAATTTTCGTGGCTACGTCAGAGGGTACAAAGTTTTTTTTACATTTATCAAATTTCAAAAGAAAAAAAAAAGCATTCGTAAATTCCTCATGATCCGAACTTATTCGTTTTATCTGTGTTGTTTGGGAAACTATTGGTAAGAAATAATTGATAAAAATATAAATAATTGAATATAATTTATTTACGTTTGAGGTTTCGAACAAGATGAAGGTAGCTGACGAGAATATTTTATTGTCTTGACCTATTTTAAAATTTAGTTTTGCAAACAGAAAATGTCAACAAAAGAAAACTGAAAAGAAGGTTACGACAATAAAGATACATTGTCGTCTCGGTCTGTTGAGCAATTTAATTCATTTCTTTTTTTTTTTCATCTCAATTTAGTTGCTTTTTCATCACTACTACTCAGACCGTCGGTTAACGGCATTGAGTAAAAAATGTCGATTGGAAATAACGTACAAGGCTATGCTTGAAGAGCAGATTTAACCTTTTGCCTTTAGTGGGATTGTCGTAGCTCAAGCATTAAGTGCAACAAGTACGAATAAATTGGTTTCCCCTGATACAAAATGGATGAGAGTTGGAGAACCTCTCCCCATTTCCGATCCGCGCTTTTCACTCATTGTCGTAGTTTGACGGTATGTGATGAATAGCGACTAAAATTGACAAGAAAGAAAATAAGTGTCGTCGTCGTCATTATCATTATTATTATTATTATTGTTGTTATAATAATAATGATAATAATAATAATAATAATAATAATAATTAGTAATGGTCTGCGAGGCTAAACTCACGGCAAAGCGTCCGAATATATGATATAATTATTTGCTGAAGTCAGTTCAGTTTGGCATCGAGCTACAAGCATGAAGCACCCAGTGAGGATCGAGCTCACTATTCAGTAGCAATGATCTATCAAACCAGCTGGCTAACCATCAACGCATGATAAGGCATCAAAATATCAATACCTGGCTGACATAACCGTCTATGCCGGGTTATACATTTCAGAAGTGAAAAAAGGACTAAAGCTTTCAGATTTGTGAGAAAGGATTCCCTTCACGTTTGACCCTTCGAAGGTAAAAAAGGGTTTACATCTATTTTTGACCCCTTAAAGGAAGGAAAGGGCACTTAAAAGGGAAAAGGTTTCCTTTCAAGTTCGATCTATTGAGCGGGAAAAGTTTCTTTTGACTTTTGACTCCTTGAGGAATCATATATAAACACCTCATACCAGCCATTAAGTGAATCACCATCGTATGTTCGGTAGCACTGAAACAGTTATGTAGGAATTCAAATTCGAAGTGTAGCCATTCCTGAAGCACATGCGCTGCAAATAAGAGTCCCAGAAAACAATCAGTATTGAAATCAAACAAGTCAGAAAAGGCAATAAAAATACATTGTAGCTTGAAGATTGGATTTATTTTGGAGAACTTTTTTTTATTTTATCATGAATTTGTGTAAAGAAATGTACAACTAGGTAGCTTTTTGTCGAACTCAAACATCTTTCTATTGCCAAAAAATATCACAATCTTCCAGTGTGCGACGGGAATCATTTTGGTAATACTTTTAGGTGGGCCTGAATCCCAGTGGCATTTTTAACATCTAGTGAGTGAGTATTAGTATTAATCAATTTGTGCACAACGTGTACAATTTAGTCTACACTTGGTGTTGGGGTATGCTATAGCTTGTACTAATTGCTTAATCCTAACACTCGCCCAATCGATGTTAAAAACAGCGCCGGAACTCTGTCCCACCTCAAGTAAAATATTACCAAAAATTCATCTTGACTTTTTAGTATCTTTTTTTTTTTTTATCGTCACTTGACTTGCAATTAAGTCTGGTACCTTCTTTCATCGTCAGAAAGTACAAAATTTCTTTTTCATTTATCAAATTTGTTTCAAAGGCAATAAAGAAAGAAAAAAAAGGCATTTGCAAATTCCTCATGATGCGAACTTTCGTTTTCTTTGTGTCTTCTGTGAGGCTGTCAGTCAAAAATAATTCATGAACGAGATAACGCTAGCTATTTATCCATTTAAAATTTAGATTTTCGAAAAAAAAAAAAAAATGTCAACAAACGAGAACTAAAAAGAAGGTAACGACAATAATGATACATTGTCGTTTCGGTCTGTTGAGCAATTTTATTTTTTTAGACATTTTTTTGCTTTTTCGTGCAGTCAGTGAATGGATACTTACAATGCGCACGTAGGAAACAAGCTGTGGCCTTACCACAAGAGGGTGTTTTTCCTTGTTTACTGTACGGGAGGCTGATACCAACCACTTTAAGTTTCAGGAGTGTATATATATATATATACACTTGAAATAAGGGTCCAGTTCGGTGTTATAGTTACATTCTAAAAAGAAATCATTCTAAAACATTAAAAAGAAAAAAAAAAAACAAAAACATTTCTTATTAAAAAAAAAAATCTTTCCCTGGGTGCGTTTAGTATTCATACAATGTTTGGTAGGGCTGCATCCATGTTTTGGTGGTTTCTATAGCTTGACAGACAGACAGATTTAACCGGTTTTGTACATGTCTCCAGAAGGCGTTTGTAGTTCTTTTTCTGGACTTAACTGTCCTCTGTCTAGTAACCCTATCACACTTCCCAGACCCCACACACATACTAACTCGCCATAACTTGACCATGGATGCTAATACAGTCTTCCATACACATTCATACTACTACCTCCCACAACACATATTGACAATCAGACCCAAACACACCACAACCTGACCGTAGCTGCTAATACACACTCTCATACGCATTGATACTTGACCCTTTAACCTCTCTCCTTAAAGGAGTTCCAGCATCATCACCTCTTCCCTTCTCGAAACACTCACCAACAATTGGAATTTTATGACACCCATGGAATTAGAATTCAAATCAAGATTAATAAAAGAATGACCTGAATTTAACCCCGTTTACTAGACAGTGGACATTAACAAAGTTATGTCATCAAGAATTATTATGACTTAAAATCATAACTAAGAAGTTTGGCTTTCTTTTTCTTCACTTTAGAGTAAAATTATTTAACCTTAATCGTCCTATTTCACTTTATATGAATATATACGTATATATGTGTGCGTGTCTTCACATAAATATGTATGCATATACTTATGCAGATGCGTGCATTTAAATTATATATATTATATATATATATATATATATATATATGTGTGCGTGTGTGTATGTGTGCGTGTGCGTGTATGTTTGTATGTGTGTGTTTAAATATATAAATATGTGTGTGTAAAATATATATATATGAGTATGTGGGTGTAAATGAATATATTTGTGTATGTGTGTGTAGATATGTATATGTGTGTGTAGATATGTTTGTGTGCGTGTGTAGATATATATATATATATATGTGTGTGCGTATATATACATATGTGTGTGTGTATGTGTAGATATATGTGTGTGTGTAGATATATATATGTGTGAGTGTGTGTCTAGATATATATATATGTGTGAGTGTGTGTCTAGATATATATATATGTATATGTGTGTGCGTAGATATATATGTATATATATCTGTGAGTGTAAATATATGTATATATAAATTTGTGTAAATATAGATATGTGGATGCATGTGTGTGTATATATATATATGTGTGTGTGTGTGTGTAAATATATATTTACATGTGTGTGTGCAAATGCACATGCATGTTCGTGTAAATTTATATGCGTGCATGTGTGTAAATGTATATGTGTGTGTTATTGTGTATGTATGTGGATATGTATATATATGTGTGTGTATGTGAATATATATATATATATATATATATATATATATATGTGAGTGAATATATATATATATATGTGTGTGTAAATGTATGTATGTTTGAGTATGTAAATATATGTACATGTGTGTGTACATATATATGTGTATGTAAATACATATATATGTTTGCGTATGTAAATGCATATATGTATGCGTGTTTGTGCGTATATACATATTTATGTGTGTGTGTATATACATATTAGTGTGTGTAAATATGTATGTGTGTGAGTAAATATATATATGTGTGTATGTAAATATATATGTGTGTGTAAATCTGACGTATGTGTGCAAATATACGTGTTTGCGTATATATATATGCATACGAAAATGTGTAAATATATATGTGTGTGTAAACATGTGTGTGTGTGTGTGCGTGAAAAAATATGCATATAATGTGCACTAACAAAAAACATTTTGGAAAAAAGTCATCAATCATCTTTGAAGCCCTAATCCCCACCATTTCAACAAAGTGTTGCTCCTGGTTTGACGCGTGTTGAGCCCCACATTACATCCGTCATGGTGTTTTATCTGTGTCCTCGTTGAGGGGCAAATAAATAGAAGACTGATCAATCACATTAGTCACGCTTTCATCTATCTACAGACGGGAGAAACGGCAAACAGGAAACCAGGAAAGAAGGTGCGTATGAGATAAACGCCTTCAAGATTAAGAAAGAAAAGAGGGTCAATGAATAGATATACAAGATTATCGAATGAGTTGGGTGGGCTGGTGAGATATGAGTAGGGTACTTGAACCCGTAATATTGAAACAAGTGAGAGGTAATAGAAATCTCACGGGTATCATAACGATTGCAAAAAACGGAAGAATTTTGTAAAAGAGGCTGAGAATTCTTAACCTTGTTTGCATGCAAAAACCTCATTTAAAGTACTTGAACTTGAGAGGTAACAAAAATCTCACGAATATCGTAACGAATTTTTAGCCTTGTTTGCACGGAAAAGGCTCATTGAAAGATCAAATTTACGGTCGTTTAAAAAACATCGTTCCATCGTGTAGTCTGAAAAAATTCGACACGAGAAAAATTAAAATGCTTTCATAAGATTAGAAATCGTCAATCAAAACTGCCATCAAAACTGTCAACATGGGTTTCTTCAGTTTTCAAATGAGTCTGGCTAGCTGCTTGACTGGCTTGCTGGCTATGTATATCGTGCGTACATGCTGCTCCAATGGAGCAAGAGGACTGGAATTTTACTTCTTAGTATGTGTAGAGAAAACATTTTTTTTAACCACCTAATAGGTTTTTAAGGGAGGGTCAATTTACAATGTAAATTTATGCTGAATTGATATCTTAGTTTGTGTACAGTAGTATTTACGTTTGTTTTTTTTTTTGTCTTGGGTTTTTAAAAATGATCAGCGCTCAACAAAAAGCATAAGAAGAGAAAAGTGACGGTTTCTATTGAGTGACTAACCAGATCTGTTTTATATGTTTTTTTTTTGTTTTTTTTTTACATTGGAATCGTTAATGGCTTAGAGATCACGGGAATCCCCTGGTTTACATCACTGTTTCGTTTTGACCCCAAAAGGCAGAAAGCGAACATAGCGTTCTGCATTTGTGCATGAGATGAAGGAAGTAGGAAGGATCTGTCCAACTTGGAAATCAGTCTTGAAAATCCTGGCTTTTACCTGAGCTTAAACATAGACTTCAGTCACTGTTGGGAAACATGCATATGAGAGTCCGATTAGTCTGGCCTAATTTCGGAAAATATGCAAATAGGTGGGGGTCGAAAACATGAAGGTAGGAAAATAGTGTTGAGCCAATCCTAGCGAAGAGGGTGTGTCCAACTTGAAAATCAGCCTCTGAATTCCTGGTTTTACCAAGGCTTAAATACCTTCCACTGGCGCCTATGGGAAGAATGAAACAAACACAGTCATAAAACTGGTTCAACCGGCACTGAAATATGTTCACCAAAAAAAATGAAACAAAATATACCATTCTCTTAATTAAGAAAAATGAATACATTATAGAAATAGGATTAACATAGACATAAACTGATCTCAACATAATATGACACACTTCCATTTGCATTGAATAATAAAATTATATTACGCCAATTTATCATGTGGAGAAGACATGTCTACCTTGGAAGTAGGCATTCGGAATTCTGGTCTCGGTATTATTCACCGGTGGTAAATATGCGACAGCCACGATCACGATATTTACCAAGTTTAGCTTAGTACGGCACCAGCAAATTAAGACGATAGAAGCGAGGAAGATTGAGTGAAGCCAATCTACCTGTCAACCTCAAAAATCAGCATTCAAAATACTTGTTTTAAGCTAAACATAAGCAGAAATCGGTGGCTCTTGTGAAAAATATGTAATTAATTCAGTCACGTGGCAGGTCCCACACCAGTCATAAGACAGACTTTGGTAGTGATGATTTATATCCAGTCCCTCTCCTATGAGAACAAGTCATCAAGAAAATAAAATTTTTGCAGCTTTTTACTACTACTGCCTGGCCAGGTGAGATAGTTATGGGAAAGTGGTTTGCTTGCCAAAGTACTCGCTCATTCACTCTTCTCGGTAAACCATCGTAGCATACCAGAGATGATATCCCCCCATCACTCGGCTTAGCCTCTGGTTAGGTATGAAGATTTCGTGAGAAGCAACGCTGCTTTAGTGGAAAACTAGGAACTTCCAAGGAAATTGTGATGTATGTGCATTTTGGTTCAAATGGAGAGCTCAGTTACAATTAGACTCATTACAGTTGATATGTAACTTGCTAATTTAAGATTAACTTGCAAGTCACTCTTCTCATGCGTGTTAACAACCAAGAGAAAAATATTAAAAAAAAAAAAATTGCATCCGAACATCCGTACTCTTACTTGCTAATGCTAGAGTCGAGTGGGATTCTTGTTTATGCCATTTTATGGTTTGTCCGCCCTTATTTCTGTCTCTTCTGACGGATATTTGATATCGTTAGCCAGGCGCGACTGGAATGTCGTTGGCCCTTAAGAAAGACGCGCGAAGAAGCACATCCGGAAATTAACATTCGAAGATGTCACCGTGACACGAGACGCAAGTTAGGGAAGGAAAAAATCAAAACAAAAACGTGTTGTGTTAGAAGAGGAGTAGGGACGAAAAGCACCAAGAAGTGAAGCCAAGATATAATTCATTACCAGTAACAATTGCTCTTATCAACCCAAAATTCTTTAATTGATCGCTACTAGCCTCTGAATAAGAAATTTAAAAATATTTACAGCCCTTTTGCCTCTCGTTACGGAAAACAAAGGTAAGCAACAAGATGATATATTATTTATCATCGGTAACGATTACTCTGATGAAAGAATAACCATAACCTTGACGCTAAATTATCTAAACCTCTGTATGAAAGCTTTTAGAATACGGTCCCTTTGCTTCTTGCTGACAAACTTATTTGTGTAGAGGAGAAAGACTTGATTTTGTAATTGAAATTTATTTGAGAATCATACAGATAGACAACCAGACATATAAAGAGAATGTCCGACTGAGACAGATATAAGGGTTTCGTCCACTATCCTAAAATAGATATTTCCTACGGGACCTTTCCAAACCTGGAATAGCGTGAAGTGAAGAAGTAATTGCCATTGATCTATGCTTTGAGCTTTCCTAGACCTCAAAATTATAATGCGTGAGATTTTCGCTACGATTGATAGTGCTGCAATGATTGCAGAAAAAAAGTATAACTTTAATTCTAAAAGAGCACGTGGGTTTAGGACAGATTTGCAAGATGCTTTCAGTGTCTGCAAAGAACTAAATGATTGGAAAATGTGAGAGACTAAGCAATCAAGCATACTGAGGTATTTCAAGCCTTCCTCATCAGCCAAAGCAAATGACGAACATCAAACTTAGACATGAAGGCTTTGATCTAAGAAGTCTAACAAAATTTGTCATAAAAATTAATGGTAATTTCTTCGTTTTATATCATTTCAGGTGGTAGAGTAAAAATTTCAATAACAGGAGATATCTGTAAACAGATTTAGATCGATATGGTCAAACTGAAATTAAGCGGTAGATATTGTGCGTGGTAATGCGCTGGGAGTGCATGTCATAGTGATTCTATGTGTAAGTGTGCGTGTGTGAATATGTAGGAGTGCACGTTGGTTGTGCTGAATAGTTTGTGGATGACTGTGTTTGTCAGTGCGTGCGTGGTGATGAGCTAGTAAATGCCTCTGGGCAGCTTAGATGTCATACATACACTTATGTACCGATAAAAAAAATGTCTTACTCAAAACTCACAATCAAAAATTAAAACGAAATCGGATTCAACCAACCCCTCATAAAATCATACAGATATTTACCTTATGCACGAGCCTAAACCACTTCGGATTCAACAACGAATTTTGCCTATTCTTGGAATTCCTGGAATAGGGCTCTTTTAAATACATCCCGCTCAGAGAGCAAGATATTTTTGATACCATGCCTTTCTTATACACCAACACACCTGATTTAGCTGACAGATTCAATAAGAAGAACCCACAATCGAATTCATGCACAAAGTAAAATCCAGTAACATATCTGTTCTCGACATCTTGTCACACAGGATAAACACTAGCATACTACGCAGCGTATGAAGAAAACCAACTAACACAAATCACCACATCAACTTTCAACCCCACCATCGCACTAAGATTGAATCTGGCTTAATCATAGGTTTCTACCGAAAGAACCTAAGAATTTGTAGTCCACAATTCTTAGCAGGTGTGAAATACATGGAGCACACATTCACTGCACTGCACATCCCCATTCACACAAAATGAAAAGCGCAAAAAAGGGTCCTGAAAAACGTATCGTTACAAGGACCCTCAAACATATTCAGGTAACTACAAAGTTGCCCGACCTCCTAGGCAGGTATGCACCAAGTACCCTGCAAAGTCTGTCGGAAATCATATCTCGGAGAAACGTCCAGATCATTGAAAAAAGACTATACGAGCACCGACGGGCTCTACTAACGGATAACTACCGAAACGCATCAGTAATTCATCACAATGAAAAAAGATGCAATTACAATTTTAAACAAGCCAAGATAATCAAATACATCCACCCCCAGAAAGACCAGGATTTTACAACATTTCGAAACACCTGGCCAAATCATTAGCAGAATAAAACATCAATTTCCGTTCGACCCACCCCGTCCCATTTAAAACAGGTTTGTGCGTACCCTCTCAACATACCCACAACATACTGAGAATACACACCCATACACACACATTCCTCACACAAGAATATACAGATGACGATACATAGATATACACCCTTTTCATACACACACATACAGTGTCAACAACATACACTCTTACACATGCACATACACACAACAACTCTTGTAACGACAGAATCATCACCACGCACGCACCGACGAACACTCGGTCGC
This sequence comes from Thysanoteuthis rhombus, assembly GCA_963457665.1. Lineage (NCBI taxonomy): Eukaryota > Metazoa > Mollusca > Cephalopoda > Oegopsida > Thysanoteuthidae > Thysanoteuthis > Thysanoteuthis major. Next base: position 19,276,360 of record OY735200.1, read on the forward strand.
CAACAATTCTGCTCAATTAATGATAACCACAAATATGGATAAATAAAGATATATTCGTATTTATTCTTGGTTTCCTGATTATTTCCATCATGAAGTCGTTAGATATTTCTATCCCGGTAGAAGTCAACATTTCGAATTTTAATTTTCTCGGTTTTTGATTTCCCCTCTCTAAGGAGTGTGGCTTGAAAACCTTTCAAGATTAACCTCTTCGGGCGCTTATTGACTGAATTAAAATGTCCCATAAGTCTTCGAAAATATCTCGACGAAACATATATATAATTCCATCATCAATGCATTTGGCTTTCTGTCACCCTACGCCAATTTTATCGGGATGAGAAGAGTTGTTGATTTTATAATAGCCATTTATTCAAGAAATGTGTTAAAGCTTCCAAAATTCTGTTAGAACAATTGAATTCCTTTATTATGTTGAAGATTTTGTTACCACACGTTTTTGGTGACAACATCAACAACACAAAGAAAGAGTTCAAATGTCCGAACAAAATTTGGAATGTTAATGACTCTTCTAAAACTTGTACACAAAATATGCATTAAAGCTTGTCATACATCACGACTCAACCAGTTTTCGTAAAAGGATTTGTTTACAGCAAGTTAATGAGATTTTTGAATGTTAGTATTATCCGATGTCAAGGATAAAAATTTAAAAAAAAAACTACAAAAAATTCGGGTCTTGGTCGTCAGTCCCAAACAAGAGCTAATGTTCAAAGTTTTAAAGTGCGGAAATCTAATAGAAAAAATGAGTAGAATTTTTTTTTTTGCCGAAAAAGATATACAATGCTGGATCTTTTCCGTTTGTCGCACCACAAAAACAAAAACCTTTTTCTCTGATCATTGGATATACTAATAAAATAAACTTAACATATCCAATACCACTGGTTATGAAAATTTTGGTCCGTGGGGACTAACGAAAAAGCCTCATAATGGTATTCCCTATACTGCTATTTCTTCACATTTGAAATTTGACTGAAGTAGCCCCTTCTCCGATCAAAGCTACCTAAGTCTGACAACTTGATTTATCTTTAACCAGACTAAAAAGATATATAAAATGACCGTTCTGGAGAAATGTTGGAATTTAACCCCAGATTAATTCCACGAGTTGGGTTTATTAAAGTCCACAAAAAACAAGAAAATGCAGCTGAATCTTTTTTCTCTTTTCTTGGACTCCATATTCAAAATTATGGACGATAGCGTTTGGTCGAGATTAACAAAAAAGTCCAACGATTTTCTTATTCATCAAACTTGTACTGTAGCAGTGAGTTCGATGCTCGTTGAATATTCCCCACCAGGACTAGAGTTGTTGTTTTTTTTAATGATGTAGCCAAGAGTTACATTGTGTACAAGTGCATCGCTTTTTCCTGCTTTGGTCTCAATACACGTTTTCCAGAGAAATTCAATTTGAATCAGCGACGACCTCCTACTTTAGATGTACAAGATGTGGTTATTGAATAACTAGACTGGGGTTAAGTAAGTAGGACCACAGCATACATGCGCTGACCATGTGATAAACAAGCCCTAAAAATTTGAATCCTTTCTTTAGTTCGCTATTACGCATCGCTGGAAGTAGATATGTTTTTTCCGACGTGTCGTGAAAACGTTTATTCAGAAATCGAGCAATACATCAATTTGAAATTTTTGGGGAAATCCAACAAAACGGCAACCGAATTATTTCAGTATACCAACAGAGGTTCATGGGGAAGAACGTATGTCACGTGCACGTGTGTTCGAGTGGCACGAGGGATTTGTTGGGAATATGTCGAAGATGATGAACGCCGGTATCGGATAGCAATGAGAAAATAAATTATACAACTAATGAATGATTATATCTCTTACCATTAGAAAGCGTTTGAAAATTTTGAAAATGTGACAAATCTTTAACTTTATTTACAATTAGACCAAAATACACCTTAGAACGGTGTCTTACTCAAGGAAGCGCTCGTTCTACAAAACTTCTACAATGTAATAGCTACAATTTCTTTCTCGTGATTGTTAAAATCGACAAAAAAAAAAAAAAGCCGACAAAATAAAAGTTTTCAACATTTATTCAGCTGTTATTCTGACTATCATTTATCATCTTGAATGTTTCGAACACTAATTTCCAGACGGTGCGCTCTCACTCCGTCCTATTGTCCAAATTTCTGAGGTCAAGTACTGCTGCTGATCCGTGATTAATTCCAACTAGTATCCTCATCTTTGTTGCTTCAATCACGACATTCTGACTAGTGTCTTCTTCAGACTTGTGAGAAGTTTTGAGATGGAGTATCTAATGATAAAAATACATAACTACCACCACATCAAAAGTGTTAATCTATCGGTGTCTCGTACACAAAGATAGACAAGAAAGATAGAATATGAATTTTGATATGAAATGATTTTCTATCGAGAAAGCGGTATTATTATTTATGTTGGAATGGTCCAGAGTTCAATTGTAGAGCGAAAGAAAGGAGATAGTGAAATAAAGAAACAAACATGTCACAGAAGAGATCAGAATACGGGATGCATTCAAGTATTTTATCCAAATGGATTCCCTCCAGAGATGAGTTACAATAAAAAGCAACAAATATTGAAATGGTGGTAAATAGTAGCAAAAAACTGATTTACAATACTTCATCTAATAAGAAAATACATCAATAAAGATATATATGTCAATCTATTTCTCCTGCAAGCTTAGTCTAGTGATGTATTCTAAATTACTTGAGTATTTGATTCTGAAGCTTCTTTATTTGGCTCCAAGAGCATTATTATTGAATAACTATAATGAATAAAAAATAGAACATCCATGGAATTTCCATGGGCCTAGCAAGTTTTAATTACTATATTTCGGATAATACACTTTCTGCCCCCCCCCCCCCGAATATCATCTGAAGTGCTACGATGAAGTACAGCACCCCCGGTCCAAAAGTAAAGCATTTCTATGAGAAAAATGATGTAAAACCAAAAAATAGTTATCATTAATCTACACTCAAATGTGTCACGTGGACCAGCCAAAAATTCCTTCAATTTGTTACGTGGATTCATTAGTTTCTCAAAATAATATTTATCATATCTAATCAGAAATTTACTTTAAGGCAAACAAATAAATTTAGCTTACCAAAATAAAGTACGTTTCAAGTCAGTCAAAAGAAACACCTTTTTCAGGGTATATATGAAACACTTTTTAGCATTCTGAAACTCCCAAAATTGCGATGATGGTAAGTCAGAGAGAGCTAGCTAGCTCTATAAAACCTTTTTTCGGAAAAGTGAAAAAGCGGCTTAAAATGAACTTTCGAAAAGCGGTGGATACCTGTATTCTTATTAATTCATGATCGGACTTTTGTAGTTTCGATTACAAAGTTGAGGCCATTACGCTTCTGGGCCAATCAAGAATTATCTCAAGCTCTGAGATTAAGCAATGTCATTGTTCCATGAATTACTTAGACAAGTATTTTCATTCTATTTGGATCATTATTTTTTGGCTGGTGCACTTTCTGGACATCCAGTATTGAACAGGTACAGGTTTCCCCTGGTATTCGCAAGTAGAGCGTTCCTCCGAAACCTTACGGAAGTCGAAATAATGTAAAGCAGTGTTTCCCAACCATTTGTTAGTCCGGCATCCCTTTGATGACAAGTCGAGCCGGCCAGCACCCCTCCTTAAATCTTCCGTTCGTCGGTGAAGGCAGGTGATGTTTAATTTGAATTAGAGGCCGTTCCAAACACCCCCTGAAATGAATTTTAGCACCATTTGGGGTACTAGCACTCCAGTTTGGGAAACACTGGTGTGAAGCAACTATCATTGATTTATATGGGAAACAGTTTGGGGCAACCCAGACCAAACAAATAACTTTCTTCAATGTTTGCCTATTTCTAGCTTGGCGTAGCATATTTGACAGCTCTCTTAGGCTTATCTGATACCTTAAAACAGATCTTGCTTACCGATGCACAGAAGAAATCGAGATAAAGCACAGAGGCTTATGGGTACAGTTCAAAGCTATGACGGCTCTAGGTCTTTCGGAGGAAAAAAAAAGTGGCGTGAAACGAAATTTCGTAAAACGTTGAATCCCCGAATCGCATTTTTTCACGTATTGGACCAATATTATCATCTCAGTTTCGGTCAGTACATCTTGACTGTAATAAATGCCATGTCCTCAAATTGATTTATATTGATGTTTTTCCTCATAGGTCATACATTCTATTTTTAGTTCTGGTTTGATTTGAGCTGGGCGTTGGCCAACAACAGTACGAGGTTCACTAATTAGCAATTAGGGAAGAAAAGACTGCGAGCTAGAGACTTGACGATCAGGCAAAGTAAACCTTGAAAAGAAATAGGATATCAAGCCCACAGCTACATGCAACCCAGAGGGAACAAGATCTCTTGACGGAAGAATCACTGAACATCACAGACATAAAAGAGTAATCAGAAACGGACAAAGAGGATGTATCAACATTTAATTCGAGACCAACACAGGATGCAGAAGCAGCTACCTAACGAAAGAGGAAAAATAGAAAATACGCGTGCTTACAATATGCTATACACAGAATAAAAAAAAAACAAACAAAAAACACAACCGTAGTTGTTTATTCGTTTGCAATATAATCATTTTCATGTGTATTGACACTGAGCATTTGAATCCAACTGTTCATCATTTAACCTAAACTTAAACTTGAATAAACCTTTCTTTATTGAGATATTTTATCGAACACAAGAGAGTATCATTTTTATATTCTACTACTACTCGACCCTTGAATCCCACAATATAGTATTTTATCTCAACACAAACTTATAAAAAAAACTTTTCTTTATTGTGATATCTTTTCTAACAAACGAGTGTATCATTCTCATATTCAACTACTATTAGACTCTAGCATCCAACAAAATATCATTTTACCTCAACTCAACCTCATTAAAACCTTTCCTTACTGTGATATCTTGAGTGTATCATTCTTATATTGGATTGCTAAGATACGCTTTTCGAAATCAATTCTAGTGCTCCTAAAAGTACCTGTATATCACACGTGAAGAGTGATTTTTGGCGTCAATCGAAGCAAACGTACTTTACATTACTATAGCAACATAATTTCCTGAGAATGAAGACGGTAGAATATTCCGATTGTCAATATATATAAAATGCAATCTGTATCCATACATAAATATGTTTTGTGTGTAAAATGTTTCAGTCAGAGCACAGATACTACACAGTGATAGTAGGCAGCAGTTCCCGGGAGCAGCGCTTTGATCTTAGGTAGAGTGCACAAATACTCTGATCTTGAACAGGAGTGTCAATCCATGCTGAATAATCTCGTCATTTTTTACGGGTACTACGCTAATAGTAAATAAACTTTACCTGAGCAGTAAGTTTCTTTTTTTCTTTTGTCTTTCAACCGATGTGGACAAAATAGACAAATCGCAAGGTAGCGATATCATTTTTCACAGAGTGAAAGTGCTAAACGCACGCCTAATCCCCCGCCCATCATTTCCTATTGAAGCGTCTAATGGGTTCAGGATTACTTTGAGTGGCAAATTATAATCGAACATATATTGGTTTATGATATGCCTCGTACACAAGTCGACACCATTCTTTCACCATAATACACCAAAAAACTAAAATGTGACATCCTATAAACTGAGACGAAATATTTATTTGTAAAAATTAAGGAACGGATTATAGGTGAGCATGCATCATACAGTGTGAACCCCTGTACATCCAAATGTATTGTAAGCTAACCCAGAAGACGATTACTGCTACTATGAGTTCGAGCCTCACTGAGTACCCTACTATGATTTTGTACCAGATTGGCAAGCTTATCAAGTATTGTTCAACTTTCCATCCCCTCCTTTCTTACCCACATCATCGCTGAGTCAATATCTTTATCAGCACAACTACTGTCGTATCAGTTGTTTTGGTCACTGGCTCTCACGAGACCCTTTTACTTTTATTTTTCTGACTATTTTCCCCCCATACCTTCGACCCATATATATATATATATATATATATATCCTTTCCGTCTTATCTTATCTCTGTTTCCAATCCGTAGTATGTCCCTCGTGACTGTTACATCAAACTTAATCTATATCATATCTTGACTGCCCGCGACGCAATTGGAAAGGCCGTCGCGCAAGCATATCCCGACTCAGACAATCCTAGAAACGCCCGCACAGAAATATGTTGTTGAAAAAGGCGTGCCAAAGGAGATATCGACATTGCCATGCGTTCTATGAGGTGCGTTCAAGCACATTTATAATTGGATATTCTCAGAAAAAAATGTTCGTACTATTAGACACACGACATATATTTGTACACATGGTCGGCACCTGGTGGGCAATCCAGTCTCGTTGATAGTTCTTTTTTTTAAATTTTTGTTTCTCTTTTTGGAAATAAGCTCACCCCTTGGAACACTTGGAACTACACTTTCTTTTAAATTAAACGTAATGGCTTCTTCAAGTGAACGTAACAGTTATCTTATAATTCTAACTGAGTAAATCTGAAGGATGACTGCAGAACTAACAAAATGGACCAAGCTGTGGGAATACTGGGGTAACTGAATGAACCAGAGAGATTCAACAACGAAAGAAAATCAAAAATTTGTATAAGCCTAAAATAATTACCGTACTTTCTGGTATGTAAGACGCACATGTGAATTTAAAAAATATGCTCGAAATACACAATGCCCAATGTGCTGGTATTACAACTAAAGGGTCGTCTACCGAAGCTTGAAATGTACAGCTATTAAGCTTGGATGAGTTGCAGTGAGCTATGAATAAATAGCCTCCATTCTCTCTCGGACTAGGGTGCATGTCTAGGCAAAGCGCATGGAGATCCTGGAATGCCCCGAATATCCCTTTTGACCTTGCCAATGTAAACCAGAGATATGCATGCCAGAAGCAAGGCTGCAGGAGCTGCCAAAAAGACGTCAGATTGGGCGTTAAACCTCAAGGGGGGGCTCCACTTCCTGGTCTTTAGAATCAGAGTTGTCATTCTCCTAGACTGACTGCCTTTCCATGGCTAGAGGGTCCTATCTTCCCAGCTATTTTACCCATAGCTGGGAGGTGGATTCATGCTTTGTCCAAGGGCATGAGTGCAAACGGCACCAACCGGAGTTTGATTCCATCGTCTGCACTGTTACCAAATTTCCAAGCAAGCGATCGCCCCCAAAATACCATTGAAAACCGTATGTCTAATTGATCAGAAAATACGAAACAAAAAAAAAAAAAAAATTTGCAATCCAAACAATTTCAGAAACTCGCTAAACTATCAATAGTATTGCTGACCATCGTTGTGAAACAGCCACACCTTCAAGAGTGTATCTAAATATAATAATAATTTTAGCTTGGACTTGCAGAAGACCACAATAGTGGAATCAAGTTAAGGCTCCAACACACAAGTAGCCAATGATATTGCTGACCGTCGGTCTAAGGCTGACTCCGATTTGGTATATAAATACATTCTAAATTTAGATTACTTCAACAAGAGGACTCGGTAATGGGACAACCACTGAAACTCTAACTCTTTTGACAAGCAAATTATTTAACATGAATGCCGATGGGTATAGCAGTTGAAATATCGTGTTAAAAGCAGCAAAGATTAACAGAGTTATCCGACAATAAAACACAGAAAAATGCTTTGCGTTAAAAACAAAAAGAGTCTATGTCCAAGAAACATACAGAATTATGAAATACCTCAACTCGGAACTTAACACGATACGTAAAGGCCAAAGAATATATCGACCAAAAGGTTATGTTAAAAAACAAAATTGAAGATAATAGTCTGGAAAATACGAAATTATAAATGATTCTTAATTACTACTATTCATTTCTGTGATTACTACATACATTCCTTTTAATTCTTAATTTTTATGACTGAAGTTGCAATAAAAAGGAACAAAAATCAAGATGAAGATAAATACTAATCTTAAAGATTAATATCAGGTCTGGTTAATCACTCAATAGAAACCACCATGTGACCAACGTTTCTCAGCAGTATGCCGTGTTAGGGGTTATCAATTAAAAATTGGTATCAATGAATAAATTACTTATTCCGCATTTTGTAAAATATATTTAAAGGCAGAATTTAAAAAAAAGAATGCCTTTGTAGACATAAGGAGTAAATGTTTAAATTTAAAGCCCTCTAACTCCATTGGTGCGACCTGTAAGCGTGATACATAGCCAGCCAGACCAACTTAAAAAAAAAGAAATCTATGTTCACAGTTTTGGTTAAAAGTTTCTTATAAATTATTCTTCTGTCTCAATTGTTTTTCTTTAAAATTCCTTTTTTTTAAAGATTTGTCGAGGATATCAGTTTATTCATGGTAGCGTTTTCTCAAAGGCAGCTTTATATGGAAGGCAAAAGTATTTTATCGTCTGAAAGTTTACAAAGACAAAAGTATTTCATTATCTGAACGTTTACAAAGCTAAAAGTATTTTATCGTCTGAAAGATTGCGTCAAAAACGAGACAAAGATTGATATAATAGTCTGAAAGAAGTACGAAATGATAAAAATACATCTCAGATTTTCAGACAGTACGAAAAGGTTGGATGATATATTGGCGACGATTGATTGAATAATATACGGAATAATTATCTCATACATTATCTCAGAAATCCAGACAATACAGGACGGACGAAAAATATATCAACCGAAGCATGTTAAAATTTTTTAAAAAGTGAGGAAAACAAATTGAAAAATATAAGGAATAATACATATTTCATTTTTTTTTTTTGTATTATGAAGATATTTGCTTTCAATTCCATTTTTCTCAAAGACGCATTGTGCAAATTAGTTGGATTTAGAAAAATATGGTTATTTTAGTTTAATATTATCTCGTACAAGGTGGTGACTATTCCACTGCTATATACTTGTCAGATGTGCCCTATTTAAAATGGTAATTACATTTGCATCTGGTTATTCTATAACCTCTTTCTATCGGATTTCTTGAAATAGGACAGTCCCCGTTCCAAGGGTACATGTTTGGAAAGGGCTAGACTTTATGGTGTGCGGAGCAGACTGCCATAATAGTTACGTAAAATAACTTTCCATCAGTCATATGAAACTACGACTATGAAGCATTTCGGTTACTTCTCTTCAGAGTTGCCAATTTAGCAATTTTGTTGCGAAATTTATATCTAATGTTCATTTAGATATTTTATTCCTAAATTCATATCCAAAGTTTTAGATAAAAGATCTACCATCTGCATTTTTTAATTAATTGTTATCAAATTTATCAAGAACCACAAATCCAAGCGACTTTAAGCTCAACACTGCAATTCTTTGTGTGCCAACTAATATATACATAGCAAATATGAACTTTGTACAATGGCCAGTGATCGAATTATGTCGGTGCACACACAATCAAACACACAGATTTCAACTCTATTGGAATGTCATTAGGAGCGTTTACCTCTAACTAAAATCATCCAAAACATTGTATTGTGGCATGTATCATATCAGAGTGGATTTTTTTTTGAAATTATGAAATTTGGCGTGTTTTTCTTCATCGATTTTAACATTGAAGAAAGAAAAAGTAAACATGTTCATCGTATTATGCTATTTCTTAAAGAAAGATAAAAGTTGAGCTCAAACGCAAAAAGAAGATGTCTGCACTTGATAGAGAAAGGACTGAGAATGATCGGGAGAGTTCCAACTCGTGTGTTAAGTTCCTGAGTGCTCCACAGTCAGGTAGACTAGTAGTGATTAATAGCGATTGAATGAAGACATTAAGAAAAATTTACTTAACAATAAGGCGCAAGAGATAGACAACATACTCATAATATTCAAATCAAATATTGACAATGATATGCGCTGGTTTGGTCATACTACTCACTTTGATGTGTGGTTTCCTCATATGTTGAGCGAAAAATATTACTGATCCATATCTGAATATTTTGTAACAAATCGTGATGGACAATGATCGTGAAGTAAGCGAAATGAACCACCAATAACCATACCAAAGGCTAAAGGTATTCATCCAAAGAAGATGACACTGTATATATGGTTGGATTCGAAGGGAGTCCTCCATTATAGGCTTTTTCCTTGAGAACAAATTCTGTTTCTAATCAGACAAACTGAACGGAGCAATCGGCGAAAAGCATACAGAATTATTGAGAGAAAATGTGTAATATTCCATCAACATTCCAGAGTCAATCTTACCATGTTAGCGCTTTATTGATTAGGCTACAAAGGCTCAAATAATATTTCCCTTTCCGACCTCCAATACGTCGCCATGATATTGTTTTATTATACTAGTAGATTCAATGATATAATTAATTAAAATCCATACTTATAATAATCAGCAAAGTCACACTAAGTGACATAACTGACGTAACATAACATAATTTATCCATGTAACTGACGTTAGGAAATAGAATTCCATCCACATTCTAATGACGGAATAAAATGCTGAATCTAAAGAATATAAAAGAAATGAAACAAAAACAAGAACGAACAAAGATCCGTTAGATAGAACACCATTCTCTAAGTTCACTGCAATGTAAATTTCTATTATCCATGTATATATAATGCAATGTGTGTGCTACATATATCATTCGCACCGACATTTTTGACGATACGGGTAAACTAGTTAGTAATAATGGACAATGCTTCATCTGAGAAATTACAGATAAATTTGATACTGACCTAATTATGGTGCACATGGCCTATTTGAGCATCATCATCCAGCAAAGCCTTTGTTGACAAATTGATAAGATGGGATTTCAATAAGGAAACTGACTTCAAATTACACAAAAACTTGACCGTGATATTACCTAATTAAAAAAAAATTTGATCTGTGCTGCTCACTTAACGGTCATTGAATGACGATTTGGGAGTTGCGGTGAAATGCATCAAAATTAAGATCAAGGAAATGTTAACTGAAAATCAATATTGATGCACAAACGATTTTCCGGTAAGTGATGGTCCTAAAACTTTTTTGATGGGGACAAAATTACGAGCGGACACTTGAATTTCTTGATGCTCTCATACTAGTTCACTGAGACCATCGGTGGCGTTACATAACTGTTTATACTGCGATGGTTGTTACCGCTTCATCGCTTTCATGAAATTTACAGCTTAATTTGCTTACATCAACCCCCTAATGACTTCCATATAAAGTGCAGGTGTCAGTGATGGTCAAAGCGCAAAAGAAAGCCCATATCGATGCAAGAAAATGTAGAAGTGTTGAGAAAACTTGACCACGGAGCTATGTGATACGATATTTGTATTTAATTAATTAACATATCCGTATCTATTTCATTTATATTAATGCCTAGGATCAGAGTGCAATATCTGTGCGCCAATTGTATTAGACACAACATATAGTTATTATTATCATTATCATATGACCTCTAGGCAATCCAGACTGGTTGTGGAACTGAAGGTGCCTGAAAAACGGTGGTGTATCTGTACTAGATAACTTCTTTCTAGACATTTTTGCCCTTTCTACGATTTTCCATTGAGAAAAATACCGTGAATCATAAAGAAAACAAAGATAAACATCTTTCATCCAGTTATCCGCCTTACATACTGCACTAAAAAAGCAAAACAAAAAACGAGTGAAAAGCATAATAACAACGCAAAAACAAGAAAGCAGGACATGTGCTATGCTCTACGCTCACACTCAAGTGTCAGTCTTGTTGAAGCACGGGCCTGCAGTTGGCCTATCAAACAGGGTGTGGCCACTTGTGAAGCAGAGTCTGGTAGGGTACTTTTAAGAGAGTTATGAACGAGCATGTTTGTATCATCTACGATACTGTTATCGTCTTGGTATCTCAACTGCTCTAATCTCGCAATATTTTACTAGTTTTTCCGACCTCCCAACTCTACCCCCCCAAAAAAAAATCATAGGGGCTCACTTCTCAAATACCTCCCCCCCACACTGGGGCAGAGTTAACGACTTACAATGATTGTTCAAGCTAGGAATATTCTTTAAAAAACGAATACAATTTACTTCACTATTACTACTACAGCTACTAATAATAATTACAACAACAAAAGGATCGAAGACAAAGTGACTTGAGCAATGTTGCACAAAGGGCACTTGAAGAGGGAAACGGATTCACATACAGAAGTTCGAAATAAAAGGAATTGTGCGGAACGGTCAGTTAATTGTAATAAACAAGTTTTTGAAATAGCTCTAGGGTAATAAGATATTTCATTTTGAGAAGTAAGTGATATTTTTGTTTAGTGGTCGGACTGTAACAATATAACTCTGACTTCACAAAAAAGGTAAGCATTTTATAAGAAATATAACCCATTTGAAATAATAACCTTTTTCAAATAATCCTATAATGATGATATACCATACCTATGAAATTCTTTTTTTTTTTAGTGGTAACACTCAGTAAAAACAGAAATCATGACTCCCCTATCATTAAACCATATTACGGATATAAAGTTCAAAATACTTGAAAAGCTTATAGTCAGGAGAATATGAAGGATGCTGCAACACTTTATATCCCAAATCTCCAAACAGAGAGGTGCATGGTATACACTGTCATAGATCATTTAATTCAGTTTGGAATGTGGAAACTACTTTTCTAACTTTTTAACCTTTCCAATTGTCAGGGATATGGTCGCTACTGAAGTTCCTAAAGGCTCCAGACAGTGCTCAGACCATTGTTCACGAGTCGTTATCTACTGCAGTAGATAATTCTTCATCATTAGGATCAGATTTCGGCCTCTCTCAAGGTTTATTATTAGTATACATATATCCAGACCTATACCCGTTGAACCAACGCTGAACAGATTGCACTGTTACACTGTTCATTCAACATGCTTTGTTGAGGTTATCGACAGCTTGAGAAGCATTATGCCCTAATTTGAAAACATACTTTAATATCATTCTAACTTAAAAACCTCTAATAATAACGAATTATAACTATTTACTTTGAATCTGAAACCAAAAAATGGCATAACAGCACAGTAATGATTTTATTAGCATTTTTCCTTTATAAGATAAAAAAAAAGATATATTATGTGTAACAGCCTCACACAATCGCTTACAGTAACGTGAAAAAGTCAAAATAGGAAAGGCTACAAAATAGCAGATTTTAACTGAGAAGAGACATGATGAAACTATAAATCAATGACACAAATTTGCCCAGAGGTACTTGTGAAAAAGACAGAGATAATTTAGAGGACTTGTAGCGAGCAGTTATAGTGTCAGCGCGCACTTTTTTCCTCTTTCTCACACCTTAGTCTCCTGAACCTCCCTCCACCCCAATCTCTAACAATGAAGCCTAACATACCGTCATCACCATTGTTGGGTTTGGGAACGTTCAAAACTTTCCCCAAATAAATTAATGGTAATTGCTTCTCCGCTTTACGTCAGGTTTCTATGGGGCTGGAGACCTGTGTGAATAAGGATGCCTACACTTGTGGTACAGTAAGGTAAGCGTAACCTACTATATATATATATATATATATATATATATATATATATATATATATATATGCAATATCCGATGGGTTTATTCCATTAAACGCTCCATATATTCAGCATTAAATAAATTAAGTTGAGTTAGGGTAGAGCTTAAAATATGTTGAAACAAAGGTTCTGCTACACAAATACATTTATGTTTCTGTCCTGTTTTAGATTCATCAGGCCAATAGCCTTAAGAAGCCCAAACAGGACAGAAACACAAACGTGTTTCGGTAGCGAAACCCCTTTTTTATCAAACACACGCACACACACATACACACACACACTCACACACACACACACTCACACACACACACACACACTCACACACACACACACACATATATATATATATATATATATACAAAAGGTACAATGAAACAGCATCTCGATTTTTTTGTTCATGATTTTTTAAAAGATGTATCAGTGTTTTTTCGACTTCTAATCTGATTATTTTTTTATGAACAGGCGAATTTTTCCCCTCCTGAACATCTCTACTTAGTAAGTTATGATATCTTTGATGTGGTGAGAGCGAATATTTGCAGTTCTGCCAGTATGAGGAAACCGGGAATTCCTCAGGTCCATCAGCGTCTCCACATTTTCACTGCCAATTGATAACCAAAGTCGCTTGGTAATATCAGAAGATATTTTTATTCTTTTCATTTTTACATGTACAGCGTCAAATTCTTCCACTGGTTCTAGCTGGCTGGCTTTTCGTGGCAATGTGAAATAAACTGGGGAGGCACAGATGGCCTAACCGTTAACAGCATTGGAAATACGATCAGCAAACAAAGTTAAGGTTCTGGTTGAGACAGTTGCCGTTCACTTCCCAATAATGCCCTAGGGTAAGACCTGAATCCACTTTGGCCCCTGGTATTGGTAAATAGTGGGACAGGCCGGGTTTTCCAATTCTGCTCACCCCGCAGCTATACGTAAATAGTGGGGTAGACTGGAGTCTCTAGCCTTGGTTGGCAACCAATCTAGAAGACAGATAACTGATTCCAAAATCAAGAGTGAAGCCACTTCTTCCTATAGATCACTTAAAGGAATTATTCCTTGCAGCTGGCACCACATAGCCAAGTAAAACATGTTGCATTGTATTTAGAGAGGAGATGGGCACCGATAAGTATCTGCCATTGCTATATGAAATTAAATACTACACTATATAACCCCCCGATGTTCTAATAGATCATGGGTTCATGACTTACCTTGGTCTGGCATAGAACCCTGAGGCAAAAGGGATATTCGAGTCTCCCCCAAGAGCTTATCCCTAATTTCCCCATTTGCGTCGTTTGCTTACTGATGCCTGAGTGGTTTGCGATAAAAAAAAAGCAAAAACAAATAAAAATGAAGAATAAAGAAAGTACGTCAAAAAATTAATAAAATATGTCCAAAATTTCCTCAAAAATGCCTACTCGCTGTTTTCACAGTAATGGTTTTTTCTTGGAAGCGGAGAATGGAGGGGCGTAAATATCAATGCAGATGGGAATTTTTAAAAAACAGGGGTAAAAAAAAAATGAATCAAGAAATCCATTTAATATTCGTGCATTGGCGTCTCTAATCCAAAGTCTTGGAGACGTTTCGATTTCCCTCTACCATTTGCACATTCTTTTCCTCTTTTTTTTGGGGGGGGGGGTAATTAGCATCCATCGCGGTGTGACATTATTTAGCACACACATGCACATTCCTTGGCTAGCTGGGCCCGACACAGCTGCAAGAATAATAGTCTGGCGACGGCCTTGACTTGCCCCCAAATAAAAGTTTGCATCGATCCGTAATGCATCTGTACACACATTGAATTTATCGCCTAAATTAATCACTGAAGTAAACAAGTATAATTTAAATCTACACACTAGACAATAACTTCATTCAGTGAATACTTTGTCTAAAATAGTCATCTTAACCCGTTATTTCCCATAAGCTCGTATACATATTCACCGGATATAGCTTAGTCTGACATATGGCCCCAACAATGAGGTATCTATGAGGATTGAAATTATCACATTAGCTTACGGTCAGACTAGTTTTCTATTCAGTGCCGAAACTCAAAACTAAACACACTAAGTAATATACAAAGTTTAGCTTAGTCTGGTATAAGGCTGCAGTAGTTGGGAACCCATTGAGGATCGATCTCACTACACTACGAAATTGGTCTTCGAGTCGAATTTGGTAAGCCTTCCATTGATTTTCCAAGCCCTTAGATAATGCTGATCTTTGTTTTTTTGCAAAGTTCAATCAAGATTCTGTCTTGTCTGAATTGAGACACACTTTCGTCGACACCTGCCGACAACCTGTGGACACAAACTTTCAATATACTTCCTAATGTTCCTACCTTTCGCCATTTCATTGCATCTTAGGGAGGTGTCTTTCAAATTAACTTCCACTTACTCACTTTGGGGGCTCAAATCTTTATCAGATCACACGATGACAATATTGGAAAAGCACGAATAGTAATCACAACCACAAAAGTAACGTGTTAGATGTTTTTATAACACGTTTCTATAAATGCTTTTTAATGGATTTTTAGTGGATTCTTAAAAATCTAAAATGGCGATGGGCTGGCCATGTTGCAAGAATGGCATACAACCGATAGACATCAAGACTCACAACATGGATCCCCCGAGATTAAATGCGCAACCGAGGCCGGCAGAATATTGGATGGAGAGACGAGCTAGGCAAGTTCAGGAAGTACTGGCTCCGCGACGCCCATCATAGAGAAGTGTGGCAAATCCTGGGAAAGGTCTAAGTCCAATAATGGACGTTAAAAAAATGATGATGATGATGACTATAAATGTGGTTAAAAGGACAGATGGGAGGGAACGGGGATTCTTAACTAGGCATGCTTATTCACCTGAGATATCAGGATGAGGTCAAGTTTGCTTGAGGTCGACGTGGGGTGACAATGGTTTAAATTTCCTTTACACATAATACTAAAATGAATGCAGAGAAATGTTTACACTTTTTCAATTTAAATAGTTGTAGAAAAAATAAAAAATAATTAGGAAAATTCTATATGCTAGTCCTCTTGTTCTAGAGAAAGCAGATGTCATCTCTTTGATTATAGTTTGATTAACGGTTGTGATACATTCTGACAATCAAAGAAAAGATTATTTTCGAAGTTCTAAGAAGAGGTACATAATTAAAACATAAAAATGAGAGACTGTTCAAAAACTTCGATGTTGCATATCCATTTTTGATAGTATTTGCCTATATTTGTTTATCTTATAAAGTTTTGTTTCTAATTGAGTATACAAACTAATCCTTGTTAAAACATACGAAACAAAAATAATGATCGCATCAAAAATATCTTTCGAAATCCAATAGTTATAGATATATGTATATGGTGGATAGATAAACACTGTATAGTCTTCTTTCATCCTTTACTTCTTTCTTATCTGTTTCTTCCTTGCGTGTACTTTCTATTTTGCACCAGGAGAATGGATCTAAAAAAAGGACCAAACGACTGTGTGGCGTGAAAAAGAAAAATTTTCTTCTTTCTTTATCCACTTTCAATGCAGTATGTTTCTATCTTTACCAACGTTATGGACCGATTTTTAAAAAAAATCTCATTCCTCTCAAACGCTGTTAACCGACTTGGAAACTGACCTCAACACGAAATTTCCCCGTTATGAGAACTGTCGACTTTCATCGAAATTAAAAAAATCAAACAAACTAGGGTGTTTTTAAATTCAATACAACTGATTGATCAGCTCCTCTCATCTTGGTTTTGGTTGGTTGATTTGTAGAATATGGTATGCTTCTTGGAGTGCAACAACAAGTACAATTTAAACAAATGCCTTCACAAGCGTCATTGCTTTCTGCACTGTGGACCATCATACTCGAACTCCAGAAATAACCACGACGACGACCACATAAGAGGTTCCTGTATTTGTGTCGCCGATTCTTAGTGCCGCAAAAATCGAAAAATTCTTTTACCACCCACACTTTTCCGTTTCTTTAAGTATAAATTATTTTCCATCACAGCATAACTGCTTTGAACAGTTTCACATTCCTTGGCCAATTGGAGCAGAAAGGACTTAAAAGTATATATATATATATATATATATATATATATATATATATATATATATAAAGCACGACGGATAGTTTTTGTCGATTCAACTTTTTTATAATTTTTCTCGTTTGCAAATAAGTTGTTTCTTCGTTGGGTTACAAGGAACTGCCCGAAATTCGTACTATACTTCTTTCCACCGTCATCAGTCATTTTCAGGACGGATTTCAAAACTCCACTGAAAGGGCGCCTGAATATTTTGCTTTGGATACGGTCCGTGTATTTTTTGCTTTGATAATGTTTCTATTGTTTCCAAAATCTTCCTCGTCCTTCTGGGGTATTATTTTTTTTTCGTTTCATTCTTTTTAATCAAATCCTATATCACTAGGTATTTGTTGCTTTCTTCACTTTTCAGAGTCCTGATCATTTTATTATTGTGCATTTGAATTCTCTGATAGAGTAATGCGGTCCCAACTACAAGGCTTGTAGTATTGCTTTTTTCATATCTCATATCCCAACGGTGCCAACATTTCTGTTGTACCATGTTAGGGTAGGGTAGGGTTGGTTTGAGTTAGGAGGGTCCGGTCATTAGAGCATGAGAAAATAATACTACCAGCTCTGTAAGAGGGGTCCTATTACTCAACACAAACCGTATCAATGTATAATAGTAATGTAATTTCGTAAATTCAGTCGAGAAAAAATCAGAGTCATTGTTGCCAGACAAGGTCTCTTGTTGAATTATTTTTGCGTTGTTTTGATTCAAGTAAGACATTTTTGTTGGGAAATGGAGCATATCATTCTGCATTTCACGGATATCAATTACGTGTCAACGAGTGGTGAGTAACTTGAAATGGCTAAATTCAATGTCCTTTGATTATGTTTCTTGTTATGCGACACTTTCACACGTATAAAAATCCTGACAAAGACCTTTTTTGCTGGTCATTTTTGTGACACAGTTTTTACGATTGTTTCTTTAATCAGCTGTATTTATTTTCTGGTAAAAGGAGGGGGAAAATAACGTTCTCTGATGACATTTTAACCATGAAATCATTTGTCGGCGCTCCTGTTTTACAGCACCATTCCCGATAAAGTCTGTGTGAGAGATAAGAACGGATAACATAGAAATTGTCGTCGAGAGTTGCTGGTGCGTGAAGATTAAAAAAAACTCAAAGGAGCATGTCGGCTCAATGTACATCAATCTAGTGTGACTGCAAAATTCAAGTCGATGTGGCTCTCGCTTTTCAACGGGCACGTGGCACGGAAGTCCTTGCCTAACAAAGAAAGGAGTTATAGATCGGGTTGATACACCAACCATCTAAGAAACTGCCTACCCTAACTTTTTGAAGCTGAAATTGGAACTTAAGATCATAAAGGTAGAAAAAAAGCCTTCAAAATGATGTATAATTTAATGAAATACGGTAGAATTTCTTTTAAAGATTATGACTTCATCATGTTTTTTTTTTTTGTCGAATCAGTTATTCAAACTTGGTCAAATAGTGTCACTATCCTTCTCGGGTGCTTGTTAAAGGTAAGTGATGAGTTGCTCTTTCTGCTCGTTTCTTTGAAAAATATCAGCAATAAATATTGCAAAAGAATTAAAGATAGCCTAAAGAGAGAGAGCTATAACATGATGAATTGCTCTCAAGAAGCTATACATGCCGTACTCCGAGCATTAAAACAACCTCGATTTCAAAATGTTTCGTTCAACCCAAATAGATCGATCATGATGGCCTTCCTGATTCCGGAAGTAGGAAAAAATGGAAGGATTCTGCAATTTATGCGATGGTGTTATCGAAGCGGGGCAAAAATTCAAAAGCTAGGAGAGAGAGAGAGAGAGAGAGAGAGAGAGAGAGAGAGAGAGAGAGAGCGAGGGGGGCTAGACACGATTTAAAGCCGATGCTGAAACGTCGCCACAGAAGTTCACAAAAGATTCAAATACATGGGAGAGAGATTCACAATAGGTGTCGAACTGAGTTTGCAAGTAACAGTGGTTGTTACTCAAAAAATTAGTTACAAAAGAGATACTATCGATACTAACCCAGGAAATTCAAAATAGCTCTGAAACTGAGAAAGATGTTTCTGCTATGTCTGATGCAACTGGAGCTAAACAAGAATTAAACGTCACTGCTTTCATGGAATTCTAAGCGTGACATACTTCATACCAACCAACAATACGCTTGAATATTATTTCGAGTTACCGATTGCCCGACATATTTGCGGTTGATGTTTTTCTATCACTACACTATCTTGATACATGAATTTAGAAAGCGCTTTTCTACCAAGTAAGAACCTAAATTATTCGTGGCAAGATTTCCTCCTAATGAGCTTTTCGAAGATGTAAATAACCTTAGCGACGAGCTGGTGCTGATAATACCTGCTATTGAGCACATATCTACATTAACGAAGGCAATAAATCAAGAATTGCAGGAAACTATAGCTTCTTTTCCGGATGGAAAATATCTATTGGTATACGCAGCTAACGTGACTCCTTCCATATACGCTATTGCAACTCTGCGCATCTGCGACTTGAGGGATAATGATTTTGCTCCGCTTGGTAGAATGTTGCGACGACAATTGCAGAGTTCAGCTTAATACAAGAAACAATGGCCTTCAACTCTAAGTGAAATGATAGAAATGGTGGACCGTAGACCATTGCACAATCTTTACTGTTCCATTTACTATACTTTGCATGATTTACTCGAGAAAAATGATCAGACTTATGCTTCAGCAAATCCCTACATTAAAGCTATAAAGATTTGGTTATTAGTTAGCGATTGGGAGAGCCTTATCGCAAGAGAACCTAGTCCAAAGCACGCACTTGGGGGATGGTCATCATTCATAGAATTGTTGTATTATCAGGGGTCAGATTATGATGAAGCAAGAGGGGTTGTGTACTTACTTCTCTCTTCTGGTGAAGTTGGGTGGACTGAATCTCATTCTGTTGCTGGTCACTGGGGTCTCAGCATCAAAGAACCTGCAGAGAAAATCTTATTGCAATGAAGAAGAACAACCCGAATCATATATTGTTAGCAATTTAATCGTTTGAGATTTCAAAATGCGCTACTGCAAGTAGATTGCCCATTTAAAGGAACACAAGATTGTTTTATAAACTACCCATTAAATTCTAGTTTATGTTGCTATAATTTGTCCAATAATTTCTACATTGGTTGTCAAAAGCTCAATTTCGGCTTTGAGTTTGCTACTTTGTCGACCAACGGTGATACTCAACTCGAGACATTTTCCTTTAATTGGTCCCCCAAATAAGGATTTGTTCCTTTTAAACCAATATCCGGCGACGCTTCTTAGATGCGAAGCGATTCATCATTGGCAAACCGTTAAGAGACACCTTTGGGTCAGAACCAGTGCCGTAACTCTTCTTAAATCACCCTTACGACTCGCTGAGTTCACAATAAAGCATCAAAACGCATTTCCACTAATCAATACAAAACTTATAAAAATAATACAGCAATGTCTATTTATTTTGCTCTTTTTATTCAAGCTATTTCTTCTGCTGATTAGTTATGAAATAGTAGCTTAAAAGACTGTCTCAAATTCCGTGGTTTCGGATTAATTCATCCAAAATACATGCAAATATTTTTATATCAATTTTCCTATTACTTGATTTTTAGAAATGCTTTTTAATTATCTAAGTAAACATCCTTAATTAATATGTCAAGAAAGGAGGTACTCGGACATTCAAGCCGGATATATGCATGTCGAACTCTTCCCATCCTTTAAAATATCACGTAGAACTGTACACCAAATACCGTTTTTACAACTCCATTAGACTCCTTTTTCCATAATTTTTTTAAATTTCAATCTTTTTTCAACATTACTATAAGCTCTCCTTGTTACTTTCAAGAATACCACACACTCCCCATTTCTCGTCTTGTATACTAGCGAATCCACATTGCCCAGCGCAAAATCTATTTCACCCCTATCTCCTTAACTCCCAACTTAACACATTTCAATCTAATTTCTCAACGGGATATAACTTCAGTCAACAGGCAGTGGTCCTTTACTTAACCCGCGCGTCTTTTCGTTTTTCCGGGTGATACCTGGACAAAACATCTCTCGAATCCCCTCCTCACAACACTATATGTATGTATATGGAAATAGATAAATTCTGCCATAAGTTGGAATAGATTGAAGAAAAGTGTACAAAAGGAAAGCCAAACTTTTTAGTTATGGTTTTTAGATATAGTGGTTTTAAAGCTTATTAAAAACCACTGTACCAAAAAACCATAACTAAAAAGTTTGGCTTCCCTTTTCTACACCTGTCATATATATATATATATATATATATATATATATATATATATATATATATATATATATATTTAAGCATTTAAGCATGAAGATAAGAAACTGCCTTGCAACAATATTGAATTACTCAAAGTATACTATTCCGATAAAAAAATAGTGTGGATATCCAGGGAAGGAAAAAGCGCATTAAATAACATTTCGGGCTCAATAAATTTTCCACAGTCCAATTATTTTTTTTCTAACAATACAACAGTTCTACTTAAAACTTGTAGACCTTGTTTTTTTTTTTGTCTTGAAAGTTTCTTCTACTAATCAAAAAATAAAAAATGAAATGTTTAAACTTACCACTACGAGGCAAAATACAGTTGTTACAAAAAATCACTGATCAAAAGCGAAAAAGAAAAGACAGGTATTTTTTTTCTTTTGTTTCATTGTTTAGTGATATCTGTTGCTAGTTGAATCTCCTGGGTTTTTAAAGTCGTCTCCGTCTAAAGAATGGTTTGATTTCATTACCTTAGGTTCAATTTGGTCGTGGTCCCGCTTAGTTGTTCTCGCCGATTCGTTTGGTTTGAACCTTGTTCAATTCTTCCATTACTTCTGATTCAATTTGGCCGTTAGTTCATCTATTGGTCAGGATGCTCTTTGTGTTTGTGGAAAACCCAAGGTTTGTGATGTGTCTTTGTGTGGAAAGGGGTTAGATGATGATGATGAAACAAGATAGGGTGTGTACTTTCTTCAATTCTTCTATGGTGATGTCGAATCGGTTGATTCTCATTTCATCGCTGGTCACTAGGGTCTTAGCATCATGTAGAGAAAATCTTTTCGCAGCCTATTGCAATGAAGAGGAACAAACCAAATCATATGCTGATAGCAACTTAATTCGTTTGAGATTTCATAGTGCATAGCTGCAGGTAGATTTCTTATTTTAAAGAAGCGGTTTTATTGACTGCCCATTGAATTCCTCTGAGTCAGCTTATGTTGCTATTTATTTTTCAAACAATTTCTACGTTGGATATCAAAAGTAGAATTTTTGCTGAGATTACGAGTAGCTTACTACTATTGAATAGATACACTCTCGACCAGAGGAGTGACGGCTCTCTGTTCGAATATTGGTTTTTGATTCGGCACGCATCTTGCGGAATGATTCGGTGGAAGAGTTTCATTCCTTCCTTATTTACACCAACATGATTTTTGTCTCGTGATTCCTCACATGACCTCAATTATCACGTAAGCCAAACTGCATAATCCAAGATTTGTTTTCTTTCTATTTCAATATCAAAATCTCTCTCCAATATTGATCGTAATTAGCACCAACATTTTCCTGATCCAAACGACACTTTGAACTAAACAATATCATTTGTTCATACTTATACATTTTTTCAGAATTTCGATTTTAAACGCAGGAATAATTTTCAATAATACACGCACTTTTTTTCAATTCGGTTATTTTTGATATAGCTAAATCAATTATGAATTAATTCATCGTTTCTTACACTATCTATTACTCCATGCTTAACCCCGTGCCCTTCAAGGGGAGGTACTCTGATACAGAATGACAAGCATCAGGTATGTTGAAAATATGTTGCACAGATGCAATCTCGCCATTTCTTATCAAGATATAAGAAAGCAAAACACGGCAAGAATGGTCTCCTCGAGGCAGCTGCTTTTGTCAAACATGCGTAAAGGAGCTTGCAGACATAGTCTAGACAACGACGACGGAAGGAATGAAACAATGATAGTTACAGGCACTACTCCTGATACAATCATCACTTTGTTTCGGCTACCAACTGAAGAAGAGAAGGGGGTATATTACTCAAATCGGGTCACAAACAAAACGACTTGATTTCTTTGATAGCACAGACAATGGGCCAACAGAAGTAGCACCGTACTATATTTGGAAACCTCTTCCTATGACAAATTATAGCGACAATGAGAATTTATGCGAGGAACTTGATGCAGGTTTAAGAAATAATGTGGCATAGTCGTTTAGATTAAATAACTAAGAATTACCTTTACCGACTCCTCGATATCTTTCAAAAAGATGGTCTCAGACTGTACAACTAAGAAGTGCATTAGAGAATATTCACCAGTAATTGCAGAACTGCCAGAATACCCCGTAAGGAAAGAATAACTTGATTTTTTGCTGGACATCAAGGCAAATTTAGATGTTCTGCACGTATTTGTTAATTCTGATGAAGCAGTTTATTCAAAACTATGTCATATCTGAAAAAGGATCTGTTCTACACCGTAACCTTTCGTATCAGACAAAAACAGCATAGTTGTAGAGGATGAAAGCAATGGTGCATTGACTCAAGTATGATAGCCTCAGAATAAGCAGACCAGGTCTTTAAGGGCGGCAATACTATAGATGCATGAGAGTCCATAAAGAACGTCCAATCATTCTTGAAAGCCTTCGAATACAGTCCCTATCTTTCTTATTCACCGCTTTGCAGTTCGGGATGTTTTGAACCCGTTGCTATAAGTTTGTGGATCTGCTACAAGACTTCTTCGATTAGGTTTTAAACTGCCGTTTGAACTGTAATTTAGCTTAAAATCAACTTGTTGAACGGAATGTTTAAAAACCTAACCTAGGTTTGAAACCAAATCGGATAATTCTAAATTCGACTAGTTTCGACGTTTATTTTAACAATAAATTAGATATGTAGTTAATTCATAAGATTCAGAAATGAATTTTTTTTGTGCAACCAATTAAAAAGCATTTATAACCAGGTAAAGATGTCAAAATGCATAGATTTTGTACACTTGGGCGAGGCTACATACTTCAACTTCAGCTAAGCATCCATAACTTCATCAACCATCGGTTTAACACTTGGCGTCCATCCTGGAATTCAAAATCTGCGCATTTTGACGCCTGTACTGGTATAATTTACAATAAAAAGAAAATATTAAAAAACAAGACAAAACTGGCCTAGTTAGTCATTCAACAGAAGTCGTCACGTGCTCAACGTCTTTTGGTAACATGCCATTTTGGGAGAAATCGATTAAAAGATCGGAAAAGGGGTGATCTATGAATAAGTTACTTCGTTCACTTTTTTTGTTGGGCAATAATCACTAAAGAGTATGAAACAAACGGACACAAACTAAGGGATCAATTTAGTAAGAGCTTACATTGCAAACTGAACCCCCCACTAGAAACCTATTTTAAAAAACAAAAAAACAAACCTTTTTGTACACAAAAGGAGTGATTGTTTAGATTTCCAGTCCTCTAGTTATATTGGTGGGGCCTGTACGCGTGACATCTACATAGCCAGTCGGTGTAACACAAAACTGATGGAAACCCATGTTGACAGTTTTGCTTGATGGTTTGTAGTAACTGTTTTATTCACTTGATGTATTGTAGAAAAAAGTAGTGTATTTTTATAAGAAAAAAAACGCCCTCGTTTGCTGAACATAACTTGACCCAGAATAAAAAAAAACTAATTCCATAACGAAACAAAGAAACGAACAATGGTAATCCGTCTCTGTCGTCTTCTTTATTTCTTACTGAATTCCACGCTTTTACATGCTTGATTTCAATGAGACCAATAAATTCAGAGAAAGATTTGTGACAAAATGTCATGCTATTTTACCACTGAATAGTAAAAGAATATATCCCTATTGTAAGAGAACCTTATGATACTTATAGAGTCTTACTGTCTTGTATGATAGGGTCTGTTGATTCGCCCCCAGTTTCATCTGTCAATTGAGATTCGTTCCATCCCTAACGATATTAATGTTTATTTTCCTTACATTACAGTTATCTTAATGATTCGTGTCATATCAACCACACAAAACAGTTTTATTTCAGTTGAGACTTTCATACAAATTACTTAATGCATTACAATTAATACATTTGAATTATCTACTTTACTGGCTTTTGTCTCTTTACTGCTAATCCATTCATGAATAACGCCATCATTTATGACCAGTATATTTTAGTATCATATAAATTGTATCAAAAGTATATAGTTCCATTCTCTAGATTAGAAAAATCGATAAACTTCTTTCTGTCTTGGGTCTAGCAGCAGCCAGGTCACAAGTTTGACGGATTAAAGAGGTATAATTAAGGGATTTTTAAAAGCATTTTTTTGATCAATAAAATTCGAAACTTTGAAAAAAATTCTTGTATGCGATGAAGATATTTTTTGTCTGGCAAATCACTTCTTTTTTTCCACCAATCTTATTAGTACTAATGAATGAACATCCCCCCCCCAAAAAAAATGCAAAATCAGAAAACTTACTTTATTTATGGGATATCAACAAAAAGAATCGATTCAGAGAAGTGTTTCATATTACTAGGTATGGTATTTCTTGAAGCATAAGCTTTCTTTGCGTTGCTCGTTAGGTTTCTTTCTGGATTTTTCCCATACCGTTCACGCTCCTGAGCACAGACAATGCACCTTCTTGCCGGGACTCTTTTCTTCTCAAAAGTTCTGACAAATCGCTAAAGTCATTTTCACTTTCTTCGGCCATTACAAATCGGTGGTCTTTCACTGAAAATTAATTTCAAAGGAAGAAAACAATAGTCTTTCAATTGTTACAAATTCCAATGGACAAAATAAAACACGAGTGACCTGCCGTAAAGACTCCCACAGGTGCACCAAATTACCTTGTGGTTGTTGAATACATGAGCAAAAATGAAAGAAAACCCATACCAAACGCATGACGTGGACGAATATTTTTGTTTATCACATAAAACGTTGGGACGCGGGAATTTACGTCCAGCATCTTATTATTTCGCTCAAAAACATTTTCGGGTAGGAATTCTCGGCACAATCCACGTACACTTGGAAATTTCTCGTGAGAATAATCGGTATAATCCTTTAAGGGGTTTACACTTCCTAGCACCCATTATCACAGAGTCACTGCGAAACAAAAAAAACAAAACAAACAACAAAACATCTGCCTGAATTTCGCTATTATACACATTTATTCAACCTTATCTGAGTGTTGGTTAAGTGTATGCAGTTTACCTGGTGGTCGCACGTTCAATTCCTTGGCCAGGCAATTAAATCTATATACTCTGGTTCAGTGGAACGAGCAGAAAGGGAATTACAAGGACGAGTTGAATAAAAATTAATACGAGATATCAAAGGGCATGGACAGCAGAATGAGTAAAGTTAGTGAATTGAGTTATGGAGTAGATTGAATCAGGGATTCGGTTCGAAATTCTCAGAAGGTTATCGAATACAACAGATAACTGACCAGTGATGAAAAGTGAATACTTAACAACGTGGAATGCAAGATTTCGTTGTGCAAGCGATTGGAAGGAGTCCCCTACTATGAGCCTCTTCTGGAAAAACAAAAGATTTAGCTTCCGGTTTGACCGATTCAAAGGGTCGATTGTTTGTTAACAACAGAAAGAGGGTTATATTTAAACGCTGGAGTTAATGTCTTTGGTGATCACGCAAAAATTGTTATAGCATGGCAAAGAAGTTTTCACTCATCCTTTGTATTCGCCAGATATTGCAACGGTAGATTACTACTCATTCCAGTCTTTACAACCCCCCCCCCCCCCCAAAAAAAAACAAACAAAAAAACAAAACAAAAAACGATACACTGAAAGTCTATGAAAATCTCATGGAGTATTTCTTTGCCAAGAAAAGTAAAAGAATCTGGAAGGATGGAATTGTGAAATCATATTTTTTTGTCCTACTGAAAGCTCACGTTCATAGATTTGATGTCCGATGGCCTAAAAAGATCAAATTCCATTTTTTTCTCGTTCCAAAAGACCTAAAATATTGGGTCTTTTTCTTTAGTTACTACCACAGAAACGGGGACCCTAATTCTGGGGATGGGGGTATTTACAAAGTAAACTCAACATACCAATTCTCACTTGTTATGAAATTTTGATCTGGTTAGGACTAACGAAAAAGCCCCCAAATGCTATTCCCAATTTGACTATTTTTCTTCTTTCAAACTGTTGACAGCATTAGCCTCTTCTTCAGACAAAAAAAGTCTGATAGCTTGACTGATCTAGAACTTATCTGGAAAGCTGTACTAGATTGACCGTTCGAGAGATGATTTAATTCTCCAAGATCGAATTCCTGTTGAAATTTGACCCCAAGTAACACCACAAATAGAATTTCTAAACGACAAGAAAAGGAAAATGCAATTTTTTTTCTTTTTAGGCTTCCGTACTTTAAAATCATGGCCATAGCGTTCGGTTGGGACTAACGAGAGAGCATCAATGCTTTAATCAATAATTGTGTATTTTTCATATCTCGTTGCTTTTTATTGTAACATTTTGTAGCTGATCTATTGTTTGGGCAATAAATCATACAAAGCGATCTCAGAGATTTTGCTTGTATGGCTTGGTTTCAAGTATCAACAGGAAAAACTTCATGCAAAAAGTATCAAATTTCAAATTTTCTATCCTGATAGAATTTTGTTCAGAACCCATCAAGGAGATTGAAAATGGTAACATTGCTATTTGGAATAGTTGTTTATTTAGTTAAATAGCCTTAAAGTAAATCAATACAGGTTTCCGAAAGAATGGAATATTAGACAAGAAACACTGAATTTGTGCTTGTTTAAATATTTATATACATGTACGTACATTTGAACATCACTGGATGCATGTGTTAATAAGATATGGCTCCAGTATCTCAAGTTAGTGCAAACCTTGGCTACATTAGTGCACCCAAGGAACAAGATGTGGGTTCGAATCCCAACTGGGGTTCAATTTTTTTATTTTCCGATCATCACCTTTGTTTCGCTCGCTACCGTAAATAATTAGGTCCGAGCAAAATTCAGTTCCTAAACTGTCTTTCGTTCAACACACACACACACACACACACACACACACACACACATATATATATATATATATATATATATATATATATATATATATATATATATATATACGAGGTTTGGCCAGAAAGTATCCAGCCATTCTGAATATCTCACGAAACAGTTCCATGGCTTTGGTGTAATTTGGCATCTGAACAGAAAGGACCTAACTGCACATGCATGAACAGACGGTGAAATTACTTGGTTAGCAGTGAGCGGCTACCGTTTGAAATTGTATTCTGTGTGAGTGTTAAATTAACAATGATAGAGCGAATCATTACGTTTCAAGTAAATATTTTTGCATACAACGCATCACATTAGCCTGTCAACCCCTGACCCATATAGGCTGCATTTGGCTCCATGCGACTGCTGGCCTTTCTCTGAGAGATTTCAGACTGTGGACGATATTAAGGGGAAGGTGTTGTGGCAGTTGATGGCGATCCCAGAAGAAGACTATTCTAACTGTTTCGGAAAGTGGCTGACAGGCTGTAGTAAGTTTCTAAGGTCCAAAGGAGAGTACTTTGTAGGAGACTAAAACGCTTATTCCCTCGAGACTATTTTCCCATGAGTATTTAGTGATTGGATATTTTTTGGATATATATATATATATATATATATATATATATATATATATATATATATATATGGGTGTGTATATCTGAGGTGATATCCAAAAGTTTAGGGAATGGCACAAGATGGCTTTTTCAGAAAAAAGAGAATAATGATAGAAAAACCGATTTACTTTCACAGTAAATAATGAAACAACCGTAGTGTCAAAATTTTAAGTCATGTTAAAGAAAATTTCATTGGAAAATAGATATGGCCAGAATGAATTTTATTCGTAACATCACTGGATTTTTCCATTGGAAAACAATTAATATAGAGTAAAAAGGCATCCTGAAATATCAACATTTTGGAGAATGTAGATGTTATTAATAAACCCATCAAAAGTGTTTTTCCTAAGATTGAAATAAACAAATGGTTTTAGAAAGGGTGCAGGGGAGTACTGGTGCCAATTTTCAAGTTAGTGAACCAAATGGTCGGAGGATAGCTGGAACTAAAAACAAGAAAACATGCGCACATGAAAAACGGATAAAATCCTTCACCATCTTTGATGGCTAGGGTTGATCAATTCTTCATTACCTACTGGAGTAATTTTGAGAATCGCGTAAAATGTCCAGTAAAACACCTGGAAGCACAAGGTAATTTGATAAATCAACTAACTGATATAACAGTTAAAATTGTTAAAAACCCTCAAGAGCACGTTATATATATATAGCTTACAGACTGGTAGAAAATGAGAGTAAACATAGACGGGGAATATTTGTACAATTTAAGATACTTTGATGATATTGCGTTATTAGCAAAAAATATGGATAATCCTCAAAACATGTAAAGAGAAAGCCAGAAATAGGGTTAAAAATGAAAAGAAGAAAGACAAATGTAATGTTCAATAATTAAGTACCGAAAAGACCATAAGAATATAGGGTAAAACCGTAGAATAACTCAAATAATACATTTAACCAGATTAGGCTATAAAGCTGGAGAGAGACCACGGAAATGAAATAAGATTGGAAGCGTTTTGTATAAATAGAGACGAAAAGAAACGCAAATTGCTCCTAAGCTTAAAATACAAAGTATACATTCAGTGCATTATATGAGCTATGGTATACGATGTGAAACCAAGAAAATCACAAAACTATTCAAAAACCTATTGAGAACCATTCAAAGGACAATGGAAAGAGATATGCTAGGAATGACTCTTAGAGATAGAAAAAGATCAACATGGATTCGAGAGAGAACCAGAGTGAAGGATATGGTTCAGGTTATAAAGCCACAAAAACAGAGATGTGCAAAGAACATAGTGAGAAGAAGGGACAAGAGGTGTAGCAAAAGGCCAGCCAATTGGTGCCTGTGAGTCAGTAAATGCTATAGGAAAAGACCGAACACAAGATGGAGAAATGAGAAAGTTTGCTGGTAAGACATGACAGAGGTTAGCGACCCCTTTCCAGTAGTTGACTTACAACAGCTGCTGATGATGATAATACATGTGAATATTTATTAAATATTCAAGGAATTTGATTAACTTCAGTAAATAGACACATGCACCAAAAATAGTCGAACGCAGATAAGAGATGAAAGCGACGATCTTGAGTTGTCTTGTTAAGAGCGATAAAGGTGAAGAAAGAAAAAGAAATAAAGCAAAAATAGAAAAACGATTCGGAAGAGAAAGAAAAGTGGTTGGCAGATGAGATGGAACCATTTTGATCGATCAAAGCCTGTCGTCTGTCATTAACGGAAAATGCTCAGATAGCAGTTGTTCAGGTCACCAGTTCCTGCTTCTCCCCAAGCCATTGATGTTACGCAATGGTTAAAACAAAGATTGAATGTCTTGGAGGAGTTAAGTTCTTCTTGCATCTGCTCCGTTGTTAATAAAATCCTTAATACCCAAATTGACTTTGGATGTATTTGTTAGAATAGTCCATTAAAAGCCAAAATATTGAAATTAATTTTTATATTAAGCTCTCGGGGCAAGGTAGAACGTCAAAAGTATGGTGCGCCCAGTTTGAACCATCGGACGAAAAGTTAGTAAGTCAGGATTCAGGCAAAGAAAAAGATTGCTGCTTTCAGCTCTGAAAATGATCTTCAAACAATGCAGATAGGAACTTGCAAGGATTCAACTGACGTGCAATGAAGAGTCCAGCTCTGGAATTAATCCACAACGAATTTTCAGTCTGATTGCTTCTTTGTGCATCTTTAACCCTCCATATCAGGTCAATCGTCTATAAGTTCAATGTTTAGTCGCAATGGAAATTTTTAACAATTAAAATTCTTGTAAATTTACTCAACCCATGATCACTGCTCAACTTTTTACTATTAGACAGTATCTCTATTTACATTAACCCCACGAGAAAAGGATATGACACAAGATCAGTTTAATGGGAGGTACCTCACACACGAACGCATGGAGCAGGAACAACTAAAAATTATCCTCACAACTATTGTGAGGACATTAGAGCGCTGGTCTTAAGGTCTCAAGACAAATCCTGGGCCCCCTGAACTTGACTACACAGGGCCGTACCACGCCTCACGAGATCAAACTTCATTGGCGATGGCACCACATCTCTGTTCGTCTGGTAGAAAAATGTTCAGAAACTACAGGACGAACCCTGTTTCACTATTGGATTGTGTTTATAAAATGACCGATCATATAATCACAAGAGGTGATGAATTAATTCCAGATAGTAATGAAAATATGAAAGATTCCCACTTGAGTTAGGTAACTTCAAAACCATTTTATTTAATAATGATTGTCTCATGATGTTTTCAAACATATATATATATATATATATATATATATATATATATATATATATATATATATATATATATATATATATATTCAGGCATGGAGTCCATTGACTAATGAAGAAAGTAAGGTATTTCACGCAGCAAATAATCATTTTTCAATATAACATCTTCCTTTGTCAATGCACTTAACCCAATAATTTAGGAGGGAAAATAGGTCTCCGTGCATAGGGTGTTTTTACTGACCTTTTTTCTGGATCGTTACAAAGTCCGTAAGTTTATTTCTCTATTTAAAAAAGTCTCGTCTGCTAAAACCTTTTATAATATAATGAAGTAGTTGGTCTGCTAAAATATTAAATTCCTGAATTATCAGCGATTCAAATTATTGACCCTCACGTCTGTTTTCATGTCATTTCCTCTTTTTTTTCTGCTTTTGTCTTTAAACCTTTAACGGATTATGCCGATTATTCTCACCAGAATATTACGAAATATAGTGATTATGCCAAAAGTTTCCGTCAAAAAACCTCATAGTTCCAAAAAAAAGATTCTGATTGTATATTCCCGCCAAGATCAGCATGATAATATAAAAAAAAATGTTACGAATACATAGGAATATCTAGTAAGTAATCAAATCCCTATTTTGGAAACGTAATTAATTAAAATTTAAAAAATTCGGTATTCGGTTTATTTTAGCATTGCTAGAAAAGAAAACCCGAATTCCTATCTGAAGAAACGAAAAATAATGTTTCATTAATTACTTTTATCGTCAGATTTATTTTGTTTTCTTTTGTTATCGACAAGACTCGGAGTATTTCGTTGACAAATGTAAAATTTAAGACACCTAAAACCTGCTTTACGATTAAGTTTAATTAATTTATGCTTGTATAACTTATAGGCAAGTGGATAAAGAACATTACCTATTCTTTAAAAGTTTCTAGCTGACCGTCTGAATAATTTGAGGTTAGCCAAGAAAATCAGAATACTTTTCCGGCACATGTTTTAAGAATTTCCGGTCACCGAGCGCAGGTTTCCGACCGGTTCTCCAAAAATATGTCTCTTGTTGCTATTGTCAGACTGCATAAAGTAATTATGGGAGATGGTTTTGTTCATTCACTTAGCAAATCTTTCCCTAAGCAAATTGTACCGAGTAAAACTGAATAAACCGTTAACATTTCAACGGCACGAAATATGATAAAAAGCAGCATTAAAAGTCCCGAATATAATGAAAAACGAAAACTCAGGCGTGCAGATAATTGTTTTTTGATATTCGAAGTTTTACGTTTCTAACATAAAGTTTTTCCAAATTTTCCTTAAAAATTGAAAAAAACAACTAACATCGGTCTTCCTTTCAACGCACATGAGGTGGGTGGATTCTGATAGGTTGGTCAGGTTAACACGTCTGTTTTCATTTTCTTTGAGCATTTTATCATAATTCATTCCTAAGTTTGCTAAGCCAGTTGATGCTTCACCAAAGCTCCGTTAACTGTACATTTCGAGAATTCATTTCCTAGACGGAGGATTAGACGTCCCCTGATTTGAATTCAGAGTTGTTTGTCTATGAGACTGGTTGCTGACCAGGGCTCAAATGCCCAGTCTGCCCTTTTATCTCTCCATGTCTGGGGCAGAAGAGATAGGTTCATGTCTTTTCCAAGAGCACTAGTGCAAAGCCAACGGAAACTGTCTCAGCCGAAGTTTGAACTCGGTTGGCCTATCCCATTTTCCGTCCCATCAAGTTAGGTCACTGGCACCTTCATATGTCTAATTGAGAACTTGACACTCTGATGCTGAAATAACTTAAATTCACCATAAAATCGGGAAACGAATGGCTGATTTATCCAAAAGAGTTTTTTTTTCAATAATTTTTATCAAGAACTTTGTTTCCCTTGATTTTATGGTTATCAATTATTCTAATAATATGTTGTAGATTTGAAAAATTTCTTTTTTTTTTTCAATCTAAAAAATGTTATGTCTAGGCGGGGCTGAGTTATTTCAGGATCAGAGTGTCAACATCCTGTTGCTTTGCAGGGACAATTAAAATGGAGTACAGTAGGCTTTCCGTCTCCCACTAACGGAAAAAAACTGGTATCGAGTCAGGTTAAAACATTCATCACCCACGGACAAATTTCAGAAACGTATGACTGTAACCTAATATTTTTTTTTAATTTTCTTTTATTAAGTTTTTACAAATTAAATGTTTTTCCATTGTAAGATTAAGTAAAATGAGTAAATCTTCCACTTCTAGCATTATTCTCTATGATATGTAAAAAAACAAAAAAAAACCAAACCCTAAAATATTCCGTGTGCAACAACCTAATATTATCAGCTGGTTAAATATTTGGAAGGATTATTGTGATTATCACAGATATTTAAGATACATTTTTTTTAATCATTTATTCACTTTTGTTGCTTTTTATCGCAAAATTTTTGGGCGTCGAAGAAGACGATGAGTCTATTTCTCCATGTTTTGATAAGAAGGGAGAAATATCGAAAATCAACTGCGACAACCCGGGAAGAATTGGCATGGCAATGTTTTTCAATTGCCACGTTGGGAATTTACATCTATTTCGAGTTGTCTTGGCTCGTGATTGTGGGTAACTTTCAGATTCCGGTGCTTGTTTGAGAGTCTCCAAGATTGGCATGAACAGCAGGAGATGAATTGCATGGAGTTACAGACCATGGGACTTTTTTCTTTGCTCCTTTGAAAAGATTAGGCATAGCAGACATTCTTGAAACGCGAATCCTTCCCCGTTTTTTAGCGTCGATAACGAAAACAAGTACCATAAAAAAACAGACAGAAAGTGGCAAGTATAAGGTGGTTACAAGTTGATAGGAAGACATTTAGTAAGCTTAGCTTAGTCTGGTATGTGGCCACTACAATGTGATACCAAGAACAAATCGAACTCATAACGTTAGTTATCAAGCTATTTTACGAGACTTAATAGCAAACATTTTTTTCTAGAGCAGACACTGAGCTCATTTTTGCATACAATTTATATCCTCTAAAAGTATTTACTCAACTGAATTAAATCTGGCACAGAGCCATAGTAATGATTGGTCTGTGAAAAATCCAAGGCACTCTTCCATTGAGGATCAAAGTCCACACGACAAGCCGGGTAACCTTTTATCTCTCATGGGAACTCATTTTTACATAAAATATTAACTTTCGTTCAAGGATATGTATATTTAAAAAAAAAAGAAAGATGAATAATGCAGTGAAAATATTGGTTTATTTCATACTTGAACTAGCGATAAATTAGTGAGTTATTATCTCATTCTGGCACAAAGCCATGATAGTGGGGCACCCCTGTGTATCGAACTCTGTACACTAGATAATGGTCAGCAGGACTAGCTTATTAATTATCGCTTAAGATTAGGCCCCTTACTTCCAAAATTATTTGGAAAAGGCCACAATATTGCTGCGCCCATCGAGAATCGAACTTACAATCCTAGCAAATATTATTCTGCAATATGAATTTAATAACCAACTTGCCCCTCAATGAAATGTCTTTGGATTTACTTTTAGTCATAGTTGGCTTTTTCTAAAAGAAAGTGTGTAATGGATGATTTTAAAATGTGAGATAATCCTAGCAGAAGATAAAAAAAACTAGTGCTTTTAAAATACCAGAATTATGTAAATACTTGGCTGACCTTTATAATAAGTGAACAACAACAGGCCTGGTTAATGGATTCTACTATTGCTATAAGTGTGACAGAAACTATAAATAGGGAGAAAGGAAAATTCGGTTGTTCAATAAGAGGGTAAGAAATACATTAGGAAATTTGATAAAAGGGTAGAAAGAGAGACAGGTTGATAGAAGCTGCCTACATTGAGAGTGTGACGGACACAGTTCTTATGAATAGAAAGATTTATGCCGAAATATACTGCTGGATATGAATCTGTCAATGTTTTCTGACCAGATACTCAGATCAATACCGAATTCAACATCGCAAAGTCTTCATTAAACAGAATAATTTTCCATATTGTTTGTTTTCGTCGAGAATTGTTGCTATTTCGGGGATCACAAGGCTTTTAATTTGGAAGATAGGATTATAAATTGATTGAATGTCGTGATTTGATTTCAAGCATTAGACAAAATGGCTGAGTGGGAGGAAAAGGGTATTTGAAATAGTTTCTCCCGTGTGACTTATTCTTTTCTGAGTCGTGTAGTAGAATATTATTATAACTAATTTGGTTTCTAACCTGTTCGCTACCAACGACTTGATATCAAGCCTTGGCAAGTCGTCAGTCCAGTGCCACGGACTATTTAACTTGTCTTACGATAATGTGTCAATTTTTCTCGTGATTAAAACCACACTAAAAAGTAAATGGTCACCATACTTTCTCTGGTTGATGTCATCGTGTATCTTCGTACATTTTTCATGTTACAGAAGCATGACATAAATAAACATACACCATTATTTCACTCACATTTTATATTTCATAGTGATATTCTTACTAAGAATTGCCAAGTTTACTTGGAAAAAAACCCCAGCACAAACAGAAAAATAACCGAGCAATCGCTTCACAATGATTTGTACTCTTAGAGACTAAAGTTGCAGCTTATTTTGTGCTGTCTGTGTACGTTACAAAGGATGTTATGTCCAAAGCTTTCCATTCTGTATTCCTCAGTGTTTGCCATAGAGAAGTACCCTTGACCGACTATTTTATTTGAATACGGTAAGTATTTGTTTATTATACATACTCATAAAATTCAGAATATAACACAATGACTTGAAAGAAAATGGGCTTTAGCAAAAGATTAACGAACCCCCACTTTTTTTTAATCCATGATTACCGATAGCTAAATAGGTGTTCAAACTCCGAGTGGGACAGTTTATGTTCACTTTGCATTAATACCCTTGGGGAAAGGGATTGATCCACTTCTCTCATAGCCATGGGTCAATAGCAAGGAAGCTGATGCACTTTCACCCTATAGGACAATCTATGCTGGATATTGGGCTAGGAACATGGTTCCGTAAGAAACAAAAATTGCCACAAACAATGGTTATGTCACCATCTATCATTCCACGAATAGAGACAAAACCATTGCTCAATGTTTCGTGCGATCCTTGCTTGCTTTTGGGGATTCTTAGCAGCCCCCCCCCCAATCGTCAAAGCGAAAAAATCAGAAATCCAAAGACGAAGCTTAACGACAAATTAAACTGTTGAAAATAGCAGTTGGAAGACGTATTGGGGTTTTTTCTGAACGAACGCAGGAATTCATGAGTGCTCTTCTCCTTCAACAAAGAGAGGGAAAGAAATAGAGAAAACCAGAGGGCATTGATAAAATAATGTTTTGACAACAATTACCAGTTATGCGAACTGATATTTACTCCACGTGGGCGGTGACACTCCTGAACTGACCGTTTTTTTTCAAGTGAGCCCGAAATGATACTAGATATAAGGCCGTCCAACCACGCAAGAATATTTGACTGGCCACCTCCACAATCGGTATAACCACCCTGCTATGAAAAATTCCATATCCAGTTCTACACCAGCTTCAAATATAATCATTAGCGGGTCATGGTGAATATATGCTTATTTTTTTAATAATTATTCACAGACAATGGCTACACAGAACACAAGCTTATTAAAAAGGCGGTTCTATCAAGTCCCCATTAAATATAACGTCCATGTTCTCTCAAGTGCAGGGGATTTAGAAGGAAAAAAAACAATTTAGTTGCATTTTTCCCCCGACGACAAGAAACTCAACTTGCGATGTTAGTTTGGGGTCAAATTCTAACATAAATTTGATATTGGAGAATCAAAACATTTCAACCTTTCTCTAGGAAATATTTTTGGTCCCAGTTGTCAGATTTTTGCAGCTTTGCCCGAAGGAGAGACTAGTGATATCAAAAGTTTTGAATAAGGAAAATTAGCAATGTATGGCATAATATTTTGGGGTATTTTAAATGGTGCCCACCATCCTATTTTTTTAGACTTCCAGTTAGAATTGATATGTTCAGTTTATTTTGTTACCCGCCCACGGGTTAAGGTTAGATTTTTTCCTGATGGGGACTAACGAAAATGGTCTGGCATTTTGGATCTTCTTTTGGCGAGAAAAAGAAAATATAACCCAATTTTTTTTTTCAAGCTTCCGAACTTTAGAAGTATAGGCGTTGACTTCTGGTGAGGACTAATGACAAAGCTTATAAGCAGACAAATAGATAAATAGACCATACATTCATTTATCAGGTGATCAAAAAAATCAGTTCAGTTTTTGATAGTCTTTTTTGTTCAGCTTTAAAAATTTTAACCATCTGGATAGCAACAGTCTACTCATACTCTTATTACCTGATAAACTTTCGATAATGCCAACAATGGTGACGAGTGAAATCAACATAAAGACCAAAAAGTTGGTTGTGTGAGCTTGTCAACTTTACGAATTCAAATTTGAAATCAAAGTGGCGGAAACAACTCGTACCATATGTATAGCGTTTGAATGGAGAGAAAATAACGACCAACTACTTGATAGGTTTTCAATTAAGGATTCACTGAAAGGTACACTCCGTAAAGGATGATAGGTAAGAATTAATGACACACTGAAGATTTTTGTTCAATGTTATCCGTTTCAAATGTATCATTTGCTTGCATTAGGGTTCAATACAATCTGTACCTTCATGGTGTAGAAGAAAAAAAAAAAACGCATATTGGGGAGTACAGCACAGAGCAACGAATCGCAGTATAAGCTTGACACTCCTCTCATGCCAAACGATTGAACCGTTTTCGTACCAATTACAGTCCAACGTCGACTTACGTCTGATCGCAGACACGTCCCCATAAAAACTTGAAAAACATTTTTTATTTCTTTTTTTGTGCGTTGAAAAAGAGACATTCATTACACTATATTTAAATAGAGTATAAGCTTACTATTCTAAAATGGTAATTAGCGGTCGATGGCTAAGTAAAAATTAAGCTTATTTTTGAAAAAAAAGATCATGTTTGGCACATGATGGTTGAATGGATCATAAGCTTATTCCTTTTAAAACATTGATGAGCTCACGTTGAATAATTATGTTTGGCACACGACCAAGTACTGTCTTCTTTTTGCTGTATCTGACACAAGGTTTCAGTCGACACATTCTTCGGACTTCTTACACTGTCTGGAATTTTGTGTATTTTTATTATCTAATCCTACTTTACTGAATACCTACCAAACGGGCAGAACAATTAGCGTCGTAAAATACATAGATGGATGGGTGCAAATCAGGAACCGTTTGATTTATTTCGTTTTTTTTCAATTGATTTAATACTGACTCTTTATAATGTTAGGAAAAAGAGGTCAATGGGGAAAAGAAGGAGCTTAAGTAAAAAAAGGGATGTTCAGCTTATGTAAAAATGGGCTTCAGCTAAGATAAAGGGGGTTAATATTTAAAGAGGGGGTGTCAATGTTGAAAAGGGCGTTAATGTTTGATATCCAACAGGAGAGGCATAGTGTTAAAAATGAGAGCGTTTGTTAAGGAAATGAGTGTAATGTTAAGATAAAAGGGGCTAATGTTGAAAATGATGTAATGTTATAAAAATAGAAGGTAATGTGCAAAAATTGGGCAAATAGTAAAAAAAAAGTCGTTCAGGAGTGCTAATATTAAAAAGGGGGAGGTTCCCCTCAATCGTGACCAATAGAAGAGAAAAAAGTTCGATTTCGATACTTAAAGGGTAAAATAAAATTCTCCCCTTTTTCGATACCTAAACCCTGAAAAATGAAAAAAATCTTCACTATGTCCCATAAAGATGAAAGTAAACGTTCCCCCTCCATCTCGACTGTTTGAAACGAAAGATATCCCCTCTATTTTGACCCTTAAAAGCGAAAAAACAAAAACACAACAAAACGTCCCCCTTTGATTTTGACTCTTAGGTGATGAAAAAAAATGTACCCATTCGATTTTGTCCCCCAAAATTGGAAGAACAGTCTCCTGCATGATTTTACACCCTGAAATTGAAAAAAGAATCCCCTTCAATTTTGGCCCTTGAAAGAAAAAATTTGAATCGAAAAGAAAACAAATTTCCCCCTTGATTTTGGTCACTAGATGGGGAAATATTTTCCTTTCTATTTTGACATCTGAAAGTAAAAATAAAGAATTCTAACTCTATTTTGACCCCTGAAAATGAAAGTTCCCTCGCGATTTAGACTCGTAAAAACCGAAAAAGTAACCCCTAAAAGTGAAAAATGAAAGTTCTTTTTTGGTTTTGTCTCCAAAAATTGAAAAAGCATCTTCACCCCGATTTTGCTCCCAAAAAGTAAAAATAAAAATCTCTATCCTTGCTTTTCCCTATAAGTAAGAATAAGTCCCTCTGATTTCGTCACTAAAATCGAAAGAAAATTACCGTTCCATTTTCACTCGCAATACTGAAAAAAAAATTGACCAATAAAAACAACAAAAAAAATGTCCTTCGTTGATTTTGAATCTTAAGGAAGAAGAAAAGAATCCCTCTTCGATATTGACCCTTGAGAATGAAAAAAAAATTAACTTTATTTTGACACCTTAAAATTAGAGAAAAGTTTCTTCTCGTTTTATACTCCTTAAAACCGAAAAAAACCTTGGTTTTGACACGTGAAAAAAACCTTGGTTTTGACACGTGAAAAAAAACCTTCCCTTCGATTTTGTCCCCCAAAAGAAAACTCTTTGATTTCGATCCATAAATTGAAAAAGAAATATCTTTCGATTTTGACCCGTAAAAGTGAAGAAACACCTTCGTTTCAGACCCCTGAAAGTGAAAAAAAATCCATTTGATTGTGACTCCTAAAAATGGAAATCTCCCTCGATTGTGACTCCTAAAAGAAAATTAAATCTCCATCTTCAATTTTGACCCTTGAAAATTCCTCTTGGATTCCGACCCATAGAATTGAAAAAAAAATACCCATTGATTTTGAACTGAAAAAATGAGAAAAATACCCCATATTTTGACCGCTAAAAGGGGAAATGAGAGTCCCGTATCTATCTCGATTCCTAAAAATGAAAAATAACAGTTCTGACTCCAAAAGAGAAAAAATAAATGTTTCCTTTGTGTGATTTACAAAACCTCCGATCCTCAAATTTCGTGTTCTGGAAAAGCGTATCTTAACTGCACAACATCAAAACGTTCACCAATCAAAACAGCACTATTCAAGGTAGCTATGTACAACCAATAGACATTGTACGTTAAAAATGTTTTTGCCTCATCAGAAATAAAGAAAGAAACCTTCGTCACATTCCGATTTCGAGGATTGGTTTGAGAAAAAAAAAAGTATAAAAATGTTCTTTTTATTACGTCATTGAAAAGAAAGAGATCACATTTACCATGATGAATAATCGCGTAAAAAGATCTCCCTGAATTGAACCCCACCCCAGAACATATTGTGGAGTTGGTTTTCAAGAACTAATTTGTTAAAAAAAATATTTCTTGAGGATCAAATTTGTACCTACAGAAATTGTCAGGGATTTGAGTCGAGTAGTTTTGATGGTGGGCGAGTCCGGAACTATGTGCTAAACACTCTAAAAATGACAATAATCCGAAGAAAATACATAGAATAACGAAAATACGTTATCTTGGAACTTCACTTGAGTCAATAAAGCCATAGAATGAATCGTCAAGAAGTTTGTATTATAATTAACCAACATGACATTAGAAATTGCCCCCAAAACTATGTGGATTAATAAAAACACTTCATCTGAAAACTTCAGGCAATAGAGACAAGCTAAAAAAGAAGTATGCTAAAATCAACAAAGCAGAAAACAATAGTTCTAAAATATGATGGCATCGCTCCGTGAACGAAGATCGTGGGGTACGTTTTCATGGAATAAATAATGAAAACACTCAATCTCAGAACTTCTGAGAATACAGGAATGCCGAGGAATGTATTCGCCAAAGAATTATAGACAAGAGAATTAGGATATGGAAACAAATCCAAATTATTCGTAGAGTAAGAAAATACCATATTCCTCGGCGTCGAAGATTATTTTCTCAAAATAAGCCTCGAAAATTTCCCATGCATCCTATTTTTTCTGTTTTCTTGTTAGTAGTATTTTGTTATTTTTTTTTCTCTCCAAATTATTCAAGTCAGAACAAGGGTGCGTCTTTGAGGCCGGGGCATTCTCGACGCCAGGAAACACAGTGACTAATCTGGAATGTTCTGATAAATTTCTTTTGATTAAATTTGAAAAAGAATCTTATTTTCGGAGTCATTCTTCCTCCTGTTTGGGATATTGAGTAAAATCCTTGTGGTTTATATCCTGAAATACTATCATTGAATTATCTCCAGGCTTGTGGATTGGTAAGCTGAGTGTACAAGCGTGAAAGTGGGGATAAATATTATTCAATCCAATACCCTTAAAAGGGAATGGTGGGAATTTTGATCCTGTAACTCAGTGCAGGAGGCAAGCCGTGAACTTTGTGTTCTCCGTTTAAAATGTCAATGTAGTAATAGGGTATGGATCATTAATAACCAACAAGATATCAAAATATTTACTCATCTCGGCCATTCAGAACAGACTTGACAATTTCCCCGGAAGATTCAGTTGTCCAAGTTATCTCTATCGAGGAATTCAGGATAGCAATCGATTTTCTGAACCCTGAAATGATAAAATTATATCAGACGATATGTCTACTAAAAATTCTTTCCCATAATCTACAATAAATTTTCGGAATATATCTTTGATACTTATGATTGAGAAATAGGAACGAATCGTTGTGTGCCGAGCAGGTACCTTTTACAGTATATTCATTCTTTTATCTAGCAAACTATGAGAGAAAGTCACTTTCACTTTAAATTCTGGGAATTGGAGATCTTACTTTAACTTTCAGATATAATTCTTAATCTGTGGAATCCGTAGTACCGGTTTACCGGTAAAATGCTCCAGCGTCCAATCACCGGTTCCGTTAAACCGGCAATAACATGTATATCAACACGTAGTATCGGTTTACCGATAAAATAATCCGGCGTCTAATCACTGTAGCACTGTTAAACCGGTAATGACATGTACTTCAACCTGTAGTATCGGTTTACCAGCACGGTGCTCCGAGTTCCGATCTCTGTAGTACCGTGCACTTTGACCGGTAGTACTGAAACAGAGTAATCAATGTAGCACTGGTTCATACCCACAGGAACCATCTAAATCTAATATCTGCACCATTTAATTACATATTTCTGCGAATAATTCAAATCGTTTTAGTGTCAATGGACCTGAGCAACTATGGGCTACTTTATATTAGCCATTCGCTGCTCTTCACTGTTGATTTATTACGCGAACAGTTGTGAAATAGTGAAAATCTCATGGGATGATATAACAGCAGGGTTCAAGGGGTTAATGATTGATGTAGATTTCATTGTCAACAATTAACTTCACTTTTTTGTTTAGCTTACTTCATTTCAGCTTCCGAAAGCATTATACGAACGCCCTACTTTCAGGTAGCGAAGGAAG
Organism: Thysanoteuthis rhombus; assembly: GCA_963457665.1. Lineage (NCBI taxonomy): Eukaryota > Metazoa > Mollusca > Cephalopoda > Oegopsida > Thysanoteuthidae > Thysanoteuthis > Thysanoteuthis major. The sequence goes on from OY735200.1 coordinate 19,319,546, forward strand.
CGCGTACGCCTATCGTACTGTTGGGGTCTAAAACCATGTATACGCTAAATTGTAACTCAATCCATTCCAGATTTTTTGTGTATATAATCCGTGAACACATATCCACCCCTACAGTGTTTGAAAAATATCAAATAAGCTAAGGTTAGTTCAACACAAGGCGAAGTGAAAGGAAATGTGTGGGAAGATGTCAATTCAGCATTTGCAAACATAACTTTAATCTCGGCTCGAATATCAACCTCTGGCGCAAGTGGGAAATACGTAACGGTCTTAGCCATCCACACGATGCCTCATTTATTTATGATCCTAGCGTAAAAAAAAACGACAGCATTATTTATGCATCGATTGGGAATTCTGCCTGGATTAGAGTATCTCTGCGCTTTGCCTAGGATCAAAATGTCACTTCCCAATGCTCAGTCGACGGATTGGTATAGAGTCAGTGCGCTCTGCCTCGGATCAAAGTTTTGCTCTTCTATCTGATATCAAAATGTAGTATTTGTGAATTCACTGAAAAGTTGTACTCTCTCTCTCTCTCTCTCTCTCACTCTCTCTCTCTCTCTCTCTCTCTCTCTCTCTCTCTCTCTATATATATATATATATATATATATATATATATATATATATATATATATATATATATATATATATAAAATGTTGTCTGTATTCATGTTTGTATGCAAGCCTCACAAGAGTATAAAAGGGGGCAAAGTAAAAAAAACAAACGCCCATAACTTTGGCTCCACCTTGTTCGTGTGACGGTTCGCGTAATCAGTAAGCAACCGTAACTTTCAATGAAATGAAAATTGGTTAGCAGCAAAATTTTGCTGTTGTTACAAACGGGGTTTCAC
>OY735200.1:19325390-19658197 GCA_963457665.1 Thysanoteuthis rhombus
GGATAAAACTACAATTACATTTATTTGTCTCGGGAATTATATTTTTTGTAAATACAAGTGAAATCCAATTTGCATATATTACCTTGCGGATAAAGAATAAATGTTACAATTAAGTTTATAAAGAAGAGAATTTGATGCTTATGATTGAATGCTGATTTATATCCCGAGGATGGGTCATTAAGTTCGTAGCCTGACCTGTTGTTATTAACTGAATCTTGATGCGAAATTTCCTCTGTGTAAATGGTCGATGTTTGATAATATTTACCACTTAAGTGAGCGCTTTGACAAGGAAGGCGATTATCTTAAAAAATAAATATTTGTTGTGAAAAATAGATGTTTTTTCATCATTGGGTTATGGACTAACACCTATGCGTACATGAATTTAGATCACTCGGTGTTCAGGCTTCATATATATATACATATATATATATATATACATGATTGTATTGTGGATGTGAAGTAATCGGACAGAATGTTGATGGAAAATGAAAATTGGAAAGTGGAGAAGAAAACTCAAGAGATAGGTGTTACATCTCAAATTTTTTGTAATAATTTCGTGGGTGCAGTTCGATGCATTTCGACGGGGACCAGCCATCTTTTTCAGAGAAAAAAAGTTTGCAGTGGTTTCACAGAAAAATATATGATGTTTACATTTCGATATTTTCATTTCCGATTCTTCATATTTTTCTCTGTGAAACCGCTGCAAACATTTTTCTCTGAAAAAGATGGCTGGCCCCCCGTCAGAATGCTTCGAACTGTGCCCAAGGTATGTGCCCAAGGTATAATTAATTTTCAAGTCTTCATCCAAGCAGAGGCACCAACGTTCGAAATGTTGTCATACAATAATAAGGACGAAGAAAATGGTTCGAACTGATAAAATACAATGAATTTGGTGAAAAAGGTTTTGATTGAGAGTTACAATAGGAAGATATAGTAAAAGTGATGATGAAATAATTACATTGAAAATGTTTCACTAAAAAAGCAGCAACGATAAGTTGAAATATAACTTGTAATAAAATAATTGTGATAAAAATGCTTCATTTGAAAACTAACGATAATACGATGGAATGAAACTAGTCTTTCCTGTACATGTTGCATGAAGACTTCGAGCCCTTTGAACTCGAAAAACGGGTAAGACTAGGTGTTACCAGCTCACCCAAACCTTTCAAGCCTGCCTCGAAATGATATTCCGAAATCTAAACCGGGAAAATAAAGGAATTAGAATAGGCGGCAAATATCTAAATATCCTCAGATTTGCTGACGACATCGTCTTTTTTCATAAGAACTTCCAAAAAATGCAAGACAGACTGAATGAAGAAAGCAAGAAAGTTAGCCTTCATATGAACTTCAGTGAAAACAATATCATAAACAACAACCATGTTGAACACAAAGACTAAACAATCAAAATTGAAAACGCAACAATAAGATGGAATAAAGCTTGCTTTAAAGTAATGAGAATGAAAATGCTTCGCCAAAAATCTTTTACAGAAATTACAGAACTGGATAATTTTGTAAGGAAGAGTCTCCATAATGACAAGCTCCTGCATATCCTGCTTTGAATCGGTGATTGTCAAGCATTTTCTACTAGTGTAAGATGTCGGTGTCCAAATTCCAATGAATATCAACGTTTCGAATATTCATTTTCAAGACAAGGAGGACGTTCTCACTTGAAATATGAAGCAGCTCCATCTTTCCACTCCCTATTTCACTGAATGGGCAGTATTGAAAGAAAGTCTGAGAATATCACGAAACCCTGCTTTTATCAGTTACAGCTCTGTTTACGGGAGTCTCTGCATCACGTATTCAAGAAGAATCAACAACTTGCATGGAAACTCTCACATATTTAACTGTTGAGACTAGAAATGTCGGGCTATCAGAGTTGACGTGACTTACCGTTCGAGATAAGGACCTTTTTTCTTTTAATCAAAATTTCTTTGCTTCCCTACATGGGCAATTCGACACAAGGTCAGGTTTGATGTGGTGTCCTATACGTGTACGTGTGGGCAAGGAAAGCATTGCTCAATCCCCGTGAGCAGTGTCACGAAAGGGTCAGGATATTTTCTGGTCTTCCCCATAGAACGATTGGTTTTTTTCATCTTAAAACTAGGTCATGACCCGCCGCTCCGTTGACAGTTATCATAAATGTACCACAGGCTCGATTGCTGGCTGCTGCTGATATTATAACTGTGACAGTCACGGTAGGAGAGAAGAGGGTGGAAGAAAGTTAGTTAGCTGAATAAGAGAGTAGGATCAAAGCGAGGAGAGGAAAGAATTTGATAATTTAAAAGGGGGTAGGTAGAGAAGGAAGAAAAGAAAATAAGGTAGTTTGATAAGAAGCTAGGAAGTTAGTTGGGTGCTACGTATACAATAAGTGTGACGGACACGGCTCTTTATTTATGATTTCAGTAAGAATGAAATACAGTCATTTCTTATGTGACTGGGATTAGTAGTAGTTGCGAACCATTGCTCAGATGAATCAGACACAAAGACACAGGACTTTTCATGGACCTCAGCGGGGCTCAAACTTGCCACACCAACAATGGTCAGTGTGACCAACTTGCTAACGATAAGGCGCCAAAGATACAGCTGATATATCAGTAATACAAAATGGTTGATCATTTAATATTTCGAGGCGAAAATTGTTGATTTAAGCAACAAAGTTTGCTATTGTTTTTCTAAAATTTGTTCAAGCAAGAAGAAACGAGTTGGTGGGAGAGAGACATAAAGGAAAAAGTAGAAAGAGAAAGAAAAGAACAAGAAGTAGAAAGACAGAAAATAACGGAGATAAGGGAGGGAGAGGGGGACATGAACAGAAACGAAGAAAGAGAATGGAGGAGGGACAGAATAACGTAATGGAGGATAAATGGATACCGAGAAGAACAGGAGAAAGAAGACAGGAGAAGATGGAGAGAAAAAAAATGGAAAAGAAGGGGGGAAACGATGTCGAGAAGGAGAATAAGGTCATGAAGAAGAAGAAAAAGAGGAAGGAGAAATATAAACATTACAAAGACGAATAAGAGGGCAAAGAGAAAAAATCAGGAAAGAGGAAGGGGATTAAAAAGACACAAAGAAGAAGAAGGAGTGTGGGTGGAAGAAACGGGATATGAAAAAAAAGTCGCCACAAGTGGGCAGATACGATGTTAAACTGATCAAGACTCTCCCGCAAATTTCCCAGGAATGTCTGGCACACGTCCCCGATCACGTGTTTTTGAGAATAGAACTATACATTCACATTATCCCTCTCTCCCTCCTCTTTTTTTCTTGCTCTCTTTTTTAAGTTTGTCTTTTTGTCTCACGCTTGCATCCATCCCCACACGATGCAGGCACCGCTGATTCATTTCTTGTTATCTGGCTTCTATAACGTTAAAGCGAATGCTTCTGTGTCCAAAGTGCTCATACGTTCTTCTGGGTGTATTTAGAAGGTGGATTGGGGCGGGGGCGTCTGATGTAGAAAGATGTTTAGCAGATTTGTCAAGCAGATCATTGCCGTCCGTGGTCGATCTTAACTGAGCTCTCAACTAATGTGACCCAGTACCAAACTCGGAAAAGGCTCTAAAAGTCTATACTAAGCGTTCGGTTATTATTGACCTGTCGAAAGCCGAAATGGCTGCAACCGAAAAAGCTATTACCTCTAACTTATACATTGAAATATATGTTGTGGCGTCAGAGGTTTCGGTTTGCAAGAAGTACAGGAAGCCGGGGAGTCGATATGGAGCAAAAAAGTTGCGCGCTACCTCTATAAGGACTCGCTGTAAAACAAACGATGAACGTTATTTTTGCTTTTCGCCTTTCTTTTCGTAACATTGAAAAAGTGACGTAAAACGAACTTTCGAAAAGCAGGTCATATAAGTAAAAAGTTTTGAGGAGTATCCGTATTGGCTATTTGCAGTTTGCATTATTTCATATGTATTGTGCATATTCTCACATACACACCTACAATCATACACACACATACACACATGTAATTTGACAGTGTGAAAAGTTGGGAGAAAGAGATATTTTTGTCACAGTTCTTTTTTCTTTCACTTATAATGGTGAGATGGTATTTGGTTTTAATGAATGAGTATGGAAGGATATGGAGAGGGCTGGAGTAGGATATGTGTTCTTTCATCTATTTTTGGTTGACCAGCCGCTGAAACTTTGTGTGTATACCTGTCCATTTGTGTATTTGTCAATGTGTGGCAGAAAAACATTCCTCAAACTGGCTCTTCTTACTTGACTCCCCTTTTCTCACTAACACCCAAATAGATTTCCACCTTTCCTCTCTTACTAAACAACCAGGAAATATTTAATTTCTTCCGCTCAAATATGTAAACAATTACATATTTGTTTGCGCATCGCTGCATGTGCTTTTGAAAAATCTAATATAAACCTGCGAATTGCATCAAACCTGTCCTCGATATAATGAATATTTTGAGATGAAAGACTTGTTTTTCTCAATTTTATTTGCTTTCCACAGTTTCAGATTACTACCACCATTCTGTCAGATTGACACACACACACAACACTCACACACAACACACACAATATATATATATATATATATATATATATATATATGTATATATATATATATATATATATATATATATGTATATATATATATATATATATATATATATATATATATATATATATATATATATATATATACATATATATGCTTTATACAGTGACATTATAAAGTCCTTGAGTAGATCTGAATTTTCATAATATTAGCTGTATACCAACATTTTTTCAGACAATCTAATCTCTTATTTCCATCTTGCACAACGTTTCGGTCGTTTTCCACCTTCTTCGGGTGAAAAAGTTAATATTTGTGGGGCAAGAAAGTTTCTTTTATCGATCTCTTTCTCAGATAGTGCAAATTAAAAAAAAAAGCGGCACCAAACAGAAATTTTAAACATCAACTGCAACCGATATGAATAAGTCGTTCTATATTAGCAAGGCGCGCAGTGTAGCACGTTCCATAATTTTAATGTGCAAAAGTTATCATTTTCTTTCTTTCTTCAACAAAGGAATACGTTCCTTGTCTCTGATGAGCAGAGAAGGAGTTAATGGTTATTCGTATACCACCTGAGAAAGAGGTTGGGACAGAAATCAGATGAAAGCTGTAGAATTAAGTGGATCAAATGAAGAGTGCCGTTAGACTTTATCGGGAGCTCAACTACTGCAACGGATACCTGGGGAAGGTTGTAGAGTAAAGATGTTGAGATAAAATCAAAAAATGGGGAAACAGATCCATCTTTTTCAGGTGCTTTTTATCACAACTCTCAGATCAGTTTTACCTTTATTCTACGACCTTTAAACAAGCAGCATGAATCACAAATGGAGAATAAGCTTCCGACAGAGATTTGAAAGGCTCCCAATCATTAATGATACGAATTCAAATCTATTCTGAAGTTTATTCTTCATTCTCGATTCATTTAACAGTCGTGGAATAAGTGTAAAACTGATCTGAAAGTTGTGATAAAAAGCAACAGAAAAAGAATAAATGAAGAATACTAGTCAAAAATTAATAATGATAATCTCAGTACTCAAATTCGCTCAATGGTGTCTCTCCGCCTATTGAGTTACCCTACGACAAAATGTCTGCTCAGGCAAGTGCAGTGAGGTCCTTACTTATTGCTCACAAGGCCGTGTAACTGCTTCTAAGGGTATTCCAAACGGCTTGATACCTTCCAGATAGACCTAGTAGAGGTAAATGGATATTTTGAATGAAGGCTGCTGGTTGAGCTATCGTGGCCTAATTGGTAAGACACCGTCACGGTAAGACAGGATACAAAGGGTAGGTTGAAATATCGTTGAGAACCTATTCTTGATTTCAGATCTATATTACTTGCGCAGAATAAATTCAAAAACAACTTGAGAGATACGATACCCCCCCCCCCCAAAAAAAATATGAAGGAAATACTGATAAAAAATAATGACTATGAAATTCTTGCATCTTAAAATCATAACTTTGATTATTTAGCGTTTTATATTTGTTTAAAAAGTGTTTATATAGATGCCTGGAGAGGTGCTGAGTGGCATATGAGTTGTCGAAACGAAAATCAGAACTGGCGAATCGAGTTCGGATTTCGGACGAGGCTGCTTGTGTTAACTTCGCAATGATACATGAATCCCCCCCCCCCAAGCTATGGATGGATAAACAGCCGGGTAGTTACAACCCTTTCGTTTAGCGATTCCCATAAGGAACGTTGGACGATAAAGGGTAGGGAGGGTGACAAAGGGCATAGAATACAAATAGACACCTCATTATGTTTAATGTCTGGAAAGTTAATTTTGCAGAGCTGGTTGAAGTTATAATATTGTTTTTTTTTCTGATTTAAAAATTCATTTTTTAATGTATCAGTTTTGACCAAACTTTATAACTGGCGCTGATAAAATATATGTTCTAAAAGGGTGCGATAGCCCAAAGAAGTTTATGAAACGCAGCTCTAGTCCATCCAAGAGAAGGTTATTCTGACCGGGAAAACCTACAGCTGGGTAGCTGATCCCAAGCCTGGGTGAGAAGTGGGTAGGGTTGGGCGTCGGACCATTGACCTCGAAAAAACGTACAATTGTCATATCATTACTTTTATCATTCATTTTTATTATCATTAAATGAATTTAAGTTGTGTTTCATTAATAAACAAGTTTACTTTTGCCGTAAAAAATGACGGCATGTATGAGATATATGGATACACTTTGCATATTTACGTGGATAATAGATATTTGAGTTGTGGAGAGAATAGCTTTTTGTTGACCACCACGTATTTTTCATTCTATTTTTTGTTTTTTATTATTTCTATACTTCTGTATTATTATTTTCAATTTAGCGATTTATCTTGTCATTAGAACATGAATGAAACTGTATCTCACAATGTCAGTTACATCGATGAAATTAACTTCACTATGTCAGTTACAACTGTTAGCGTTCCAGAAGACATCAGCACGTTGCTAATTATCACATATGATGATTTAGCTTGTGATAAAAACAACTGAAAAAATCACGATGAAGGTAAATAGTCAGAAATCCCATATTGTTCGACACTGAGACAAACATTGTCTAATGAGCTTTATCGCTTGGGAGGGGGACCTTTGTTGCTATACATTTTCATGGCGATAGGATTCTTTTTTTAAATTTTTCGCTTTTTCCCTTTGTTTTTCTCTCTCTTGTCTCTCTCGCTCTCTATCATTCTACACTTTACTCGTTTGCCGCCCCTCTCTCTCTCTCTCTTCCTCAGCGTGCACGTGCGCGTTTTCTTGATTACGTAAGGGAACCGTAGAGATAAAACAAAACTTTTATTTCTGATACCAATTTTCTATTCATTTAATATTTTTTTTGTTGTTGGTTTTAGGAAGATATCTAACAGAAAGGCGATTTCTCTAAATATCTTTGTACATATGTAACTCAAATGAGAAATGTTTTCGTTTCGAGTATTTTAGGGTTTTTTTATCTGAATTTTTCAGTCTATTGATAGAGAACGAAAATAGGCTTTTTTGTCCAGTCTGGTCTGAATGTGGCATATATATATATATATATATATATATATATATATATATATATATATATATATATATATATATATATATATATATATATATATATATGTATATATATATACATATATATATATATACGAAGTTAAACTTGCTCTGTTACAAGATATAGCTGTGTGTATGTCTGAACAACCAGAGATTATGCGTGCACGCCTATATATAATGCAAATGTAAATGTGTCTATTTTTAATTTACAGCGAATTTATCTTAATAAACCTGTGAACATATGTTTTAATTACTATACGTATGTTTGCTGCTGAATATTCATTAGCCACATTATACGTGATGCATCCGAATATAGAGATTAATCTCGTGAAACATTACTTTTCATTAATACAGGCTCTATATTTATACTTACCACTTGGCTTAGTCTGGCAGAAGGCCACAATAAGTTGGGAACTGAGTAAAGATATAACATACTGAACTAGCAAGTGTCCTGCAAGATTAACTTGTTAGTTATTGGTTGTCGTCAGGTGACTAATACTATGATTTTACATTTAATTAGTCTGGCTCAAGGCAAAAAATGAGGGACACTCTGTCTGGATCGGAATCACTACACTAGTAAATCTGATTTGAGCGACCAATACCGTGATTGTATGTATACATTCAATTAGTCTGGTTCATGGAAACAAATCTGGGACACTCAGTTAGGATTGAAGTCATTACACAAGCAAATTTGCTTTGTGGAATGGGCTTGCTAAGTACTCACTGTCATATATACGCATGCATGAACACATACATACACGCGTATGTTTATGTGTGTGTGTGTGCTCGTAGAAACTCGGTGGTTGTATATACTTTTATGCATAGCATATATTACCACAAAGCTATTCATATATATGCATATACATATATTAAGTGCTACTCTAAAATGTACAGAATTCGAACAGCGCGCGGTGAGCGAAAGTAGTACGGACTTTTACTATCATTTTTGAGCAGCATCCTTTTTCTACAAATGCACAAAAGGCTGGAAAGCGACTGCTTCGTAAGAGATGAAGACAACTAACTGTTAGTGTACTACTTACAAAGAAGTCCGTACTATATCCGTTTGCCTGCGCTGTTTACATTCCCCGAACTTTTGGATCACAGTTCATGAACATAATTTCCTGCTGAAGTACCTGTTTACGCCCGGCAAGAGGTCCAGACTTGGATTGCAGCAGGTTATAAAGACGGTAAAACGATTTCTTAGAACTGATGGTAAGCTGTTAATTATTGTTTCCATCAGTTAAGTTATGCGAAATTAAATATAGTCCTGAAAAGTCCAAGTATTTTTATGAAAAATCATTGTTTGTCGACACCCTGGTGGCGTCTCCAAATGATATATTTTCGAAAAAAGATTGAGCATTGTCTGAAGTCAAGATACATAGTACAGGGCCGCTACAGACAATGAAAATTTCAGAATCTATTGGATTATAGGTATGCTCTAATCCTACATAACTTCTTATGCCAAAGTGAAAGAAATGAGCTGTATAACTGAGGGATGAAACATTTCAGAATTTCCAGAAAGTATCACCTGTCTTTCTTGCCTATAATAGTTCAATTCAAACTGTCGTTTATCGTTGCAACAAATATCATTTTTAAAATCTGTTGGATAATAGCTGAGTTTTATATGAAAGGTTCTGTCGTTGAATTCACGAAAAATGTGGATTTATCGTTGGCTGATTTTGATTTTTCAATTGAAAATTTGTTTTTGTCATTATTCACGTGCATCAAAGTTCATTTTCTGTGACACCAGTCATGAGTATGGACAGTGTTTGTTTTATTTTTTAAAGTGACAGCGCAAAATTATTCTGTTAGCTGTATTTAGCTTTTCTTCTTGTACAGGTCGATCTCGTTGTATTCTTCCTTTACGTTAAAAACCTTTCCTGAATCCAATAAGTATGCATACCAAATTTGGTAGCTCCAAGTCAAACCGTTTGGCTGTCTATAGGAGACAGAGAAAGAAACTTATACCAAATAATAAATTGATATGAATGCTATGATAGTGTGCGCACTCGTGGAATAGAGAGAGGGAGGGCGTGTAATCCTCTGCCAAAATAAATTCTACGTAGAACAATATTTCCACCAATGACGATGTGTTCTGCTAAAGAATACCAAAAAGTGGTTGGAGTCGAAATAGAAAGAATATTTGAAAGAGTAGAAGAGAGAGAGAGAGAGAGAGAGAGAGAGAGAGAGAGAGAGAGAGAGAGAGAGAGAGAGAGAGAGAGATGTTGGGGAAAAGACAAAGAAAGGAAAACAAAGGATGTTTAGAAAGGAAAAGAATGAAGATAATTACAGAGTAGTGGTGAAAAAAATGAAAAAAATGAAACAATAGTTCTAGTAGCAACACCCACGTAGTTGATGGCGTCACCATCATGAGCAACATCAGAATCCACCTCACGGGTATAAAACCCTGACAATACTCCACAATACTGGTAGTTTTGGTCGCAGAACCCGAGCAGTGTGAAGGCACAGTATTCCCAGCAAGGACACACTAACTCAGTTGTTGGTGAGAGGAAAGAGAAAGCAAGACAAGGGGGTGCGAGATAGAGAAAGGCGTCCGGAGCCTTTCCGGCAGCCGGACTAGTCTAGCCCAACCGTGCTAGCTAGCCTTTTACCCTTTTCTTTGGCCAGACACCCTTTTGGCCAGAAACGAGCCGTGTACCTTGCTACTAAAAGCAACAACAAAAAGAACTGAAGAGAAACCTAAACTCAAAGAACTAGACCCAAAAACTATCATCCAAGTGCCTTTTTGAAGAACACAACCGAATTGCTTCGAACCTGTACCGTTTGCTGGTTATTCCTTGCCGCCCGAAAGGATTCCCAGACGGAGAACAGGTTTTTTGCAATTTGTAAGTTCTGTATTCATTGCTGCCAAGTGGTTCTTGCTCTTCGCTAGAAGTCATAGTCGTCGTCGTCGTTCTCGAGAGAAAAAAAAGCCCGTCCAATTCTAGCCGTCCAAGAAACAAGTAAGCCACAACCCAGCAAATCCGAAAGAAGTGATCAAACCCAAAGAAACTCAAAACTAACTAACTGCGCAACTTCAATTACCAATTTTGTTACGATTACTAATTCAAGGACCGTCGTCTTTATTACTTCTTATTACTGATACCGTTGTTCCCACCAAACCCTGTTGATTTCGTTTTTTCAAGGTAAGTGACCACCACATTTCTACTTGATACTACATATCAAAAAATGAAATATGCAGCTATATAAGTTAGTACATCAATAATTTCACAGCCTGATGATGGTAAAACATTTATTTGAGACAGTAAATATTCATTTTTCAACACAATATCTTTCCTTGCCAATGCGTTAAATCCAGTAGTGAATATTAATCACGTAGATCAAATATTATATAGTAAAGTCACTCGATAAATACGAGTCAGACTATTGACTCACTGATTTTCACATATATATATCAACGTATCGTCGATCTTACCATTGAACACTTACGGATAATACAAAGGCTAAAATAACCGTTTTGGCCTAGACAACGTAAATGGAATAAGCAATCAATCAAAATCGTGCTGTTACAGGAATCGAACCTACGACCGATTGGGTAGCTGCCTCAACGTAGCGTTACTCTTACTGTTGAGCTAAACAGAAGATACATTCACCGTATAATAATAGGAGATCATTTCAAATCGAAGTTTCAATATAATATAATATAATTAATATGCATTCTGTCGGATCCTACATCCATTTCTTAATAACGAATAGTGCAGATATAAACTTCGATTAAACAAGATGAGAATTTGGAGTTAGAACAGTTCATTCGGCCTTTGCATTACCGGCGTCTGTTTAGCTCAATGATATATATATATATATATATATATATATATATGAAGTGAAAACGTCGATTTTAAAAGCAGGCAATCCCTTCTCACACGAGAGATTGGTGCAATACATTTTTTCTAGCACAGAAACCATTAACCCATAGCGAGGCGAATATTTTACAGCTTTATATTGGTCTTCCTATTGAGGGATGGTCTAGTTGGGATACGGGTCCGCCAGACGATATATTTTCACCGTCTGGTATCTTTCCGATTGGACAGTTTTGCTTCCAATTTTATTAGAAAACTTTTGGAAAAACTGATATTCTTTGCAACTCTGGCCTCGAATTTGAGATAGTTTTCATGACAAGATAAGAATGTAAAAAAAAATCTGTCATTTTAAGACTGCACCGCAGAATTTGAGATTCACATCGCGGGCCAACCTTTAAGTTTCAATTAGCACAATTGAACTGGGAAATAATTTCCGAATTTCCCAGAGGATGCGTTGTCAATTATTTCAAATGTTTTTTACTAATATTTCTTTTATGCTAATTTCTGTTGTTTTTTTTTCTAAATCGCAATTACCAATAAATTCAAATAACAATCTGAGAGTTGTGTAAAAAGCTACGGAAATTATTAGAAATTATATTCTATATTCCATCACATGAGGCTGATGCAAGAGTTTCCAGCATTTTCGACAAATACTTTCATTCATATAAATTTAAGGCGTCATTATTTAGTCATTAAAGCATTTCCTCTAGCTTTTTAAGACCTTACGCCGTATTTCTGCTTAATCGTGTATTCCATCATATCAAGTTGCCGTAAAAGTTTGCAACATTTTGACAGCATCTCTCATCCATATAAAGTCACTTTATCATTGTTCAGTCATCAAAGTATTTTACTTGGTTTTCTATAAGCTTAAGCCAACTTTCTGCTACATGGTTCATTCCATCGTAAAAGAATAATTATTCCAGGAATCTTGAATTGGGGGCAACTACTGACCAGACAAGGGGTGTTGCATGGAGCGAAATAAGTGATAGTCTGAAGATAGTCTTCCCATCTGAACTTGTTTGCTACGTCGCATTTGCAACACAGCGATGGGCGTTTTCATCAATTGAAATCACTGGTCGACTTCTTTGCCCGGATAAAGGTCTTTTCTGTTCTAATGCGTCAATCAAATGGAGCAATTGCTCTCTGTAGCCACTAATTATTTTTGACTAGTATTTTTTTCATCTTAATTTTCGTTGCTTTCATCGTAAGTCTATAGCCATTAGTGAACAGCTCAGAAATCAAGTAACGATTCCTTCAGGTTCCAGAAATTCGTAGTAAAGGATTCTTTTCTTCCAAATAGACAAAAACTTTTTTTCTCGGTGAACTCCGTTCAAGTTGATATGTTGGAGGCTTCCTTTGATTTAGCTATGATTTATTTTCAGTTTTAGAACCTCATCATAAATCCATTTCACATCAAATGTGACTATCTGGTCAAAAATTACTTTTTTCTCTGTCGATCAAGAAGAAAAAGACAAGTGTTTAATGCTGACCGATGTTCGTTTCGGTGAATGTATGTGGAACCATTTCTTAGCTTAGGGTAGAGTGACAGAGACTAAGGCCCTGGCTCATGGCAGTCGAAGGGCTGATTAATCTCTCATCCCCCCTCTCTCTCTGTGAGTGGAGATTCTGTTTGATCTTCAAGTAAGAATTATCAATGTATTTTCGGTCGGCCTAAGTGAAAAAATAAAGGTTCGATTTTGAATCCCGACATTTGCATTTGCGTCTTTCGTTCCTTCCTTTGCTGCAACTGCAGTGCACATACATGCAATGAAACGCAGAACGGTACTTGGTCGGAATGCCACCCCACCATTATCTAACTCAGGAGGTCGTCCGTTGGACGTGGGTTCAATTCTTGCAGCCGCCCATTTCTTTAATTTTTAATTCTATTTAGGCTATCTCAGCCAACTGGCATATTCACCGTGTAAAACGGGATGTCGGTTCAAATAGAGTTCCAAATAGAAATAACATTATATATATATATATATATATATATATATATATATATATATATAGATAGATAGAGAGAGAGAGAGAGAGAGAGAGAGAGAGAGAGAGAGAAAGATACATTGCGTTTTATGAATGTGGATTATTTTAATAGCTAATATTTGCAAGTAATCTATTCAGTTAACACAAAATGACACATTTCATGTCGAACAATTTGACGTCTGTCAAAGCATTTGTCACATTTGGGGTTGACCAAACTTTTTTCTGAAGATATTAATAGGTTAAAGCTGACATTGGACGCCCCATCATTGTGTGCTTGTGTAAGACTGAACTATTATCAGTAACAGTGAGGGGCAATTGACTCCCGATCATTGTGGCCTTGTGCCAGTCATTATCAGTGAGATAGAACTGCATTTGGTGCTCTGTCATTGTGGTCTTGTGGCTGACTAAGCCACCAAGAGTATGACTGAGCCGTGCCTAACTCTCTATTGTGTAGCATTCTACCTGATCAAGCAATTATCAGTAAAGAACTGCACTTGGTGCTCTATTCAATGAGAAGCACCGCATCGTATTACAGTGAATCTCAATGTAATACTTTTCAATACTCTGGAGCAGATTGAAAAAAGATCATGTAAAGAGATTATCAGTCAGTATAGGGCCACACCCGTAGCCCAAACATGTCACAGATTTGATTCAAGGTAGGAACATAGCCAGATGGTTTCTGTCTTGTGAGTAAATGTGTCAGCTTGATGCTAGTGGTTATAAAAGGAATTCTATGTTGATCTAGAACTGTACTGAAGGAATTGAGGGTCACATGGGAACAGCAAGGAGGAAGTTGAGGATTGGGGAGTGTTCGGAGATGAAGAGAAAAAAAACATGAATTGTTGACATGAAGGACTCTCAATATATATTTATAACCTGCGACCGATAGATAGTCGCTTTAACCAAGCGTTGCACTTACTATTAAGCTAAGTAGCCGCCGGTAATGCATAGCCGTAATAACTGCTCTATCTCCAAATTCCAAATTCAAGTAATTATTCGTATGACATGAACTCAGTGCTCAGTTCTTCTAGTAATTGTATGGTAAATTGAACCCCACCCACTAAACCACAATGTAACGGATGAAAACTAACCATAATTATTTAGTTTGGCACCCTGATATATATATATATATATATATATATATATATATATATATATATATATATATATATGAATTTATTTTATTTACCTGATCTCATATTCATATCATTAGTTTGATAGCAGGTTTGTTAATCAACTATTGTTCTTCTATGTATTTTCATTTAGCTATTCTTATTTCGGTTTTTGCGCCGTTTCTCTTCCTATATTTTAATATTTTGTGGAAGGGTGAATTATATCTGGGTCGGATCTAGTTACTTTCTCAGTTACCTCCCCTGCATCATGGCTAAATAAACACAGCACAATATCTCCAAAAGTTCTCTACAAATTTCAGTGAAACTTTTTAGAAGGGTGGATAATGGGATAAAGAAGAAGAAATTACATTTTGGGGCAGATACAGATATTTCCACAGTTACCTCCCCTAAATCGCAGCTATACATGCATAACACAATTTCTCGAAAAGTTCTCAATGAATTTTGGGAAAATTCTTTTGAAGGCTTGCCATGGCCAAAAGAAAAAGTGTTTAGATTTTTGGGAGGATCCAGGTATTTGTCCAGATACCTCCCCTGCATAATAGCTATATGTACACAACATAATATCAACAAAAGTTCCTGATGAATTTCAGTGAAATTTTGTGGAAGGACGGGTCATAGGCAAAGGGAGAAATATTTAGATTTTTGGGTGGATATTACTATACTTACCTTCCTTGTATCGTAGCTAGATGTACAAGATAAAATCTCGAAAGGTTCTAAATGAATTTCAGTGAAAGTTTGTGGAAGGTGGGCAATGCGATAAAGAAATGCATCGTAACTATATGTATACAGCACAATATCTCCAAAGGTTCTTAACGAATTTCAATTAAATCTTGCTGAAGCGTGATCAATATATTTCGGGGCAGACTGAGGATTTTTTTCACAGCTACTTTCCCTGCATCGTAGCATAAGAGTGTGCAATGCTAAGGAAGTGATGTTTAAATTTGGGGTCGGATCCAGCAGTCTGTATCGTATTTATACGTGCATAGCCCACCTTTGATAGCCAGCAGGAGTTTTCCTCTCTTCTGTTTTTAAGATCTTCTTATCGTTATTTTCATGAGTAACATTTATAACTCATTATAAATCATTCATTTGCTTCGTCGTTCGTTGCTTATTGTGGTTTTGTACCGGTAAGTAAAGGCTATGTCATTAAAAAAGCTTTCGTACATAGGCTTGTGGTGATTATTTGAAGAATTTAGGGTTAGTGTTAGTCACTGGTAATAAATGATATCTCTGTTTCGTATGTCGTTGCTTACTGTTGCTTACTGTTGCTTCTCGTATTTTACCATTATCTTATTACATTTTGCATTAATATCCGTTTACAGATTTTGGATCCGTTTGAGTCCACACTGACGCCATCTTGATTTATTTGTTAACATTGCTGAAATGTTTCGAATTGAAAAGTACCAGGAGGAAAAGAATGAGGCTAATAATTCATGATTTAATATGGATTAATGAATGAACCGCCTCCACTATATCACATGCTTAATCTATCAAAAGGCTACTGTTGAAATTATCGTCTAAATAGAATAATTAAAAAAGGAATTTTGGATACAATAGATTCTTTATAGAATGGAATTCATATTCATCGCTGGTTTTATCTAAACCATCCTAAAATTATATGAAGGATGTGTGTGTGAACTCGTTCAGGAGAAAGATTCACGATAAATAAGAGGAAAATTAAATGCTATGAACTTTCATTTTTATTGTTTGTTTGAGTATTTTTTTAATAATACAGCTTTCGTAAATATAAACAGTTTAAATTCACAAGTTTTGTTAATATGTATATGAAACCATTATCAATTTTTGACTAATCTTTCTCTCATCCTAATCTTAATTGCTGTGTATTAGGAAACCAGAGATTGTATCCTGTTGAGAGCTTCTCCTTCATTTCTGATCTGCACCGTTTATTCACTGCCATAGACTGACGGTATGAGTAGTTGCAGTGTAAATGACCTAAAATTAAATTGAAAGAAATGCATCAAAATTTAATAATAGTTGGAATATATCATCTGATAAAAATCCGAGCTGAAATAAACCTGTTGAAATTGAAAATTTTTGGTCTTACCAGGGAAAATTAAAAGAAAAAAAGTAGTGAAAGTTAATATGATTTGAAAAAGGTTTGAGAATGTTAACATTTTCGTTCATCTTGGAATTTCAGTTACTTTCTACGATTCAAAAAAAAGAAAGTTCTTAGATTGAACATTGTCAATAACTATTAACTTTTGACTGGTATTTCTATCATCTTTTTAAAAACTTTTTTATCGCTTCCCATCCCTTGTATATGTATGTTACATGAATTGCATTGACAGATATTGGGAAATAGGTGACTGAAGTGACACAAAAAATTGTTTGAAAAAGTTTTTTATTGTCTAGTGTTTAAAGCTGTGAAGCTTAAAAGACAATATATATATATATATATATATATATATATATATATATATATATATATATATATATATATATATATATCCTGAATAATGGATGTCACTGTTCTAGAAGACAGCAAAGTAAAACTGAAAAGTAAGCAAAACGCTTGATTAAAATCTACACCTTTCTAAAAGATCGGAAAACTTATGTATTGATGTGAACTCACACATTTGCTGATATGTCGCTATGTATACGATGCCCACCTTTACTATTGACGCATCTAAGGACATATAGATAAATGTGTAAATAAATGGAATGTGAAAATTGCAATATACATGCATAAGTAATGTAGAACTCAGACTCGTTCAACTTTGAAGTGAATATCACAGTATCCTATTAGTGGACTAGCGATAAAATATTTATAAGTAGTTTTTAGTTTTATGAACAACCTAAGTTCTTCCTACCCTTTGAAATAGTCGTTTTATGAGATTCAATTTTATAATATAACTGCGGAGTTGAATGAAGGTTTGTAAAAACTAATACTATATATATATATATATATATATATATATATATATATATAGTTTTTGTGCATATGTTGGAATTACGTAGAGCTCCATATTTTGGAAAAGGATCTTTAAAGGCGAATAAGAATTCAATAAAGCAGTATACACACACACACACGCACACACACACACACACACGCACACACACATATATATATATATAGAATTAAATCACCCCATCATCCCAACGTACTCTCAGTAGAATCTCACTTCTGCACACCCGGCCACAATTTCGTCATAGACGTTAGATTCACAGTCATTGAAAAGATGGAGAAAAAAAAATCCTCCCCCGATACAACTGAGATTCTAGAATTACGTGAAGTTACGTGAACTAACAAGCTTAGAACTCTCTCCCCAAACGAACTCAACACTTAACTTAACAACCCTAACCACACCGATCTCTAACACCATAATCCTCTCATAATTATTGTATACTCACCAACTCATCAACTTCAGGCTATTTTTTAGACTATACTTCTACCCAGACACGAACACCCCTTAACATTCATATACTCTCATTTCTCCACAATAACCCCACATTTAAAACTTGGATTCCTACCTATAATTAATGTCATAAACTTACCTTACCCTATCCGTACCCAGTTCCCCTCTATGTATATCCAACATTGGGAACTTAACACAGTTACACAGACCCCTACCTCTAGAAACCTACTCATGGCCCATTTATGGCCAATGTATTACTCAAAGCCATCAGACTTTCAAGAACATCTATAATGACTATTAAGAATACAGAACATACATGTCCTAATGGATATCCAATCATACATAACGAGGGCGCCTTACCCATCTTCATAACACTTGAAATAGCCTCATACCCAACTTACTAAGAGCCAAAACAGTCTGACACTAAATTACCATCCAGCTTTCCAGTATCCATGACAACCGATGCTTAAGAATGTCTCCATTCTGACCAGCACAATCGATAAAATACCCATAAATGCTGCAGCTACTGCCAACAGAATATTTGACCATACCACCATGGAATTCTTCTCAGATATAATACAGTCCAGACTCATCATTATGACTGCACTAAGACCCTCATTCTTGCTTTCATTTTTGCTTTCAAAACAAAACATCTGATGCTAAATTTGGGTACACATATGCTTCTGAGGATGGGAAATTCTCCCCATATATAGCATACTAAATAGTTCATTTATGAATTGATTAACGAATGAAGTCTTCATGTATTTTTACTCCTTGGTCTGTCTCATTCCCTATTGTTCGCTTATATATATACGTATATGAGAACAATAATAAAATATACAACAACTGTATGTATATGTATTAATGTATCAAGTAGGTTTTAGTTTAAAAAAAAAGTGCTCGATACCATTATGATATAAAATGAGTATTGATTTTTTTATCAATGGTTCATTACAGATAGTACATTCTGTTTCACTGAAAAGAGATTTTTGAATTAAAATTTGATTTGAAATTTGAATTTTTTTCAAGTGAAATTGAATGTACAATTTGTAATGAGCCATTGAAAAAATCTTTACTCATAACATATATATGTATGTATGTATATATATATATATATATATGTGTGTGTGTGTGTGTGCATGTGTGTGTGTGAGTGTGTGTGTCTGCGTATCTATGTACAATTAATCTAAAAAATTGGTACATATATATATATATATATATATATGTGTGTGTGTGTGTGTGTGTGTGTTCTCTTATATAAAATCAACCGTATATACTTCTTTGAATTTTGTTAGACAACTGTATTAATCATTATGTCTAATATTCGCGGACAGCGTTCGCAAGCCTCTGTGTTCATTTGTTCACGACCTATCAGCCGTGTACTCACCGGTCGTCCTTTGGTGTTTTTCATTCTAGAACCAAAAAACCCGACGAAGGCCAGGGTTACACAGCCGAAATATGGTCGACCAAAAGAACACATCGACGAGGAAAATAGCCCGACCTTACATACAAAATGATTAAACCGAAATATGAAGAAAAAAAAAAAAAGACCTACGATGATAAAAGTGGGGCATCATGAAAAAAAATCATTCGATCATATCACAAGAAAGTGTGCTACATAGTGTCCCATTACATATAATTCAAAAGAAAGAGGATTAAACCGTTTTTATGGATAGTATTTAATGGTCCCCAAAATAAGTACTTACATGTAGACGCATATAAACAGTCATGTGAAAAATGCAGACGCACATACACATCCACTAGCATACAGATACGTCATGAGCATGAGGTAACACACAGTGACACACACACACACACACACAAGCATGCAGATGCATGTATGAGGAAAAAAACTAATGTGTAATCGTGCAATATACGAAGCTTGCTGGAAACTATCAGCCATTTATTATTAACGAAAAAAGCTTGCTTCGGGCAAAGCAGCCTTAGTCCCCTTCACCCCCGTTTAAACCTCACATCTTTATCCTCCCATCCCTTCCACCTTTCAAAAATGTCTGCAATATCCTCTTGTAGGATCACCATCAGCAGCCCCATTCACAGTCTCCTTAATCTCGTGCACAATCTGAAAGCTCGCCCTCTTTCAATGGCCGAAAGTCGCAGGGGACCAAATTTGGACATTTAGGGGGTTGACAAACCTAGGTAATGTGATGTTTTGCTAGAGAACTTTGCAGAAGGCGTTAAGAATAGACAGGCTCATTCATTTTAAATGCAATACTACCATAGGACACATGTTCATTCAACGTCATACTAAGACTGAATAAACCTAGGAAAAGTGCCTGTTCACACATGCACATTAAGGTCCCCTCTGATTGGTTACTCAAATACATGAAGGCCACGCATAGGGTTAGAACATCGTGAAAAGTTACATGTTATACGAGGTTCTGTCCAAATGTTCTTGGAATTTGAACAGATTCATTATCCTGTTCCTTTGATTAATTCTTGTATTCTTTGTTCATAGAATCTGGAATTCCGTACAAAACCTATTGCAAAATCTAAATTGAAGATTCACTTGGTGAGCAGTCTTGGTTTCATCTATCAAAATATGGCAAGATAATCATTGCAATTAATCCTTGTCAACCATTTAAATGAACGCAATATATATATATATATATATATATATATATATATATATATATAAATATAAATATATATATAAATATAAATATATATATATATATATATATATATATATATATATATATATATATAAATTGTGTACATGTATACTCAAACCGATACACACACAATATACAATAAAAATACAAATATATATATATATATATATATATATATATATATATATATATACATATAAACCGGGTTCTGTATCAGGCAGCAGGCCGTTATCACAGGACTGATTCGCTGTCGAGATGGCGACGTTACAACCACTTTAAATTATGCCAAGAATGTTTTAACAAAAAAAAAAATCATACATAAATAAAATAATCTATGAAGGGCGCAAAAGTATTTTCCTTCATCAACGCACTAGAAAATAGGAAGAGGCCAAAACTTATTTAAAGAAGTCTACTTTTATGTCGATTTAATCAGATTAGATTTCCTTTTTTTTGTAGAGGGAGCAAAAAGGAATCTCAATTTTGTTAGTGAGACTCTCTAACATGTCTGTTACAGCCGACAAGACCTTTATTATTTATCAACAAACCATCAAAAAATGCTACGTTGCATTTGTGATTAAAATAACTTTTGTGTATCGTGAGAATCAGCCTGGACAAAATCTTTAATAGCTCAGACGACTCATTTTTTTAAAAGAAAATATATAAGCTTTATCAAAACGCTTTCTCGTATTACCTTGTTTTTAACTGATCAAATTTCTGCCCTACCCCAATGTATTTATGATAGAAATGAAATGTGACAGAAGGTACCTAGGATATAAGGGATGAAAATAACCTTTCGTGGAGGTGTTACTGTTACATACCTACCATTGTGTGTACGTATGCCTACATCTACGCAATTTTATTTTGTATCACTATACATATAATAGCCTAAAACTGTCCGTAACGTTTGTTATAGTTTCTGACTTGTGACAATCTCTTTTTAATTTTTTTCGTATTCAAAATGCTTCTATATAGGAAAATCATTCCCGGTGCGTTTACATAATGCAACTAGTCCTATTATGTGAAAATGCTCGTAATCATCACTGATCACTGACCACCCCCCTCTTTGGAATGAATTTACATCATACAATAGCCCAATATTGGCACTAACGTTTGCTTTAATTACTGACGGCCGACGATCCCATTCTTTCTGATTTTCAATGCACTACTTACAAAATTGAGAGCCATTTTAAAAAAATAATTACAAAATTCCGATTTAATACCTGATAATTCTAGTCCTGCGTCGTATTAAGCTTCTGCTTAGTAATGGTTAATGAGCTTATTTTTATTGTGCAGTGAGTTCGGACCTTACTTCGTTCCCTACACGGCCCTGTGCCATACTAAGATAGGCCTAGTAAATATCAATAATTGTGTCAGAAACACGTAGAACTGACCAGCATATAGTAGACTGACGTTGGTATAAAATTTCCGGTGGGTAAAGGAGGTAACGAGAGTTGTGGTTGGTTTTTAACTGTGATTACAAACCAGAGTTAGTAGTAAATACCACAAGAACACTTTTAACCGAGATCTGATTTCATTACGCATTTCCCTATGGTTAATTAACTAGTAGTCTCCAAACACAACGCACAAAAGTTACCTTCCAACGCAACATTTTTTTAAAATCAAGCCATTCTTCGGCTTTTGGACTAACATTAGGAATTTGCATTTAAACAGCTTCGATTGAGATTCGAACTCGCATCCTGTACCTAAGGAGCTCGACTTTACACAGACTATGCCTGTTTTTCTTTCCCTCTCACCATATTTCTTTCTTTTATACTTTCATTCTCAATATCGAATTTCTTTCTACCTTTCGGGTTTAACATTTCTCTTTCACTTTTAATATCTTTCATTTTTTCTCCTTTATTTATTCTTTCTTTTTTCTTTCTTTCATGTTAAACATATTTCTTTCTACACATCATCATCATCAGCATCGTCATCATCATCATTTTAGCGTTCCTCATTGGACATTGACCTTCCCCAAGATTCGCCAGACCTCTCTATCATGGGCGTCGAAGAGCCAATACTTTCTGAAATTATCTAGTTCGTCACGTCTTCTCATATTTTGCTAGCCTCCTTTTCACGCATGATCTGCGGGGATCCATATTGTGAGTCGGGATATCCAGCAGTTGTCATTCTTGCATTCTTGCAGCATGGCTAGCCCATTGCCATTTGATTTTTCTCATACTTCCTATAATATCTCTGATCCTTGCCTTTCCTGTGATATACTGTGCTGTCTTGTGATTCTCTCCTGAGCACGTTGCATGGAACTCGGCTTGAGTGTCTTTTAGTAAGGTTCCATTTTTTAGCTCCATAATTGACTATCAGAAGGATGCATTGGTTGAAAAACTTTCTTACAACGCTGATTTATTATTCTTTTAAAAGAATATTTTTCATATCAATCTTATTTCCCAAAATATCTTCTTCTCTTTCTATTACTCATTTATTCTTCATTCATCAATTTTTAATTCCCCTCTCCCCCTCATCCCATACATGTTCCTCTTTATACACTCATCAATGTAAATGTGTATCCATGCAAGTACCTTTATCCTTACTTATGTCAATCGATCACTGAATCTATCCAGCCAGAAAAGCAGTAGATAGGTTGGAGCATTTTCATTATCAGCCTTTTAACGTCAATCCAGAGCCAGCACTTTCTGAATTTGTCTAGTTCTTATGTATTGCCGGTCGCAGTTTCGCATGTGATCTCACAGAATCCATTTCGTGAGTTGTGATGCCCATCGGTTGTTTCACATTCTTGCCACATGACAAGCCCATTGAGTTTTCTAATGGGTTCTATGATATCTCTTACTCACGTTTTCCTAAAATATACTGTGCTGTTTCATGGTCTCATATTGAGCATGATTCTCTCCGGTGCACTTTGCTTGTTTCAGCTCCATAGATAACTATCACGAAGATGTATTGGTTGTATACCCTTCTTTTTATGACTAGTAATCCTTTGTTCTTTCTGTTATAAAGAGAATCGGAAACACGAACTGTAGCTTAAGTATCTTGCATGCAAGAACCGTAACCGCTAAGCCACCATACAACTACGCATCAGTGAAGTCACTCTTTTTCTCTCTAGCCGATGACTTAGTGACAAGCCTTGCCCTTGAATAACAGCAATCTTATTCTTTTCTCCTTTTCCTTGTCTCTTCACCGCTTTTCCAAATATTTATTATTTATATATATTTTTAAATTTCACATTCCCGAGCTCACTCGACTAGTGTCACCCTGACCCGCATATTGCCCACTCGCTGGTGACGTCACTAACTTATCACTCACGCCTTGATAATTATCAGTTGACATAAATTGAGTGCCGTAGTCACCGCTACTACTAATTTCGTTCAAATTGTGTTTACTTAGCTTTGTTTGGTATGGTATAAAGACAAATGAGGAGAAAAAAGGAGAAAAAGGTTGTGTCGCACCCATAATCCTTGGTAGAGGGGGCATACCAGCCTTGGAAATCAGCATCAGGAATCCTGGCATTTCTTTTATCGAAAACTAAACTTTCTAAATAAATATCCGATGGGGCATCTATCTATCTATCTTAGTTCATATCTAGCTAACGTGATGGTATCTATCTGTATAATTGTACGTGTGTGTGGACGCGTGTGTTCAAAATGATCCCTTCTATCTTGCAACTGTTTACAAATGTTTCAAGATGTATGCGATGCGTGTCGGCAATAGACCAAATCATCTCCTCAGCCAACCGCCACGTTCCAGTAAACTGCTTAATTATTTAAAGTGCCCCTTAGGATAAGCGGGGATATAGATAGAGGCTTTATGCTTTGACTCATGAAATAAGATTCCAGCCGCATATAGATTTGCTTTTATCTTTTATTTTTCCGTAAAAATGAGACGATCTCATTAAGGACATTGGCCGATACGCTCTCGCACGTACTTAAATACATATTTGGGGCACTTACGGCTATGCGAAGGTTAGCGTGTTCATTTCGTAAACCAATTCACATTCACTAGTGTGAGTTGGATTCTCTCTAGCCGCTACACGACCGTAGCCTTGTTCCGGACTAGAATTAGCTTAATCATACAATTGGGTGAGGTACTATGAAGTATTGCTTAGCGAGGTCGTCTCGCAGACCAATCAATAAATGTAGTGAGTACGAATCTTACCGGGTACCTAAAGTCTGTAACCTTGTGCCAGACTAAGCTTAGCTCGAATAATTGGGCGATTTGCTTTTGAATATTGGTTCGCAAAATTGTCTTACAAACCGATTCGCTAATGTAGTGAATTCGATTCTCGCTGGGTAACTTTCTATCGTATTCAAATATCCGATACGGTATTCTTGCTTAGATGGAGTGATCGGTTTAGTTCAGAGTCTTAGAATATTTTTTATTTTTTTCAATTTTTAGGATAGTGTAATGGTTTGTGCTGATATCATTTGGGTACATGGTCGCTGTATATCAGTGTCCCTTCTATATTTTTTTTTATTGCACCAACTCACTATATTCATTTGTGATGTGGCTTACAGTTTCATGTTTTTGTCCGTAAAAACAAGATTTGCTGTTTCCTTAGTTTTTTTCCCTAAGTATTTGCTCTTTATACATAATGGGTATTTGTTTAATCCCTTTGTCACGACGTTTCTCCCTGAAAATTGCGTTTTACCCCCCCCCCAAAAAAAAAACAAACAATTGTCGGCTTTAGATATTTCATTGTAGATGCTTTTAGATTATAATTTCCAAAGAGTTCCTGGGACTTTTAAACTAAAAAAAGCATTTCAAGGCGGTACAAGAAGTAAGGTTTAGTATTTTTAAGTACGGAGTACTAAAACTGCTATGTCGTTACAGTCTTGTTTATATCACTAAAAACTCAGCAAGTTGAATTTTTTATCCATTTTCTTCATACACTGCATTTATTCCTGTAGGGTTCAATTTTGTTTTTCGTATTCATATAATATTACAAAAAAAAGTGAATAAAAAGTTTGTTTCTGCAAAAACTGCGATGTAAACGGAACCGATTTTTGTCAAAAAAATTGTATTAAATCAACTATTCTTCAAGTTCACGAAGCACACAAAATTGCTGATTTGCTACTCAATTATTGAGATGCCTGTCATTAAATGATTAATTGACACAAAAACTAGTTTATACCAAATCTTGTAAATAAAACTGGAAGTACAAAAAACAAAAAACACAAACAAAACAAAAACAACTGTTATTCGAATTTCCTCTCGTATTTCAGTTAGTGTTGAGTAAATTAAACAGTAAATTGAAAATAACGTTCTGTAAGATGTGCCCACTATTTACTTAGAAAAGTGCCTAATTTACCTTCAAGTTTATTAACACTAGCTGAAAATACCCGCCATCAGGGCGGTTATCCATAGCAATATAGAGCCCACGTCTGTAAAACCAGTTAGTAATGGTTTTCGGCTGTAGGCTCCATATAGCTTGGAATTGCCGCCCGGAGGGTGGGTATTACCAGCTTGTTGATATATTTGGTCTTTATTATTATTATTATTATTATTATTATTATTATTATTATTATTATTATTATTATTATTATTTATTTATTTTTTCTAGGTTCAGAGAGTCTCCACACTTTCTTCTTGAGTGAAGATAGTGCAGATAGAAGGCCCAAGAAACCAAAACTTTTCATAATGGTAAGTATTTCTTGCTAAGCTACAGAGAAGAACAAAAAAACATAAAAGCCAAAAATATGCAGACACAAAAAACAAAAACAAAACCAGATTTAGTTGAAAATATGATTTGAAAGAAAACTGAAAAAAAAAAAATGTCAAAAAGTAAATATTTGTTCCTAAAAACATTTTGTTTTATAAACTCGCCCAATATCGCCCTTCAGCGGCCTTTAAACACATTTTCAAGTACTTCCGTTTTCTAACATTTATGTTATGATTATTTGCTTATACCTCATATTTTCCTACAAAGAACGGTGATTAGCACTTTATAGGCTTGGATTTATATCCATGCGATTAAAATTTGTTTTGTCAAATTAATTGCTAGGAAACTGGAGGCTCAATTGGATTAAAAATTATTTTATTTTTCAAGTTAGAGCATCTTGACGCTATAACGCTCACAAAAATTGCGTTACGATGTGCTGTCTTTGCTCTGGTACGATAACACGCCCACAAGCCTATAAACGGACATACAGGCATTGGGTCATTATAATATAGATATAAATTTAGAACACTTTTTAATGTCAACTATTTGTTGGTAGATAAACATTGGACCTCCAGGTATTTATGAATGTTTTTTGATTGATGTACAGCCAAACCTCGGGTACAGACCAAAAACTATTGTTGCTCTTGAAAAAAAAAACAAAAAAAAACAAAACACAATTGAGAACATTCTTCCACGAATTTCATTTGTTGAGATCCGAAACATCGAAAATATTTGAATTAACAATGAAAAACGACACGCTGTAAACTGGAAAAAACTACGTAGGCACATCAAGACCGTAGCTTAAAGATAAAAAAGGCATTTATCTAATACAACACTTATTTATTTTTCAACATTATCTCCTTTCCTATCAATGCACAAACAATTACGTGTCTTTTGTTCGTTGTTGACATCTGATACTTATGTTGACAAGTCTTTGGGGTGGGTTGGATGTGGGTGTACGTTTATGTTAATACTTAAGGACACATGCCTTGGTTGAGAACCGGAAAACGAAATTGGTGTGCCATAAACCGAACAATAAATGTCAGTTAGTGCGTGTAGGTACCCTGATATGAGCATTCAGATGGCTATGAGTTGCAGGGCCTGAATACTATGTAATGTAGTATTGCAAAATATATTTTCAAGCCCAGTTCATAATTTCCATGGAATATACAAGAAGATGTATAATGATCTGTATGGAATATTAACATGAATATCTACCTATCAATTTATTCATCTATCTATTTATCTGTTCATCTATTTATCTGTGACACATTGATTTGGTAGAGTATGCACAGAAATGAAAGAACAGATTTAAAGGTCGTCAGTATTTGCTTTCTCAATCGTCGAGTGCAATAAATATATAAATATCCACCTATCTATCTATCTATCTATCTATCTATCTATCTATCTATCTATCTATCTATGATACATCGATACGGTGGATTATGCATAGAAATGAAAGAACGAATTTAAAGGTCGGTAGTGTTTGCACTCTCGATCGTCGTGTGCAACACGTATTTGACAATTTGATGAGCAAATATTGAGAAAGAAACTCGACTGTGAGTTGCATCTTATCAAGGGAAGACCCGTCGGTCGCCAGATGCGTGGGTAGGGCGGCGAGACCGATGGGGTAGGGCTGCGAACGGAACGCGGTCAATATGTCTGTTTGTCCCTCGTTGCAAACAGATAGAGAGAGGGAGGAGAGCTGATCAAAACGTATGTTTCAAGTAGCAGGTCAGCGGGACATCTTTATATTAGATTTAATCCTGACCCCATTTTGATTAGCGGAGAGTAAAAGTGAGGAAAGGAAAGGAAGGGAGAAAGAACTAGGAGTGACTGTATCTAGGACGATAAAGATGAAAAGGAAAGTAAAGGCGGAAGGGAAGAGAAAAGAAGAAAATTAATGAGAAAAAGGGAAGAAAAGAGAAAGGATAAGAAGAAGGCGAATGAAAAGAATGGGGAAAAAAAGGAAAGAATGAAGGTAAAGGAAGAAAGGAAATAGAAAGTGAAGGTAAGGAAAGAAAAGAGAAAGAGAGGAGAGTGGAGAAAAGTGATAATAGAATTGAGATAGAAAGAAAAGAAAAAAAAGGAAGAAACAAGAGACAAGCTTGACTGCATCAGGGTCAAACTCCCTAGCTCAAATAGAATAAAAAGAAATTGAACAGAATACATTTCTACATACAGCATTATTCCAAAACTTAGTTTCCCATTTCAACTTCTTTATTAGTAGTTCGTATTGATGGGATTTGCAAACTTTAGCAACGCTTTAGAAATGAGTGAATTCGTCATCAGTTCTTGTGTACGGCACTGTGTCACTGTTATTCGTGCATGACGTCACTGACTCTTTTGTCTGGACATCATCATTGTCATCCGTCATTGTTGGTAGGAACGAAAATGAAGCCCGAACTCAATCGTAGGAGATGAACATGAGAGATCAGAAGGAAAGGAAAGCAAAAAGAAGAGAAGAACGAAAATGGGGAAAGGGGAAGTTTGAATAAGTGAAAATGGAAGAAGAGGAAGAGAATGTATGAAAAGAAAGGAGAGGAAGGATAGAAAAGAAGAAAGGAAGAAGAGAAAGGGAAGATGAAAGAGAACTGAGAGAAAGGACGGAAGAAAGATGCTATATGACACTATGGAAGAATAAAGAAAGGGAATAAATAAGCAATTAATAAAATGAAAAGAAGAAAGAGTAGAAACATAGGATTGCGGAACGACTGCCTGCGAAAGCGTGAAATTCCGCGAATGTCTTTACTTTCACCCATGTAACTTTTGATCTATTTAACGTATGTCTAAATACATGTGCAACTTTTCCAATTAATTTAACAATTATCAAATGTCTTTTCAATATTTTAGATTTTGTCATTAGTAATATTATTTGCATTTTCACACCAGTTGCGAGGTGGTCACTGCTGGAGACTGAGTGACAGCAAGTCTCCAGCCCTACCCTTCACACTCTCACAGTCCACAGCAGTGGAAGGCTGAAGGCTGAAGGCTGAGTGACAGTAAGTCTCCTCAGTTCTCCAACCCTCCTCTCGTATCGTCCACAACTATCACAGCAGCGCTATGGTTTGTACCGTCTCTACCATGCCTTTTTCTTGACGGTTAGGTCATTATTAACAGCGGGGGGGGGGGGTCGTAGTTTACATATTTCAAGTACTCTCCTCAGTACTTCCACTTATTCCCAATTCCTCCAATCTCGTTTAAAAAAAAAAATATCATCATCATCATCATCATCATCATCATCATCATTATTATTATTATTATTATTATTATTATTATTATTATTATTATTATTATTATTATTTATTTTCATGCATATGTATGTTCACATCAGTTTATAGGGGTCATTGCCGAAGGCTGGGCGACAGCAAGTTTCCTCCTGTCTCCAGGACCCTTCTTAATATCCTTGTAGACACCAGCAACGCCGTGACTTGTACAGTCTCGACCCTTCCTCTAATTTCTAACTTATCAAATTTTGATTGTTGTATCGTAGTTTTCGATTATGGACACTATCCTAATAATCATATTCCACCATCTTTATTAGCTCTTGCAATCTATTTTACAAACAGAAATTCATTATAGGAGTACATTGAAAATGAGGAAGAAAAGAATTGTCATTTGTCATGAATTTCAGCAAACTTTACAGACACAAAAGGTTTTTATACAGGCTTTGACTATTTATATATATATATATATATATATATATATATATATATATATATATATATATATATATATATATATATATATATATATATATATATATATAAGCAATAAATATAAGCATTTCAGTCACCAAAGCTTTTAGTGTCACAGATGGTATGAATAGTTTCAGGCACAAATGTCTGAGTCAGTTGGTCTAAGGCCTGGGTTTCTTACATCTATTATAACAACAGTCAGCGATATTAGCTCTAATAAAACTTATGATATTGTATCTAAGGGAGGGGTTGTATTTGTACAAGAAGGAGAGAAATGCGTGGGTGTATATTTGAGGGCAAATATTACTTTCAGAGATTGTAGCCAAGATTTATTTTAACTTTACGTGAATTGTCGTCTGAAGTACCGAGAGGAAGCACTGCCATTATGCGGACTACTGTCCTCATTTTTTATTTTTTCAGTCACGATGCTTCAACCGGCACCTTCTCCGGCCTTACTAGTATCATATAAGTTCTGAAATGAAAGCTCACCCTTCTAAAATAAGATATTTGAAAGTGTATCTTTATCACTATTGTTTTGATCTCCACATCTCAGATGATGCATTTTACAACTCTCAACGTTATATCTAAAGTTCGATGAAGTATTGTCATTCTGCCATTCAGAGTTTCGACTAGTATTCTTATCATTATTGTTTTGATTACGACGTCTTGGCCAGTGTATTCTCTAGACTCTCAATACTTGACTCAAGTTCTGAGCTGAAATAATGCCTTTCCATCAATATGAAACATCGATGCATAATGCCTGAATTTTCAAAAGGGTATAAAGAAGAAAATACGTGCTAAATTTTATTTCGTGCTTAAAGTTAACTATTCTACAAATAAAAGAAGGTTCCGTGTTTTGCAGAATCGAAATCATAATGATATACATTTATTCCATTATACATATATTCCCTTGTTAGATGAAAAAACACGTATCCCATGTTCAGTCATTTAATGCAAACTAGTTTCATTCTATAATAACGTCTTGTCTGTCGTTGTAAAAGCCGGGAACATCTAATCTACTTTATTTTTTGAGATGCACACGTCCCAGTAAACATCTAAGAGATCTACGGGACATATATAACCCAGCTATCATAGGAGTTTTCAAACGTCCCCCAAAAATGAAGTAGTAAAATATTCCAAGACACAAAATGGTTGGAAAACTAGAACTGAATTGGTTATATAAATAAGAGGGGAAAAAAAGGGCCATCACTCCAGACGAATCGGGAATTGTTTTTTTTTTTTTTTTTTTTTTTTTCTTAAATGTAATCCGAGCTCATCTTATTTTGCTTTTCCGAGAAAGCTTCTAAACGATAAGAGTTTTTCAGGGACTTTCGTGCATTGAAGTCAACTGTCTGGCAGTTTCGACGTACACTCGATAGTGGCTACCTTGATGACATTTTGAAACTAATTCTTTTTCAATCTTTTTGGGGACGGCTGAGGTTTTTATTTACGTTCATTTTAAACATAGCCCAACGACTGATTCACTAGTGTGGAATGTCTGAAATGCATTGAGAGCGTCTGTAAACGATGCAAACGTTTATATATGATGGCTTAGCGAAAGGAGATCTGGGAGGGTTTTCCACGTATTTTTAAGTCCTACACACACACACACACACACATATATATAGTCCCCGATTTACGATGGAGTTAGGGACCGAAAATATCAAGTTGACTAAATCGTAATACATTTTAACATGTATTCAATATAGATTGGGTCTTAGGTTTCCGGTCTTGAATATTTTCATTCTCAAAATAAGTTCCAAATAAACACTAGATTACAACGATTGTTTTATTAATTGTAAGGAAAACATAGTTCGCAGTATGTAATTAAATGAAATTTATCAAATCTTGGTCAATCAAATCCTGGTCCATCGCATAAACAGAACACTAATCGTTGTCAGCTGAAACACGCATTCCCGCAGACCATAAGCGTCTACCTCACACGTACTAAATGAGTGGAAGACACTTGTTGAAGGGGTAGAAGGAGGGGATTTCTTCAGAAAATATCCTATGTAGTCTGGGCATTTTTTGTTGCTGTCTATTTTCTTGCAGCATGTTGATTCATTTAACATTCTATTGACTTCTATCTTTCTACATTTGGGTTCGTTGCATCGAAAATTCGGATTACTCTTTTGAGCATAGAAAATGCTTCTCCCAATACGTTCTTGGTAAATTTTCTTGTTTCTTCCCTTCCCACTGAGAGTTTCTGTGTCTCAATATAAGGCCAGTTTGCAGCATCATTATCGTTGACGTTTCCAAACTCAACAATATCATTTCCTATTTCACTAATACCGTCTTCTATGTCAAAGCTTACAAAAGAGACTGCACGCTTTGGTAAAAGGTTCTTCGAAATTCCATTCATACATTTCTCTGTGATATTGTCCCGACAGAGCTTCATTTTTCAGATGATTCGCTCATCAATCATGGCGGATTCGAAGAAATTTGGTGAATGAAATGAAAACAAATAGTACGCAAAAGTAACTCCTTTCTTGAGACAAACTTTATGCTAATTTCTTGCAATTGCAACTAAAATTGACTCTTCAGAAAAGATATTTGATTAATTCAAACCGTTTTAAAAAGATCTTTTAAAAGAGCGAGGAAGTACTAAATGCACTGTTTCCTTCGCAAAAGAGTGGGCGCACTGACCGACATGTAGACATCCCGTTTTTTAAAAAAAAAATCATCTCGCTGCAAAGGAGTACTATTGTAGTGTGCTGTTTATTTAGTGTTATTTGCAATTCTAATGAAGAAATATGAGCGTAACTTGGAACTATAGATTAAGCAATCATGTCAATACTATACATATGTATTGTTTTGCATTATTTTTGAGGAAAGACTGCTCGATCTTTAGACCATGAACTGAAGTCGCCGAGGAGTTAAATGAGCAGTCACCATGAATTACTGATTTTGGTGCCTACACACACACACACACACACACACACGCGTGTGTGTGTGTGTGTGTGTGTGTGTGTGTGTATACGTACGAAGTATGGCATGTACGATCCACGTGATACACATTGACCAATTTGCAAGCATGAACAACCCCTGAATGTTTTAATCCGCACACATCTTCAGTTCGCTGTTATACATCGTTTGAAGTAGTAAGGTCTGTGTCCAACGACGGATGCTAAAAGTCTGCCTCTGATGATGATGATGATGAAGCCATTATATACTTTTGAAACTTTCAGCATGACCTATTATTTCAAGAGATAATAACTTATCTTCTAAAGATAAGGGTTTCCCCCCAACTATTTAGAGTGAGTGCTCTGAAATGAGAACACCATGCAGAGTGTTCATGTATACATACATACATACATACATTCATACGAGGTATGGCTATTAAGTAACAAGTTTGGGCTTATGTAAGTAGTTCCACAGCATGCGTGCGCAAACCACGTGGTATAGATTGACCAATGGGCACACGTAAAGAACTCTTGAAAGTTTCAATCACTTGAAGTGAACACTTTTTTGACGTGTCGTAAAAATGGCTTGCTCTAAGATCGAGCGACGCATTAATTTGGAAACTTTGGTGAAATTAAACTAAACGGCGAGCAACTCGTTTAGTATGCTGAGTGAAGTTGACAGAGGACAATGTGTATAAAGTGCATGTGTGTTTGAGTGGTACAAGGGATTTTGTGAAGGTTGAGAGCATTCAAAACGATTACGTAGCCGTTTAGTTTAATTTCGCCAAAAAATCCAAATTAATGCGTGGCTCGATCTTTGAACAACCCATTTTACGACACGTACCTCCATCTCATTATTGTTGCTTTTTTTATGAAACCTTTTCGCTGTTATTATTTTACTACTGGTTCTAATCCATCAAATTATTCCTTTTTGATTAAACTTTTCCACTATTAGTATTCTATAACTATTTATACTCCATCTTTTTTTTTGCGCTTCCTTTTATTTTTGCAAGATATCTGCTTAAACTCGAAGCTCAGTTTCGTACAACACAAGGGCAAATGTAGAAAAAATAGGGATTAGAAGTCTGTGTAACGCCAATATTTCAATTGGGGATAGTCTTTAAAATCTGCATCCAATATTCTGGCATTCATTTAGGTTCGAACACCAACCCCTGGTACCTGAGGAAATTTTCTTAACTATCTCACACAAAGTAAGTTCCTTATTGATATTTACTAAGCTTAACATCGCACAAGGCGAAATACGAGGAAACAGAAATGGAAGGATTGGGTTGCATCAACTTTCCAAGTGGAGAATGTCTGCTTGCCTTAAAATCTGCTTTCTCAATCCTGATTTTTATATGGACTCGCGTATGATTTTGACCTCGTTCTACTACTCGTCTGTTTTAGCCTCGAGTTATTTGTTAAGTATAAGTTCGTCTGGCACGATGGCATAGTAGTAGAGCACTCGGTGAAAACAAAACTCGCAGTACAATGGGATCGGTTGGTACCGTTCTAGTAATTTACAATATTTACTTTAGTACGATACAAGGCTGCAGAAATGGAGCAACCAGCGTGGGCCGTATGTACTATACTAGCGAATCGGTCTGCAAGACGAACTTTCTAACCATAGCGCTTTTATTTTAGCATTTTACTGAAGTTACGTTCTTTTGGCTAAGGGTCACTGTAGTGATGAATTCAGTAAGGATCCAACTCTTTTAACTGCAACAGGAGCTGGCTATTCATTTCTGTACGGTTGAAGCAGTCCTGTTTTCCTAAACGTAGCTTCGTCTGGGACAAGGCTACAATAGTGGGGATCTGAATAAGGATAAAGTTACCACACTAATGAATTGATCTGCAACGCTTCAGTTGGTAATTTACTAAATTTAGCATGGTCTGGCACAAGGCAACAGTGGCAAGGGATTCAATGATGATAGAAGTCACGACATTGATGAAATGATCACTGAAACAAGTCTGCTGGCCATTATTCAACGGCAGGTTCTTTAGCGCTTGGTAGGTTGGGTTAATATTTTAAGTTTGATCGTTTTTAGTCATTTTAAGCACATACTACTGTTATTTTATTGATCACTGTCAAAATATCGTATTGGCTTTTTCTTCTTTGTCTCAAACCTTTCTAGTTAGAATAATTGAATGAGGGTCAATTCAGTCGCGGTTTCTGTCTAGTTTGCTCAATGGGTCCCTATCATAGAGCGAGGGTAAGCGACCTTAGCTCTCAAACCTTTTTCCAATGAAGGTAGTTCGATCCTTCTTCATACCAGATTAAGATAAGCTTTCTAAACATGTACACATTTATATCATAGTGAGCAACGTGCCCACACACTTCCCTTTGTCCAGCTTCCGCCTGTCGTGCTTTGATAATAAAAATTTTAAGGTGAAAGGGGTAGGGGTTGAGGAGAGGTTCTGAGAATGGAATCAAAACACGAAGACAGTGGAAAAAGTCGGGAGAGGGAGAAAGAAGCAAGGTAGGTGTACAAAGAATGGTAGGGATGAAACAAAAATATTCGCTAAAGGAGAATGGCTGAACTCAGCCGTGGAGAAAAGAAGAAGGTCCAGAAAGTAAAATGAAACACTACATTGTTTTAGATTTTCACCCTCACGTTTACTGTTAGCAAAGCAACCGGTATTTCACTCGTATTTTATTAAAAGAATTGATAGTGACATTACAACAATTGGTTACCCTGAAAAAATTTCAGTTATTTAGATTGCTATCTAAAATTATTACCATTTTCTTGACTGACAACAGGGCCGTAGGAATTTGTAGCATATATTATAAAGGTGTCCTAAAAGGAAATTAGTATGAATATTAAAACACACATTTCTTTTACTTGTAAAAAAAAAAAAAAATGATTTTTTAAAATTTGCAATACAGCCAGACAATTCAACTTTGTCTGATATTTTTGTAATAGTATTATTTACGCTTACCATCTTAAGATTTGAATTAAATCTCAAATTGTTAAAATATTTGCGCTGACCGAGAATTAGAAATATCTGTTGTTTTAATTAAAATGTAGAGTGAAGAAACTAACCATTCCGACAATCAACTGATTCACATTGGAAATATTTCCAAACTGACGATAACCACCTTTTTCTCTATCTAAACGGCTTTAGCGAAATACCAAAATACAAGAAAACGTCCACTAAAAAAAGTTTCAGGGCGTTAATTAGAGAGAGAAGCAATTGACTAATTAATGTTGTGAGAAGAGCATTTGACAGGACAAAAGCCGAATTTAGAAAAAGAAGATATATCAAGATACAACATTTAACAAGGTCGTGAAAAAAAGTTGGTCAAATATCATGTGATTTAATTATCATACGAAATTCTAGGATAGAGGATTTTTCATTATTCCGTCGTTTTTCAGACTGTTGTCTTCATATATGTCGTTTTTGCAGGACGTTTTGGCCTATACATTCTTCGGACATTCTACCTTGTCTAAAACTGGGATAAAGGGGCTCCATTACATCATATATTAATCAGGCTGTTGCATTCATCTTTGTTATTTTTAAAAACATTTCAGCTGATACAATATTCGACCTTAATGCATTCTTTAAAGTTCTGAGATTATCAACTTTCATCATCCAACGTATGTTCTTGTTAGACGTCATTGTATGACAGTCGCATTCATGGTGACCGTGCGGGCCATTCTTCATGACTCATGCAATGTTATCTAGCAAAACATCACATCACCTGGGTCAGTCAGTGCCCCCTCTTAGTCGTTGAAAGGGAAGAGATTTCAAACTGTGGACGAGATTAAAGGGAGCACGACCAAGCAGCTAGAGATGATCTCGCGAACTGTTTCGAAAAGTGGAAGGGAAGACGGGGATCGGAATGGACAGAGGCGCCATTGCAGGGCCGGCCTTAGGATCGGCGAAGCTCAACCGGAAACACTTTTTTTGGCCCCCGTGTTCACAGCCAAAGCGTGTAGAACCTTGGAGATATGAATGGAGTTTAATATAGGCTTAATGTCTGTAAGGTAGAATGGACAGCAATCGGAATGTGCACCTGAAAATTCAATAGATTATAATTTAAAAAAAAATCGTTCTGTTCGTTGTAAAACCTGAAATGTGGTGTTCAGTGTGTTGCTGCGTTTATTTGACAAAACTAATGCATACTACACTTGTGCAGACCCCCCTTTAAACGCAGGGCCCCATTGGGAGCAATTG
Source organism: Thysanoteuthis rhombus (assembly GCA_963457665.1). Classification (NCBI taxonomy): domain Eukaryota; kingdom Metazoa; phylum Mollusca; class Cephalopoda; order Oegopsida; family Thysanoteuthidae; genus Thysanoteuthis; species Thysanoteuthis major. The sequence goes on from OY735200.1 coordinate 19,362,283, forward strand.
GCCTAATGGGCTAAAATCGACCCAGCTAGCAGTCGGTTCTTACCGAGCTGAGTGACTAGAGTCGCAGACATTTCTCTAGCGAAACTGATAATAAGGAGTAAACGAGAGTAGCAGACGACGCCCATTTTCGTCTGCTCGTTTGAACGCTCCACATTTCGGTTATCGAGTGCTAATTACACTGTAAAAGTATTGAGGGTTATGCTTAAGGATTCTTGCTGCAGTGTCGCTTCAAATTTAAAGATTGCCGTAAAACACGACCAGCACATGTCGAGCAAGGAGGAGAAGAAACCATACAATTTAGGAGGAGAAACAAAAGAAGGGTTTCTTTTGCCTAGTGCCGAGAATAGCGACAAAAATAATACAGAATGACGTTATCCACCATCGGAACTTTAACGAGCACTACGCATGAATAACAAGTTGAGCAAAACGATGGACGCAAATAATTTTGGAGGAACTTTTCAGTTACATTGTGAATTGAATTGGATCGGAAGTAAAAGCTTCGAGACGAAGATTATCTCTCCCTACTCTCTCTATCAATCCCATTCAGATTCTATTCATCTATCTATCCTACGTTGGTGCGTTTGATTCTGAATGGCTGCTCAACACATGTGTGTGTGTGATCGTGCATATATATATATATATATATATATATATATATATATATATATATATATATATATATATATATGTGTGTGTTCAGTTAAGCATATATTCATGATTATGCATATGAGCATGTATTTTTAAGACCATATGATTATGATCATGCAAAATTGCACATATATGTATAATCATGTATATACAAGTATAATTATGCATATATGTTCAGAAAGTACTGGCTTCGCGACGCCCATGCAGAAGTGTGGTGAATCTTAGGGAAGGTCTAAGTCAAACGGTGGACGTTAAGAGACTGATGATGATGATGATGATGATGATATATATATATATATATATATATATTTAAAAAAATCATAATACATAAATACACATACATGTACATATATCTAATGTTATAAAGACGACGAACGTTTGTTCCTAACTTTATGTTTTATAGACACTCAAACAGTTGCACCATACTAGTTGAAAATGTGGCAATAAGGGTAATACATATATATATATATATATATATATATATATATATATATATATACACACACACACACACACACACACACACATATATATATATATATATATATATATATATATATATATATATATATATATATCGTGGCCTGGGAGAAATATGTATATCAACACAGAAAAGCAAATTATATTCAATAGATATTTCACAAAATCAAATAATGGGCGTGAAACCCCCTTTCCACCAGTCGGGCATAGTGCAGACGTTTACTATTGAAAATTGCAGTCACTGGTTGTCTCTGTCTCTCTTCGGCTATAGGTCATATGAACACATAACGTGTCATATGAGTAGAGAGTAATGACAGTTGATAAATTTTATAATTAGTTAATTTATATTATACTGACGTAAGGGAAAGTGCATTCCATTTTGCAACGTTTGATACGAAAGTATATTTGTCAAATTTTGATTGGTCGCTGTGAAACTCTTCTCTTCATAAATGATTCAATTTTTTGAGATCAAACAGAAATTGCCGAAATCGCTGCGAGGGGTAGTCGCCAAAATCGCCGTTAAGGGCCTTAATCTCTTCAAAATACCCTCCTTATGAAACCGCTCAGTTACCTCAGCATCTTTTCCACTTTTCAAAATAGCCAGCAAAGTCTTTCTTTTAGCATGGCCATCAGCTGCCTCGTCACGTTCTTCTTAATCTCGTCAACAGTATGAACTTTCTACAGGAAAAACCAGAATACACAGGGAGCCGAATCTGAACTGTTTGAGGGCTGACATACTTAGATGAGGTGATGTTTTGTCAAAAATAACAAAAAACTAATAAACAAAACACACAGGAAAAAAAAAATGCCTCGTTTGAACATTGTAGATGCAACAGTATACAATTTCACTGAATGGTCTCTCACTATCGATTGAATATCCCGTGGGGGAGTATTTCTTCACGCATGTGCAGTAAGGTCTCCCCTGTCCCCGATTAGTTGCCCATTGACATCAAAGCTGTGCAACTGGTTCTCGAGATATTCAAAATGGCTCGTTACATTCCAGACAGACTTCATACAAATTTGTATTCCATATAGACTATCCTCATCAGCCTACTAGGCGTGTTAATGATGAAAAACATTTTTTTTCCTAGAATTGATAAATCAATAGCTATTTGTCAGATTGTTTAAATAAGTTTATTTGAAGACATGAGTCATTGGTCTTAAAATAAAGTTTATTGACGGCATGAATCATAGGCTGTAATGAATACTACTTACAAACAAGTATCACGTTTTACAGGAACAACAGATAAACATTGTGTAAAACTCGTTTTATTTGACTGGATTTTGTCTCAGCTGAGACTTATTTTCGTTTACCTTCTTTGGCGTATCATCGTCCATTTTGATTATTTGATTCAAGGCAATAGTTTTTTAGTTCCTCGAATGGGCGTAGGCAGAATTACGAGAGATATCAAATTTGGGCTTGGAGGAGGATATGCCTCAAACCAATCGTTCACTAAAATTCTTCATTCAAAAAAAATGTGGCACTACCTCATATTGCTGAAGAATTTCTCACACTTTCAGCCTTCATCAGCGTTGATGGAAGATTGTTGTGACACAATATTCCTATTCTGACCCCACATTAGGCCTGGTAAATATTCACGCTTAGTGGATATCGACATTTGAATGAGATTTTCGACTTACCCGCACACTGAGAAGAATCATTACCTGGGATTAAACATTACTGTTTCATCTCGGAGGAACAAGAGGAAGGTTTAAATAGTAAGCCAGTAGAGGCAGGGAGGTTGTATTGCTACAACCTTCCATATGGAAAGCTTGTCTGCTTCGGAAATCAGTATTCGAAATTCTGGATTTACCTTTGGCTTGAACACTGACCAATGGCACCGTAAACAATTACCTTAACCTTATTGATATTTACTAAATATAGCTTAGTACGGGACAACCCAAGGTCGTGTTTCGGTGAACTCGAAACCCGACATTAGCCTAAACACAGATCGCTGGCATAGGATTGGGATACGAAATTGTCTAATTGAAAAAGCAGGTTCAAAGACGTTTCAACGATTTCTATTGCCCATTGATAAAGTTCCACAAAAAAATCCTCGTTTTTTTTTTCTCCATGAGACTCCGTAGCAGTTACAGAAAGGTACTGAATGGCTTCAGGAGAATTTCCAGACAAAAAAAAAAAGAAAGAGTTTTAAAAATCGCTAATGAATAGACTAAGAAATGAGAGATGAAGATTCAGTAACCACCTCAAAGCAAGTCTCAGTATGGTACAAGATTTCTGTGTGAGGACCTGAGCAGCTCGCTTAAACTTTGTCCTCCCCATAACTGCAGGCATAAATTTTCAACCCACGCAGAGGTGTATTTATTGACATCTATGAGCGCGCATGCGTGAATTTGCATTTTTTCCCCCTTCAAACTAATGATTTTCTCTTTTATCCATGTTTCATGTTCCTTAGGAAAGTTCACAGATTTCACACAGGTTCTTTTGTAGGTTGATATGAATGAATCTGGTCTTTCTTCTTTCATGTAGATTTCAGTTGTTGACACAATGCAATAGGGAAAATTGGTGTCAGGGTGGAGGTAAACATTTATTTATTTATTCATTTATTTATTCATTCTTTTAATTCAAGCTAAATTCTTTTGTTCGCTATTTGTTGTTAAGATTTGATCTCTTCTTTGTGGCGGATAGAACTTTTGCCGTAAGACGGCACTTTGGACTCAAATCGGGAGAAAAGTGGATAAGAAGCAACGTGAATCACTTCACACCCACTGTTCCAAATTTACAGTGCATTTAGATGCTTACATATGATGTTTAAAGAATGTCTTATTCTTAAGAATTTCATTCTTTAATGTTCCGTAGTTAACGTATATCAGACTGTTCAGAAAGTATATATATATATATATATATATATATATATATATATATATATATATATATATATATATATATATATCCGAATCATCGTAGCCCGCTTGTGTACCAGAAATGTTTATCTGAAAAATCATTTAAAATTATCTAAAAAAATACCGGCACAAAATTTGTGCATCGTTGGTCGAAAATGACCAAAGGGACTCCAAAAGCTCTCTTCTGTCCCCCTTCTCACCAAAAAAAAAAAGAAGGTTTTAGAAACCAAAAATATGACCATGAGCGTGCAGTGATACAAAGAGACGAAGAATCTCTAGCCCTATAAGCTGGTTTATCAGGCCAGCCATTTCTGGGGAAACAGTGACTCGAAATATATATATATATATATATATATATATATATATATATATATATATATATATATATAGTGAGAGAGAGAGAGAGAGAGAGAGGGGGAGAAGGGAGAGAGGGGGACTGGGGCTAATTGAACCCCTTGGTAAGTCAGAGCACAGGCTTCCTTTTGAAGCTCTAGAGGATTTCAATTATTTTAGTCACATAGCTTAGTCACATGACTGTCCGCCTTCTTGCACCAGAGGTCTGGCGCGTACGTTTTGCAAACTGGTGTGACGAGTGCCAGAAACCTGATTTTGATCATGACCAGATCAAGTTTCGGAGCAAGTGAATGGTATTAGCCAGGCATGCATAGTTGTCCCCAACCACCCAGAAACGGAAGCAATGCAGATCTGTTATTATCAAGTCAAAGTCTTAAAGAATTTAGTGAAATCTTTTTACGTATTTTTTTAAATTCAAAATTTCACTGTGCCAACTAAAGGTGTGCAAAACATCACTATTGAATGTTTCTTATTTTCTGGATCTAGGAGGGTCATGAAAAGATACAAAAAAAATGCTTTCTTGAGCGTTCTCGTGCAACGTTTTCTGCTTATTGAAAATAAAAATAAAAGTTGAGAGAATTCTTTTCGGCCGATGATTTCATGAGATCCCATGTGTTGTATTTTGGTAGTTGTTCTTCTGTAGTTTCATTTTTCACAAAACCATAATTTTATAGTACGCTCGCTCACTCAAAGTGTTTCACAAGATCTCAAAAATGTTTGCAAAGATTTTGTTAATATCACAAATTTAGGCGAGATATTGACGCTCAGATTAAACTATGAATGGTTCCTTTAAATCAAATGGAATATTCTCCACACTTCTTTGAGAGCAAAAAAGATACCGACTTGCCCCTGTCTGTTAGTCTGTCTGTCTCTTTCTCTCTCTATATCTATCTCTCTCTCTAAATATATATATATACATATATATATATGATTATAAATTGTGTAATATTATTTTGAAACTCCTATTTGATATAACGGAATCATAATCATTCTGTCGGATCATATATCAATTTCTTAATAACATATTCATAAGTATGTGTGTATGTCTGTTTGTGTGTATGTAGGGGTACGCGCTTGTAAGTATGTGTGTATGCATACTGAAACAAAATACACGTATCTTCTAATAAATCCATGAAAGAATAGAGGCTCAAATTTAATGTTTGTGTGCGTGCGCGCGCGCGTGTGTGTATATGTATTTGTGTATGCATGTGTGTTTGCACACCTGTGCGTATGCGTGTAGATACTGAAACCAAATACACGTATGTTTTGATAAATTCATGAAAGAATAGAGGCTCAAATTTAATTATTTGATTTTATGTGGTGACCATCAATGTCACAGATCTAAAAGCAATCAGCTGTTTTGTAGAACACAATTTCAAGCATTTCAGGAGTGTTTTATATATGATGATGACCGTAAATACAAGTCTGATTAAAGACGATAGTTAAAGGATTAAAAAAATAAGTAACCCTTCTTTTTGACATCCATCTGAATCCAATTAATGTAAATATTATCGAGCATTTGTGATCTAACACTTACAACCATACGTTAGACCATTATCAAAACCAGGAGGAAGCTGTGGTAAATACTTCTTAACTTGGTTCAACTGCTGTTTGTATGTTATTCACACGTCAAGCAACGTAGAAGAAATATTCTGCACTATACTAAATGTGCCAGTTGTTAAAAAGCATTCAAGATCCCAGTTTCCAGACTGAAGATTTTATTTAGTTCTGGATTTCACATCATTTCCGATTCTCTCCCATTTTTTCTTTTTTAAAATTTCTCTGTACCTCTTTCGTGCCTGATATAAAGTCTAGACCGATTTTTGTTCTCGCTGCAAGGTTTTACATTCAATCAAGAGACCCCACACCAAACAAGTGTCCTTATCATCGTCACAAATATCCTAGTGGCCAGGTTGTGTTTATGTCAAGTAGTCAGGCGAAGAATGAAGCTAAAATAATTTACGTGGTTGGAAAATTACGAATACCTACGTTCCTCTCCTTTTTTTCCTCTAAGTCATTCGTCAAACCTTGATATTCATTTCTTGGCTGTTCGGGTTACTTGCTCAAATATTCCAAATTAATATCCCGAGGCTGATCTTGGACATAAATACTTTAGTTTCTTGGTTGTTGTTTTTTCGGTCAGATTTAAACTTAACCCGTTTGTCTGTGTTTCTTCTTATTTTTGACGTTTTTATTGCTGCTGCTGTTGTTGTTGTTGTTGGAATGGCCATCAATGGTTGGTGACTGCAAAAATGTCTAAAGCTAACACTTGGCTTGAATGTGTCACTCAGCTGCACACTGCTTATTATAACATGCAACATGTCCACCTACTCTTGCTGCACCTGAGTGGTCATTGGCTGTTTTGTCCAGAAAGGCGGCTATTGTAAATTCCAATCGGTTCAGATGAGCTGAAATTCTCTTCGGCCAGCATTTTCGGTCAGCCGATGACGCACGCTTCGAAATCACTGGTTCCTGTCCAGTCACTGTTGGTAAGCAAAAGCCAGTCTGGTCGATAGATGCAACCCCTCCATCTATGCCTTTACAATGACCAGCAGTGGCCGCGTTAGCTACTGGGGTGAACAGGGAGCATTGAAAATGTGTTGACTTGAACTTTAAACGGAAAACAGGTTTTCCCCGTCATCCGAAAGTAAAGCATTTCTATAAACACACTTCTCGAGCTGAAGGGGCATGAAACGAAAAAAAAAAATCCAATTACTAGTTATTTTATGCACAATAACTTTTGAGCCCTCTTTAATGTATGACTATTTTACGCTGGAGAGATCGCCCTTATGAGCGCTCTCAAGCTGTTCTGATTCCTTGAGACATATCTTGCCAACGAATGGACAAAATAAATCAAGATAAGTCACAGATGCCCACCGACATAGTTCAAAGCTACACCGGCATGACGTCTTTCGTAAGAGCGGAGTGGCGTGCAGCAAACATTCGTAAAGCGAAGGATACCTCTATATACATGTATATGCATGGATAATAGAGGGATCTAAAAGGTTTCTCAATGTACATCTATTATGTATGTGAGTGTATGATGTTGTATGAAAACATCACATATCTTTTATCGATTTAATTGTATAGCCCTATTTTTTTAATATCGAGCAATTTTATGGACAACAAATCTTTCCTAAAACTATATATAATTGAAATCATTTTTCCACTCCTATATGTGCGTCTTCCGTATGTTTATCTTATATTTATACGTATATATTAAGAAATGGATTCATATGATACGACAGAATGGTTATAAATTACGTTGTATTACGTAGAAACTCTCATTTGAAATGATCTTCCTTCTTTAGACGGTTAATGTATCACTTGGCCCAGACAACGTAAATAAAATAGATAATTAAAGAAAATGGGACTACTACAATAATCGCTGTCAAGGCCAAGTGATTCATTAACTGTTTGATGACGGTAGATCATTTCAAATAAGAGTTTCTACAAGATATAAAGCACATTCATAATTACAAATATATTTGTATACTTAATATGTAATTCAAGTTTTACTCATGTAGACTGCTGACGCTGTTTTTAACAGCACTTTAAATTCTCAGCAAGCTTGGACAACTACAACTTGATAAATATAGCCAGTATTTTTGGGAAAAAACAGCGGCATTGTGAAGGGCTTGGACTAGTTTGCAGATTGGTGGTAAGTAACTGTAGTTAAGGAATTTAAAAAGGGACAGGTTGCATATTCCTCACAAATAGCTTTGAAAATACGGTGGAAGGAAGTACTTAAGTCGAGCTGAAGTCAAGAGAAATTGAACTTGGCACAAATGTGATAATAATTACACACACACACACACACACACACACACACACACACTAACATATATTTAAGCAATTTTCATTAAACACTACCAATAATTTTTGTCGATTTAACTTTTAGTCATTTTTCTTGTTTGTGAATAAGTTGTTTTGTCGCTTGGTGACAAGGATAAAGGAACCATCCTAAGTTCACGATAATGCACTACTTCAAGCACTATCCGTCGTGTTTAATGAAACTTGCTTAAAAGGAAAAAATGCTGCAAAAATGTACGATATTCAATATGTATATATATATTTGATGTATATCAATTTAATATATATATATATATATATATATATATATATATATATTGAAATCATGTCAAAAAATCCATCGAATCATAAATATAGTCAGAATAAATGCCGTTTATGTCACCATTGGCGTTTTCTTTTAGAAAACATCTAGAAACATCTCGATTCAAGAGATTATAGATATCATTAATAAACCTGTCAGAATGAGGTGCACAAAATCAAAAAAGCATATAGAAAGATTTAGAAGTAGTACTGAAGCCAATTTTCCAATCTGTATACAAAACAGTATGGTCAAGAGTGTTGGAACGAACAAACAAATTAATAAGCCCGCCAGAAATATTTTTAGAAGGGTGCTAGCGGAGTATTGATGCCAATTTTCAAGTATGTAGACAAAACAGTATATACAGGAGCGCTGCAACAAACAAACAAACAAACAAAAACAAACAAAACACATGAACAAACACACGTACTTATGAAAACGCTATAGAAACCTTTGCCTTCTTTGATGGATACGGTTGTTCAATACTTAGTATATATATACTTAGTATATATATACTTAGTATATATATATATATATATTACCAAGTCAGTCGCGTCCCTAATCGAATACAAACATACATTGCTAATTATTATGCATGCAGATATATATATATATATATATATATATATATATATATATATATATATATATATATAATGTCTGGAAAGTATCCAGTCATTCGATATTAACGAAATAATAGCTTACGTAGCGCAATAGTCTTATTCATAGTACTCTCCTTGGCACCCCACTGCGTCTTGCGCAGTTTTCTTTCAGGATAGTCTCCAGCAACCCGATGCATTCTCCTAAAATAAAACCTTCACGAGCAGTGAAATATGGTTAGCTTGTGAATGCAACGGTTACACCATACACGAGCTTACCAAATGGCGTCTTATTGCTTTCTGAGTAACCCCGTGTGCGAGTGTCTATTCCCATACGATTGGTTGCCAAGTTACATCAAAGCCGCGCAACCGTTTCTTGAGGTATTCAAAATTGCTGGATACATTCCGAACAGAAGTTTCTCATCTTTTACATCTTTTTGTCACGAACTTTTTAAAAGAAATTTGAAATAAATAAATGAATCTTAACAATAAAGTTAGCTGTAGTGTTTAAGATGATCTGCTCAGACTAGTAGCTTCAAGTTTGTCGTTTTGATCACTGCTGTTCCGGTTGGTGCACTCCCCGGCCTTCCTCGAGTATAATTTGCATCTGGTTATTTAAAAAAAGAAAAAAGAAAAGAGAAAAATGTAGAAACATATAAAAAACCACTCATCTAGACTTGAGAATCCTCAGGATTTCAATACACGTTTCTCGCGTTTTCCCAAAAGAAGAGCTTTCCTACGACTCCATTCCAAGCCAAAATGATGTGAAGCGAACAAGAAATTACCATTAATTCATATAAAAAATTTTCAGTGTTCCTAGAGAGAGAAATAATTTGGTGCGAGGTTTCTGCTACGATTGATATTGCTGCAAAATTGAGGCAGGCAGACACAGAAGAAGGTTATGTGTGGGATCTGGGAACAATAAAAAATCTTTCCCACATGAATTAATTGTAATTGTTTCTTCGCGTTACGCCATTACAGATATCGAGGAAACCTGTACTAAAGAAGGTATTTCATAAAAACTAAGTGGCGTAAAACAAACTTTCGATGAGTAGGGATACCTATAATCACTCTAAATTTCAAATCCGAGGTAGCCATTATAAACGTTCTGCCTCTTACTCTTCCCTGCCATTATTATTAATGGCCACCCTTGTTTAAATGTGCGAGCCTATTATTAGATTTAAATGCTCACTTTTGTTAGATTCCAGGCGAGCGTGTCACTTTAAGAGCGTCTTGAAATTATTATGTGTTATGCTACTTTACTATAACTTATGCTGGAATTCTTTGTCACCATGATACAGATGTGGATTATGTCAGTTCTTTTAAAATTCCGTAATAAGCTATTATAGATATCTGCTAAACCAATGATTCTCAAACGTGAAGCACTTGGCTCTCCTGGAGAAGAATTTCTCCACATTCGGAATTTCCTCTGGATAGGCATATTAGGGAGGAATAAAAGACTGAAGACACCTCGCTGTGGAGTATTAGTTAGCTTGTTGGTCTTTGAGTCACATTCATTAGCGTGGAGGAATGTACAATGGAAAGCAAAATTACGATAGACTAGTTGATATTAAAAAATGGCTCAAGAATTGAGGAAACCTGGGATCACACAGGGAGGAATGTGACCATGGACTCTGAGGGCCACTGTGTTAATCATTTTTTGAATTGGCGATAAAGCAAACTTAGTAATATATGTTCACAAGGAAAAAGAAATTTCTACCGAAAAATGATTCTGTCTTTGTTAAGTTTGATGATTCAGTTTTGGTTTGCAAAGCAAATTATCAAAATATTACTAATGGGCGATTTTTTGTAATGTTGCGACTAAATAATTGAAGACACTACAATGAAAAAAGGCAAAAAGCAGAAATAGCATAGAACATTTGTATTGCAGCGAACTGTTATAGAGACAGCGCATACTCTTTCTCTCTCTCTCTCTCTCTCTCTCTCTCTCTCTCTCTCTCTCTCTCTCTCTCTCTCATTGTCTCTCCTACATTCCTATTTCCTGTACCTCCAAGCAACCATGTCGACCCAGCCTATTATATCATCATCACCATTTTTAGGGGAGGGGGTCTGAGAACGCTGAAAATGTATCCATATAAATTAGCGATGATTATTTCTTCGCTTTACGCTATTTCAGCTCACATTTTTTTCCTAAAGTAATGCTCTATGTTTGCCTCACAGACGAAACCTGTATTGAATATCTTGATCTCAGAATCTTAAAATCAACACTTGATGGAATTTTTTTTCCTTCTTCACAAACAGAAAAGAAGCAGATTTTTATCTTAGTTAAATAAATAGTTGAATAACGACAGAAAGAAGTCTGTTCTTGAATCTTATTTTATTTTTAAAGTTTGGAAACAGTATTCACAACTTGATGGTATCCATATGTCTTAATAAATGACGTTGTGCAATGAGTTTCTATATATAGATAAAATCCTTGTATACACTTAGTGTGTAATTGGCCTAAATATCAACAGCACGGAAAATGGAACCGAGTTCAAATTCCAGTTAGGATAGTCTGCAATCAATTTGCACTATGCCCTTGAGAAAAGCATGCATCCACTTCCAGGTCCCCAGCTATGGGTAAAATGGCAGAGCAGATTGAGCCCTCCACTCCCGTGGGGCATTCCATATAAAAGAAGGATACCCTGAAATAAAATCTGCAGCTCAACAGTCGCCTTAGCTGTCTCGGTCCGCCAAGCTACTGAGGGGGGGTACTAATCCTTAAGAGTGGACTCTGTGTGCGTCAACTGATCACGACTATCCCCTCACCCGAAAAAAAAAAAAAAGAAACTCTAAAAAGCAAAAAAACAAAAACAAAAACAAAACAAAACAAAACTGCACAGGCGAGAGGAGAAGAAATACCTCTAATCCTAATTTACGCAAAATGTTCACTATGCACGCTCATGCTGCAAAATGGTGGTTTATTAAAAGTCACAAAAAAGAGAAATTTTCTGTTTCGAAATAAGCATTACCACGTCAACTGCTATTTGTGATATCTTGACTCTTACATGGTGTCATTCATGATTTTGTTAGTTATTATTAGCAATTACTATTTACGCTTTATTTTGATAAATGAAGTTAGATCTACAAAGCTCTCGAGAATGACGCTAATGTGCCTCCTCAACAATAGCTATGTAAGACAGTTGTGTGTCAGAAAAAAAAACCCCAACAGCTTCATAAAACAAGATGAAGAATAATAACACTTATTTATTTTATTGTTATTCAAAGAAACGATGGAAAAAACACAGGCGAAACTTTATGGGAAAAATACTTGCTTTTCATTTTAAACAATGGCAATATGATTTGAAAATGCTATAAAAGTGGAATAGATGCACATATGTGTCAGGAGCAAGACACAACGTGCAATAAGATGCACATGCTCGTTGAGTGACAGAAAAGGTGTAAAAATATATCTTGCACCATTAAGTCTCTGGAACCCTGCAAGATCTGTAAAATTGAATAGTTTTAGTTTAATGTTGGTGATATTAGCTGCGTGTGTGAATTAAGATATTAGTAAAAAAATGCAATATCGATTGGGTACTTCAAGTCCCTGCATTCGTGGATCCGTGTTTTCTAAGGGTCGTCCACAAAATCTATTTTCCTCTCAAGATTTGTGGGATGACTATTGTCATGAATGCATTTCATAACAAACTCTATCCATGTAAGGCGGTTTGTGATCTTTCTTTTTGTCCGATTGTTATTGTGCCAGCGTTATGTTACTTGTTGTTTCTACTCTGTCCATGTATAGTAGATAATAATGTCTACATAACGCTGATCTATCAATTCACACGGGTCATGAATTAAGGGTAACTAGCAGCGAATAAAAGCCCTGAAGGACCGAGAGAAAATGACTGAGTGAGAAAGCTTGGATCTTAGTTGAAGTCGTTCTCATACTCAGAGCAACACTGGCTGAATACTGGGACGAAATTTATGGCCTTCATTGGCCATAATAATAATTGATCCCTGGAAGAATGCACTGATAGTCTGATCCTTGATCTCTTCTTAAGAGTATTACAGTATTAACAATAATTTGAGCTGTGCAAACGACTTGGGGATGTGAGCAACTGGTATCATTACAAATTAGGTGCTATCATAGTAAACAAAAAGAATAAGATATACTGGGACGACCGCCAGATCGACCGCTACATACAAGCGAGAAAACCGGATTTGATTGTCGCAAATAAGGAAAAAAGGACCAGTAAGATGGAGGGTGAAAACGAAAGAAAGCAAAAATCTGGAAAAATAACAGGACCTTGCTCGGGGGCTGAGAAAAGTGTAGAACATGAAGAACATGACGTTTAGAGCCGTACCAATAATAGTTGGCGTACTTGGAGAATAAGTTGAGACTGTAAAGACCTTGGTATTGCCAAGATGCTAGAAATTTGAAAAATTTCGCAGGTACTCAATCTCCAGCGTTAATCACCAGATATCTTGAGTGAACATGAAAATGCATGAAAAATGATAAAATTAATAATGAAAAAAACATTTTTTACGGACTGTCCCATAACTGTGACCTTGTGCCAGACTAGGCTAAGCTTTGTTTGTATTTACTGTTGCGCAATGGTTGGCAAGTTGGTATCGGAGACTAATTTGCTAGTGTATTGGCTTCAATTTCACTCACTGCCCAACTTTTGTGGCTTTGTATCAGACTAAGCTAAACTTGGTATATTGGCGCCTATCGTAACGCGATTGTAACGTTGTCTTGCAAAGTACCCGTTAGTGTAAAGAGTTCAATCCTCGATGGATGCTCTGCGACTGTGGTTTTATGTCAGACTAAGCTAATCTTATACATCTACTCGTCACATTCAAGCTTTCCATTGATTTTTTTAATAAAATCTCCACATTTCTTCGTTTATCGGCCTTGACTTACTTAAAAAGAAAGTTCTTTTTAAATAATTAAAAAAAAAGAAGGAAGATAAACACTGAAAAACCAGCAACAATTTTTTTAGACCATTTGAAATATTAATACGTTTTTCTTTTTTTTTGAAAATTTTTTTTTATTAATGACAAAATTAAAGTCGCATTTTTGAGTTGTTTTTTCATTCCCAGAGGCAGATGTAAAGAAAAAGAATGGAGAAAACTTCGTAAATTGAAAAAAATTCCGTTTATAAACAACATTCGTTAAATTAAATAATTTCTTTATAATTCATGACAGAATTCAAGTCTCATTCTTTACTGTTCACTCTCGTTCACATAATCAGACGCATTAATTTTGTTTTAGAATTTAAAAAAAAAGGAAAGAACAATAAATAATGTATAAAAATGCTAAATATACTAATAATTTCTTTTTTTTTTTTTGCATAACAAAATTAAGTCACGTTCTCTTCTGCTTTCATACGTAGACACACGCAAGAAAATGGTTACTTTTCGTGATTATCATGCTATGTGGTGAGTTCTATCCTCACTGGGTGCTCCACACTTCTCAAAGCCAAATTCATTAGCACGGAGAATTCGACCCTCACTTCATTCCCACAGTTTTGAGCCTGTGGTAGTTTGTCAGATTTAGTAAATATTTCAGTGGATATTTGTTAGCGATCTGGTTTCTCAGCCAAATTCGATAGTGTGGAGAGTTCGATCCTCACCGGGTGCTGCACACTTGAGCGCCTGTCGCAGGCCAAGTCTGCGTTCATAAATATTTAGAGCGCCTTGTTGTTGAGTTATTGATAGGAAGCTAGTCTATCAGCCTAATTCGATATCAGCGAAATTCGATAGCTCAGAAAGTTCGGCTCTAATTGTGTACCATGCACTTGGGACCTCGTGCCGTTTCAAGCTAAGCTCATTATTAAATATGTAAAAAATGAACACATGTAAAAATAAAAATTTGTCAAAGAAAAAAAACAAACTGTTCGTTACATAATTTTTTCTTAACAAAATTTGCTTCTTCCGAGATACCTGGATATATATATATATATATATATATATATATATATATATATATATATATATATATATATATATATATATATATGCATTGTGTTTGTTTCTTCTTTTATCCATCTATAGTTTCTGCTATCTATTACTGATAAAAATGCATAATAAAAGTAAGAATAAAGCATTTGAATAGACAAATAAAGTTGAATTAAAATTCGAAATTTCTGAAAAATGAAAATTAAAAAAAAATCCCCTTATTTGTACACCTGTTCTTTTTTTTGTTATTTCAAATTTATTTGAAAGGAAGTGTTAAATCTTATATTCTTCAAAATAATAACTGTTTCAATCTGTATATTTTATATCTCAAAGTTTTAATTTTAAATAACCGTGGGATTTCCATCGGGTCTCGCTAATAATAGATAGAAACACCTGTTAATCATTTTCTTTTCTTTTTAATGACAAAATTAGTCTCGTTCGCTTCGGCTTTCTTTCAATCACAGGAAGGAAAAAGAAGAAAAAAGAAATTCGTTTAACTGTTAAAAGAAAATGGATAAAGAATAAAAATACCGTATCATTATCAAAATATTCGTTACGTAAGACCTTCCTTTCTCTTGGACGAATTCTTGTCTTTCTCCCGCCTCTCAACGTCTTATCTTTTTTTTTTTTCATTCATTTCAATCATCCTTTCCTTCTCTCTTTCTTAGCATCATTGCATTTTACAACTTATTCTATTTCGTTCTATTTTTGTCTTACCGGGTATCGCCCACTTTTCGAAAATTCGGTCTACGCAACATTTCCGCTTTTACGAAAGAAAGGCGGAAAGCGAAAATAACGTTCAAAGTTCCTGTTTGTTTCGCAGCGATCTATGAAAAAAAAAAAAAAAAAAGAAGCAGCGCATACTCTCTTCCCATTTTCTCCCCTATATCCTAGTCTCCTGTACCTACAACCAGCCCAAGATCCAATGACTCAGCCTAACATACCACAATCACTATTTTTGTGTCTGAGAACGTTCAAAATCTTTATTGATATAAATTAATGGTAATTGCTTCTTCTCTTTGTGTTATTTCGACTTACAACAGTTTTTATAGGAGTGATCTACTTTCGGATAGCGGGGGAAAACATGCGCTTTTCATTCTCTTTTTCGTTTTCTTCCTTCTCTTCTCTTGCAATTTTTTCGTTCCTGATTTCCTTCCCCTTCATCTCCTTCTCTCCACTTTTCTTTTAACATTTTATTCTCCCCCACTTCACTGTCGACCCACCAAGCCCCTGCACTTGTCCACCCAACCCTACCGTCAAAATCTGACGGAGTTGGAGATACAAAATATCAGTCCTGCTAGTGGCAGTAACAGGAATCCTAGACATCAGAGTAGGAGGGGAAAAAACCTATGCAAAAGTATGAGTGACTTTTAGCGCGAGGGTAGGAGGAGACCGGGGTCTGGAGATAACCAACCAACTAACGAGGGTCGACATATATATAAACTACGACGACAACAAACTCACACAGTTTCACACCACACCACGGTAGGTGTAATATGCTATTTTTCCTAATTCTGTTCGTTTAAGTTTTATTTTTTTAAGAAAGTAACTTTTTCTTGTGAGCAGAGCGAAGGATATCTGAATAAGTTTTATAACTTTATCGTCCTACGATGTTGTTGGTCTTCATTTATGTGCGACCACTACTTGTGTCATGTTTTCCTCGATAAGATATCTAAACGAGTTCAAATATTTTCTGTTGCCCGTTCAGTTTTTCTCTCTCTCCCTGCGCTTTTAAATTGTTATTTGTACGTCGCGTTATTGTTTACTTATTGATTGATTGAATTATTTTCATTGTTTTTTGTTTTGTTTGTGGTCATTTCTTACTTGTTTGATAATGCCTATTGCTAAAAAAAAAAAAAAATAGAATGTTTCACTCACTTATTTTGGGATATTTTATTCATATTTTTCAATAATTCAATTTAAAGATTTTTTCCATACCTTTATATACTTTTTTTGTTCCCTTAACCTGTTTTACTTGATCTTTTCCGACTTGATAAAAGCTTGTATGAGCTTATCGCTTTCTTTTTTTAATGAATATTAATTGAAACAATTGATGCTCACCGGGAGAAAAATGAATGAAAGTATATTATCTAAATTACTTGAACCCAAAATATGTAAAATCTGTTATTTTTTAAAATGTAGCTTTAACTCAAAGGATAGATTGAAGTCTTTTAAAGATGCGCCCATAAAATTGTGCATGAAATAGATGCAGTCATATTCACTCGCAGACAATTTTTGTTTATTTTGGAAATCGGCTGGGTGTTACCCTTTTTCATCTGTGAACACACACACACACACACACACACACACACACACACACACACACACACACACACACACACACACACACATACACTGCACTAATATGTAGTGTATATTATTATTTAACTGTACGTATGTCATCCACGTTGTAGATAAATAATCCCATTTTACACTGGAAATTAACTTTGGCCTCTTTAAATAAAAGAGGTATTTTGGTGAATGAAAAGAGTTTGACAGATGGATTTTTTAGGCGAAAAAAATCAGTGCATCAGGGGTTAGGCAAGAGACCCAAGAATTCACGAGGAGCCCATCTCCACCTCTCTATTAAACCCTATCGCTCCCTTGACTATGCAATTTTTTATAGTCCAAGTGCATAACAGATAGAGAAGAAAGGTGTGTCCAATATGCTCGTTATTTAGGTCTAAAGTGTAATATTCTTATCTGAACACCAACACACTTTAAGGAAAACTCGTTTTCTTTCTTTTTTTTTGTTTCTACTCTGTTAAGCGTGATTGCATATTGTTTTTATGTTTGTCGCTTTAATGTTGTGTCTATTACTGTTGTCATTATCATTCGTTATCTTGAAGTATTTTTACTTTTTTCTCATGCTGAAAATAATTCCTATCGCTTGTATAACTTTTATCTACTGGAGGAAAATATTCAAACGATTTGCAACCTATCAATATTCGATGACAGTGGAAACAATATATGCAATGGACATAATTTCTTACTACAGGATTCGTTTTATTTAACCCCATGACACGTTGAGTTGATCAGGGTTAAGATTAACTGAACCGCTAATCGAAGGAAGTTATTATGAAAACAACAACAAGAACAACAGCTCTGGATATTATCAAATGATCATTCATTCGATATTATTCAGAAACAGCGTTGCTTAACCAAGGGGGATCGGTTTTTACCTACATGTCGCTTTTGAACTGTTGATACATCGAAGTATCTCATTCGATAGACTAAAGAACACTCAGAGAGCGCATAATTCTGGCAACACCATTGTCATTATCATCCGAATGAAAATCAGTTTTTATGTACCAACGATTCAGGGAAAGTAACTGGAAAAAAAAATCCTCAATCTGCCCCCAAATTTAATCAATTCTTCCTTAGCCCATCGTGGTTCATCCCTCCACAAAACATTATTTCTTTGGGAACTTTTGGAAATATTATGCGGACAATCATGAATGAATAATAAAAAAAAAATCTCTTAATCGAAAAATTAATCCTTTGATTTGCCCTGAAATTTAGCCACCCAGAAAGTTTCGATGAAATTTATTCAGGACTTTTGGAGATATTGAGTGTACATATATCTCTGATGCAGGGGAAGTAACTGTAGAAAATCCTGGATGCACCTAAAAATGTAATCTTTTCTTCTTTAGGCCATGACCCACGCTTCCAAAAAAAAAATCAATCGAGATTAATTCAGAAATTCTGGAGGTATTGCGTGCACAAACTGACCAACGGACAAACACATTTGAAAACATATACCTCTTCTAACTTCGTTGGTTGAGGTAAAATATCGATCAAGAGTGTCAAATCTGCTCTCATGGTGGATTGTTGCGTACGCCTCTCGAATAGACTGTCCAAGTCTACTGCTATGTCAGATACCGACTGAGGTGGATTTTACAAACCTACGTCGACTGGCTAGTTGGAAAGACAGCTTTTATTTCGGATTTTATCCAGAGGGTTTAGCTCTTAATTTTTACATTTTATCAATAGATAGGCGTCTTAATGCAGGAATTACAGCAATAAGGCAATACTCACAGTCGTAAGCACACTGGGATTACAGATTAGAAATATCAGCAAGAAATGTGACTCCACGCCACAGCGTAGCACGGGTGTGAGGATACTGAAAAAGTACTGGAAATTTGAGAAAACTTCCTGTCACTCCATTTGCTGCAGTGACCATATATACTCACATGTACTCACGCTGTAAATCGAAACCCTCCTTTAAAAATACATTTTGAAGGAGAATTTACAAAAGTTAACTACACCAGGGTCCCATTAATGACCACTGAATATTTGGCGACTATAACTCTGGCCGTTCTTGAGTTCGCGACGGACGAACAGACATTCGGTAAAATATATTTAAGATGTATCACCGTCATGTTTTTATCTATCAATGCCAATATATCTCCCTCACCACGCTACCATCTCTCCCCACACTTTCTTGGATATAGATCAGCAGAGACTCACTGTGTAAAACAGGTTTTCACAATCCCACCTAAGGTTGGGTATGCCCTTAAGCGGCCATGGCTGCAAGAGAGAGATACATATCTACGATATGTACATACGTGTGCGTATATTTCTCTCTTTCTTTCTTTCTTTTCCCAGTCCCTTTTCCACTCATTTTTCTTTACATCTCTCATCCACACAAATTCTCTCTTTTTCTCTTTTCCTCATCTCCGCCGCCCACGTACACACATAATAAAATGCATCCGTGCACTCTTAGATATTGAAAAAAAAATCGTATTTGACTGGCACTAAGCAACAATAAGTGGATACCCAGCAAGAGTCGAACTCACTATCAATATCTTGCAAGTTTAACTCATTAACGAGTTGAGCTATTAGGTGGATGACATTCTCCTATCCGACCACAGAAGAAAGAAAAAGTTGGAAAAGTATCTGGACCTTGCCAGAGAAGTTTAAAAATCGTGAAACATATGAATGACAACCACGCCCATCTTTATCGGTGCCCTTGGAACAGTCCTAATGAGCTTTGCAAAGAGTATTTAATGTTTGGAAATCCTTGAAAGGATCGAAGCCATCCTAGTGACAGCATCGATAAAATCGCCTGAAATATTGGAAATCTTGAAATGGTCCAAAGATCATTGCAAAAAGATGGGAAGAATTGGAACTCTATGAAAGAATTATAATTATGAATATAACGGAATCATTAAAATCAATAAAATACTGTGTAAAGTGCTGGGATATTGAAACAACTTGCTGTCACTTGATCTCCAGTGGGAGCGATCAATTACTAGGTGTAAAAATTTATATATATACATTTTAAAAAAAATCATTTATGAATTTGCATGTCCAAAACCTGGTTGCGTTGATTGTAGTTCGAGATTTATAGACAGCAAATCTCTTCAAATTTCCAGCACCTTCTTCAGAATTTTTGCAGGCTAGTTTGGACATTTTCATTCTATCATCGGATTTCCAATGCCTTTGATATCGCCTCTAGTGTTTATGGGACTGTCCCACCAGTTTTCGTTTTCTTCAGTCTTTTCTCTGTGATGTATCGGAACAGTCAGGTCCATGATCTGACAGAATCATTGTTCACAACCACCAGGCCCCGTCTCTTTGCCTGGATGCGATAGTCAGTCTATTTTACTCTTTTTAAAATTCTCCATGACAGCTAGTGATTTGTGCTCATACCATTTTAGATGGTTGGACCCAAGTCGTTTGAACAATTCCTATGGTACCATTATTACTGTGTTATGCCAATTTTGAATAAAATTTTGTGCCATTTTGCTGCATTCACTTATTGTATAGTACCTTTTGAAGTATTTTCAAAGACTCCAGTAACACCTAGGTCCATATATATGTGTACCCCACTATTGTAGTCTTGAGCCAGACTTGGCTCAACTCGTTCTCTCTATCTATCTATCTATCTATATATATATATATATATATATATATATGCATTTATGTATGTGTAAATATGTATATTAATTAATAGAATGATTGATTAAATAATTAATTAACCAATTAATAAAGTGTCCATATCATTTTTTATTCCAGAGTTTGTCTCATTCCAAATTGTACACACGCGTGCGCACGCATGCACGCACGCACACACACACACACACACACACACACATATATATATATATGCACCAGTGTGTGTATGCATTTGTGTATGTATTTGCATATATATGTGTATATATGTATTTATATATATATACATATATATATATATGTGTGTGTGTGTGTGTGTGTGTGTGTGTGTGTATTTACGTATATGTGTGTATACTTATATAATATATATATATATATATATATATATATATATATATATATGTATATATGTATAGGTTTGTGTGTATGTACAGGCGTACGTACTTATGCGTGTATGTACGCATGTACCGAGATATGTTTGTGTGTGTGCTTGACATATTCTGGTACGTACGTATTCATGGATGCAAGTGTATGTATGAGAGTACGATTGTATATGCGCACAATTTGTACGCACATGTGTATGTCCGTAGGTGTATGCACATGTGAGTTTACGTATATCTATACGAGTGTATATACGTGTTGATCCATGCATTCTGAACGTGTAGAGGGGCGCGCGCGTATGTGTGTGCAAACTACATTTATTCTGTCCTGGTCAACATGAGAAAGAGTTAAAACATTTGCGCTCTCCCTATTCAACAACCCCACTCACGTACTGCTCAATTTTGTGAGTTTTTTTCTTTTCTTTTGATACAAAGGTAGCTAAATACGTACATATGTAGATATGTAAAATCTATTTTGCCTATCAGTGGAACACAGTCGTCAGCTCTCAAGAATTTGTTTTTCTCCTTTGCTTATCAACTGAGGTGGTTTCTGATAAGATTGGCTTGCCGGGACAAGAGAAGCCCCCACCACACCAGTATCGCTAAAAATAGGGATTTTTTTTCTTAAATAATCCACAGTTCTCTTTCAGTAGACCATCTCACAACACTCACCCCTTCATTATTCCTATCGCAACCCCACCCCACATGGCTGACAGACTTGTCGGTCGGAGACGAGTAACAGGGGGTGGAACGTGGGAGTGTCTTTTTTTTTTCTTTGAGTGACTCCGATTGGAAGCAGATCGTGAAAACGTGCTTCTTTAGTAATAATATGCTGGTCTATTTTATTTTTTAGTAGATGAAGCATTGTCATCCCTTATTAACTTTTGAATAGTAAGATTCTCCATCTTAATTTTAGTTGCTTTTCATCTCCGTCTCCGGGAATGAGTAAACAGTGCAGATCGGAAATAATGTAAAGCAACTAGAATTAAGATGAAAGAAATACTAGTCAAAATTGATCATAGTTACCTATACCTTACCAAATAAAAAAATCAAGTTCGTATTACTACTACTAATATTACTAGTGTACATGGAAATGAAAATTTATACAACAGAAAATATGGAGCCAAACGGCCGTTAGAATTAAGTTGAGTTTAAGTGTTAGATTTGATCTTCTGTCTGCCGTTGGACTTTCGTAGCTCAAGAATAGAGCGGCTGGAGCGGAAAACCAGGCTTCTCGAGGCAAAAATGGTGCAAGTTCTTATAAAAGAAATATTAACAGTAAACTTACAGCTTTTCCATGCCTGTTTTTTTTTGTTTTGTTTTGTTTTGTTTTATTCAATTTAGCTTTAGGAGAGTTGTAGGATAGATGAACAGAAAGATTATTTGTGAAGAGTCACGTGGCTCTTGGTTTTTGACACCACCCAGTGATGCAGCTAAGTAAAAAAAAGGGGGAGAGAAATATTTAGAATAAGAAGCGTCAGTAACAGAATTAAATTGTGAGAAATATGACCGGTATTACTTTCTACTTCTTTCCAAACCCACTCCGGCGATGCGAAAAAAACACGTCGGGTTATATGGACACGTGTGTCTACTCCAGTTAGATCGTATGTTTTGCCTTGCCATCCCTCCAGTCAAATCCACATTTTTTTTCTCTGTTCTTCATCCATTTTTTTTTTACACCGATATTCAAGCTTGCGATTGGACCTTTATACAACAACCTCATTGATGGAATTATTTATTAGGTTAAGCCAAGTCTGGCTCAAGGCCACATTAGTGGGGACACACAAAGTTCCAATGCACTATGCAAGCATCAGTCTTAGAGACGAGTTCCTTCTTCAAGTATTTCGCAAGCTTAGTTTTCTCAGGCAAAAGATCACAATACAGGTTTCTCCCGCTATCCAAAAGTAGAAGGTTCCAAAAAACACTCTTGAAATCTTTTTAGCGTCCCCAGACTCCAAAATAGTAACGACGGTATTTTAGGCTGAGTCATCAGGGATGGGATGTACACGTTACTTGGGTGTAGAAGAGAGAGGAAGAGGATTTGCGATGAACGCTATTTTTGCTTTCGTTTTTCTTTGTAAGAGCGAAAAATTGTCGTGAAGCGAACTTTCGAAGAGCGGGGGATACTTATCTATTCATACTGTTCTGTCTTTGATACAAGGACTTTTGAATCGAAAGCAAAAACCAGTTTTGATTTTTTTTTCTTGCTTAAGGCAAAACCTCCAACTTTTCTGAGCCACTGGTCGAGCAAGTAAAACACGCCTGAAAGGTCAGGGCAAATGTTGGAATCTGTTTATGAAATATGCAATGTGTGGGTGTAAAAAGAGAAGCCACGGGTAAATAATTTCCTTTGCTTGATCACCAGTCCAGTCGCAGCCCCCTTGTGTGACAAGCTCTGTTGGTAGATTAAGTCAAAGACGACACTTCTGTTCAAGTTACTTCAAATGTTGTTAGAATGAAGGTATCGTGGAATATGTTTTATGTGCAATTTGAACACAAAAAAAGAGAACTGACAGATTTCTGTTAATGTTGATAATAGATGAAAAATAATGGATTGACTAGCCCCTGAATAGCTTGTCAGCTTGACTCAACTGAGTTCAGTTGCTTCCATATCGTAGGATACATAGGCAATGATTTTCTCTCATTTTTTTGAACGTTTCATGGAGATCCAATCATCGTTTATAGCAATTGTGGGTTTTCATTAGGGCACTAACCCAACGTTTGAGATGGACTGCTTTAGAGATCTAAAAGACTTCAACTGTCCTGTTATTTACTTGTAGCTGGGACGAAAAGTCTATTCATACCTTTCCAAAAAGCATCAGTGCTAATTGAACAAAACTGTTCGACAATTATTTTCTCCGTACCATTAACCGTTAGGCCAACCGACCGAAGCTTAACAAAAGTTTAAAACTAATGAATTGACTAGCTTTGGTCAAGTTTGATAATAGGTATAGCATTTTTTCCCTACTAATGCTGCCTCATTGGGTAAGGTAGTTACGGGAGAATGGTCTAGAAAAGTGCTCATTCACTCCTCTATATCAACCATCGTGGCATGCCTGCGACACGAAATTTTCTCGAGATATCTAGTAATTAAACAACCTTCTTCTTCTTCTCTCTCCACCATGTCTATCACCCCTATGGTATCAGTAGCAGCCATTAGCCGAACATGTTATTGTACATTTACGATAACCGCCGGCAATTGAGCTCAAATCAGTAATATCTACAGAGAGAGGAAAAGGAGAAAACATAGAGAGAGAAAGGAAGAAGGACGTGAAGCAGCTTTTATGGAGTAATGATTGACATTGAGACCAAGTAAACTACTAAATTTCGATCTTTTGTCGTTGTTCCTATACAAATCTTTACGTAAAGCAAAGTAGTATTTACCATTCATATGGGAACACTTTTGGGGCGCCCCAGACTCCCCAAATGGCAATAGTTGTATGCTGAGCTGAGTCGTCAGGAGGTGGGTTGTTGGAGGTACAGGAGACTGGGGTATAGGAGAAAGGGGAAGAGGCCAGTCGAACATTCCCATAAAAAGCTTCCATTAACCAAAATGGCGTAAAGCGAAGAAGCAATCACCATTAATTTATAAAGGAAAAATTCCAACTCCCTATATGATGATGATGGCATGTTGAGCTGCTTCAGGTGTTGGGAGATACAGGAAACAAGAGTGACGGAGTAAGAAGCGTGCACACTGCCTCTATCATGGCTCGCTGTTAAAAAAGGCTGAATGCTATTTTTGCTTTTTACTTTTATTGTGAAATTGAGAAAAGCGGAGAACACCTGTAATTTTTCTACGTTTGCCAAGTTGGAAGGGATATATGCATTCACTGGTGTTTTTTTCTTTTTTGATTTTGCTTTGTTCAAATAATTTCTCCAGAAGTTCTCAATGAATTTCAATATTTTATGAAAGTATTGGCCTTGGGTTGATGGAGAATCGATTAAATCTTTGGGCAGCTCTGGGATTTCTTTTACTGTTACTCCCCTTGAATCGTAGGTGTATATCAACAGATTTTCATTCATTTTTTTGTGAAAATGATGTTGGAAGTATGCTCTCTCTCTCTGTGCTTTCTAGTTTTATTATAATTGATTAAGAAATAGAAAAATATTGGATCAAATAAACCAGGGTTGAATCAGTATTTAGAACAAGTGGCGTACGTGAACTTATGCAATGAATTCTTAATATTAGGATGAAAAAACGTGTACTTGTCTGAGTCATTGCTTAAGCAAGTTTCACATTAAAACACACCTGAGAGAATAGAATGGATGTCGGTAACATCGCGGAGTTTTTTCTATGCGTGGGTGTAACCACACAAACCACAATTTTATTCAAGCCACTTGGCTGCACATATGTCACTCTGACCAAACATAACCTGGACATAAGTCTTTCAGAGGTATTCATTCTTTTCTCCTTCTCGTTCCTTCTTCGCTGATTCATTCCTTCTTGTTTTAATCAATCGAATTAAGATAAGGCCTGTGAGGCTAATTCGGTTGAAAGGTCAACGAGTTTCAATTACAAAGTCAATGAATTCCATTAAACACAATTTAAAATTTACTTTTCAAAGGAATTCTAAATAAAGGCTTAAACAATTCGACAGGCTTTTGCGAAACGTAAATAATTTCTGTTGTACATTTTTCCTAATCAGATACAAGAAACATTGAAAGAGGTTGAAATCTGTCAGTATTTGAAAAAAAAACCCAAAACAGAAAATAAAATCAACCCGAACAACAAACAACGCCTATTAGTCATTGAAAGTGCTTCATTGAGACAAATCACTTAATACTGAAATCTACTGAGCTTTCTCTCTCTCTCCGCTCTCTTTCTCTACCCCTCTCTCTCTCTCATCTACTCATATAATGAACGGTGCGATTTTTTATCCGTATCTATTGACTCTTCCACTTGAAGATGAAAAGTTTACTGTTAAAAATATCTTCTACCCACCATTATAAACAATGGACTCTTCCACTAAAACGAGTTATTTTTTTAAATAGTTTCTATCATAGTATGAAAATCATCGAATAGAATTCAAATACAGTTAGTCTCTGCTTTTCGAAAGTTTGCTTATGCCACTTTTTCGCTGTTTCGAAAAAAAAAGACGAAGTGCAAAAATAGCGTGCATCTTTTGCTTTCCAGCAAGTCATTATAGAGGTGACGCGCACCTACTCCTCTTTCTTTTACGTCTCAGTCTTCCATAACTCTCACCCCATCAACATCCGATGACATACCACCCGAACCAATTTTGGGAGTCTAGGGACACTCAAAAAATGTTATAATCTGAATTTTTCGGCATTCGAAAGGCTTTCATAGGAAGGATCTACTTTCGGATAAGGGAGAAATCTATACATCCATGTCTGTTTTTTCATGGGGATAAGCTAATATATATATACATCAGAGTGCTGTTTTGTGAGTTAGTCTCCTAGGCTATTACTTCTGCGTTGAGTTTGAGCTTCAGTATGTACTCTGCCGAGCCTTTTAAATATCAATAAAATTTTTTAAGTAAACCACACCTATGTGTGAGAAAATGATGTTTTCATTATATTTCAATTTTTCATTTTGACATTTCGCGGCGTCGCAAACTGAACAGGATGAGAAAGGCATCGAACACATTTACGACTCTTTATCCAAAGATTCAGACCTGATTATCGGATTTCCATGGGAATTGTGATTATTAAAGATATCTCCAACGAAAATTTTACCCACCGAATAAGCCAAGGAACCAACCCCTTCCCCTACCGCAAAGTAATCTAGTGAACAACGAAAAAGAAGGCGACCTCCTTGCTGGTTGCTTCAAAATGACAAATACTTATTTCTTTTCGTTGGATCCAATCAGTTCTGAACAAACAGCGCATTTTAAAAAATGTCATAGGTGCTCAACAGAGATAAACATTACCGGACACATGACGCCCATGACCTTTTGACCCTCATCTCCAATAGGGCAAATAAAAACGACCGTTTTAACGAGAAACTTGAAATAGGAATCTAAACAAAAAAAAGAAATGTTGGTAAGGATTGGCCCGTTCGGATATGGGAAAGATGTTGAAAGGAGAGGCGAATAAAAAGAAAAGGCGTTTGTGGAATGTTAGAAAGGGGAGTAACCGCTTAAACTGTTGTACAACTCAATGTCAGATACATTTGCCTGGCTTCATCTTCTACTGGTGTCCTTACGAGCCATTTGGACCACTGCTACTTATCTTAGGTTGTCCTTGCTTACGAAAACAAGCACTGTACTTTTCGTTTAATGCATTACGTATTACAAGATTTTAACCTTTCATACATTAGGGAAGATAATGATTTTCATTAGACTCCTTGAGTCGATAGGCATTTCTCAGTAGCGAGTTTTGGTCTCACCGACTGCCCAGAGGCCTTATGCCAGACTATGCCAAGGTTATTGAAAATCAGTGCTTCAATGTGAAGCAATGGCTTGCAAGCGAGGCTGGTAAGCCATTGCTTCCATAATTTCTCACTGGGTGCTCCGCTATTACTGAGGTCTTGTAACTAACTAAACTAAGCTTAGTAAAATTTGATGAGGGCCTTGCAAGCAAGCAAGTATGGCGGGGCACTGCTACTGTTGTAAGTTAGTTCTGTCCTGGGTATTCTGTTACTGTGGTATTGTGCCAGACCAAACTAAGCATCGTAAATAATAGTGTACGACTTAATATGAGTTTCATTCTCTCAAGATGTTCCTCTGTTGTTGTCCGTTGTGACCTTGTGCCAGATAAAATTAAGGTTTAGAAAATACTAATAGAAAGATTTTAAAGATTTGAGTCATCGAAATTTACTGCCTGCTCTCAGTTTTCTGGATCTTCCCTGAATAAAGATAACCTTGCGTTATATAAAAAGGTACTTAGTGCACGTAATAACTGACATTCATATCACACACACACACAAACACTTACAAATACGCACGCGTGCACGTGACAGGGTGTTGCTAATAAACTGAAAGTAGCGAAAAATATAACGGTTTTGATTCCGTGAAAATGAGATTGTATTTTGCTGTCAAATCTATTTTTCGGGATCACTTATATTCAACATATATGCATGTACCCATATGGACCGAGATAGATAGACAGGAATAGATAGATAGATAGATAGATATGAATAGACCGAGATAGATACAAAACCAGAATTTGAATATATTGACCCAGATATGTGTTTACACAGTGTGTATGTAGGCGTATACACCTACATATCAGTGTATGTCACGCAGTTGGTAGGTGTGGCCCCGTTCTTAAAAAAATAAAAAGAATGTGCACCGACTTTATGTTGTGCCACGTGATGTCTCTGAATCGGCGCCTTCAAAGCCGAAGGAAATCCATTGAACGAAGCGCCCAGTCACGTGACACCGGTGAGAAAATATTTTGCTTTAATTTAGAATCCTATCTATTAATTGCTCAAGAACTGCGGTGATGTGAAATGCCAGCGGAACTGTAGGTGTTCCATTTTGGTCAAGAATGTCAGAGATGGGAGTTTACTTACGATTCTTCCCTTGCAATTTCAACTGCAATTTATAGTCTTCCAAAATATACCCACTTTGTTTGTTAATGGTTGCTGTTTACTAACCGAAAGTTAAACAATTTCGTAATAATGGATAAATTCTATGATGAACATTAAAGTAACTTGCTTAGCGGGTGAGAAAGTTGCGTATTTGTAGCTTAAAGCTAAGATCTCTTCTGTTAAATTTCAGGAGCCTAGTGAGAATGAAGCTTCGGAAATTACTGCTATTTTATGAGACTAGCTTGCTAACCATTATACCACGTCAAGGCAATCGTTTTTACTAAGCTTACTTTCGTCTGACATAAGGGCACGGATGTGGGGTACCCGGTGACAATCGAACTCATTACATTAGCCTAGTTGTTCGTGAGACACTTGCCAACCATCGCGACAAAACCAACAGGATTATTTACGTATGAATAAATCATAATAGTATATATATCTTAAAATAAATGTGTTTATTGCTAACAAAAAAAACCCACAAAAAAACAAAAATAAAAACAAAAAACCCCGCATATCTCAAATGTATCGACTATCTACAGTTCATATTGTCTTTTTTTTTTAACAATAAGACAACAGGATTTGGTAAAAACGTAATTTCTTCTTTGTTATGAGAAAAACATCAGTTTTATTCATGAAAAATAAGAGTTAACTATGTTTGTTTTCTGTCCTATTCATGAACCAACATTCTTAATAGTATTAGAAATACTAGTGATGTAGACATGAATACACAGAAACAGAAGCTGTTTGCCTTGGCCTACAGGAATACATTGCCACAAGCTTTGCTTTAAACCATCCCTCTCTTTCGGTTCTCTTTGATGCGATAGAAACCAACGAATAGACCAACCAACAAATAAGAATATAATATGGGTTCTTATAAAATAATTTATTATACATATGTGTATGTGTGTGTGCATGCGCGGGTGTGCATGCATGTATGCGTCATAGTACCAAATAGGCGGAGATGTACTTGAGGGTTGCAGACGAACGAAAAGAGGGCGGCAGAGTTGGATCCTTATTTTCGTAGCAATCCGTCCTCTGCCACTTAGATAGATTCCTATGGGATACGGTTGGCTGATTCCTTGATATGGTGTAATTGTCCTCTTACCTTTTCAGGTAATGGATGGTCAAAAATTATTTAGCTATTCTAAGCAAACTACTTATTTTGGAATGATAACAACTACCTTGTCAAGGAATTTATAGATACACTCATAACAAGAGTGTATACTATTATTAAGATGAACGTGTACATCAGTTATTTGCTATATTTGGAGTTCTTAATTTGTATTTCATGAAATAGTTGGAGGTATGACACAATGAGATGCAGTTATATCCAACCTGACATTGACATTATATAATTCTTGAAACAACTCAAGATGGAGGTAAATAGTAGCAGAAAATAATGATAAAGATTTACAATGCTTACTTCTGAATAAATAAATGAATAAATTGGATCATCGATATTGAACTACGAATTAATGAGAAATATGTCGAAGAAAAGATAGGGACTGGGAACGAGTTTGAATGTTTGATTCCGACTCGCTTTTGCCACTAGTTCTTGTTGCCTATTGGT
Organism: Thysanoteuthis rhombus; assembly: GCA_963457665.1. NCBI lineage: Eukaryota > Metazoa > Mollusca > Cephalopoda > Oegopsida > Thysanoteuthidae > Thysanoteuthis > Thysanoteuthis major. Next base: position 19,392,593 of record OY735200.1, read on the forward strand.
GAGCACGGTCAGGCGTTAACCGAGCGATCTTCTGGCTGTGGACTGTGAGTTCGATTCTCAACGGGAGTATATTCTTTATTCCGATCTGTGCTGTTAATTAATTTACTCACTTCCGAAGGGAAACCAGGTTGAGTTCAGCTGTGATAAAAGCAGCAAAAATTGAGTAGATGGTAAATAATTACCATGGAAAAAATGATGACTCACAATATCCTATCTCATAAAATAAATAAATAAATGAATAAATTGAACTTAACAATACCAAAATGTTTTAATATTGTAAAATCCCAGTAACAGCTATTGAGGTAATCTCAACCCCCCTCTCTCTCTCTCTCTCTCTCTCTCTCTCTATATATATATATATATATATATATATATATGAGGTACTACCTAAAGGCAGGAGGAAATTGAACGGCTCGTACGCCGCAACCCTTTGTGAGCAATAGTCTTTGCAAATCAATGAGCAAGCAGCAGGCAAATAGGGGAACTCAGAAAGAGATAGTAGAGACATATATATATATATATATATATATATATATATATATATATATATATATAATGTGTGTGTGTGTGTGTATAATTAGTAATGTTGATAAAACTGGATAAGCCTGTTCCCTCAGAAAATATATATATGTATATCATGTGCATATCAATCTTTAACAACGAGTGCAAGTATGCACTCATATTGTAAATCATATACGTGTATTTATCTATAAAACATCTATGTATGAGTGTATACGTGTGTTTATATATTCTAATCGACGAACGAGCATTTCTCTGCATATATAAATGATAAATTTAAATATGCGTAAAAGGCGCTTGTTTTGTCAAACAGATTATTTATTGTCCACTCTCTAACCGACGTGCAAAATGGTCTGGCCTATATAAAGCACGTTTCGCAGCTTGTTGCCAACTAGCGGTGGAACAAAAGGCAATGATTATATATATATATAAATATATATATATATATATATATATATATATATATATATATATATATATATATATATAATCGTTGAACAGTCACCAGCGCCACCTACATAACTGTGTGTTGCAATGGCCAACCTCCTACCGAGGAAAAGCATCACCTCATTCCGCTCTGAGACCAATCCCAACATTTTTAAGGCACAGTTAATGGCTTCTTGGCAATTATAATATCAAATTATACACACACACACAATATATACATGTATGTACACAGTGTGTTTCATAAAGGACGTTGGACATAATCCTTCCCCAAGACTCGCAAGACCTCTCTATCACAAGCATCGCAGAGCCATTTTTATTACTATATTAGTCTCGTGTCTACAATACTGTGCTTAGAGACGACAGTATTTAGCAGTTGTAATGATTGTATCATTCGCTAGACCCGTTTGAGCATCCATTCCTTTGTGTTGAATAATATATGTCCTTTTTACTCTAATTAAATGTTTACATAATGGAATAGATTTGAACCAACATTCGGGTTAAAGGATTTCCTCTTTCAACAACGGAAATTAAAACGTATATGTATGTGTAATTAGCTTCTTTGAAAATAATTTTAGATTTGAAATAGCTTAAAAACAAGTCGTCAGAAAGGCAATTGCATCTTATTTGAAGCACCACACACACACACGCACACACACGCACACACACGCACACGCACACACACCCACACACACACACACATATATATATATATATATATATATATATATATATATATATATATATATATATTGTTGTAATTCAGAATATCGAATACGGTGGCGTCCATCGAGTTAACAAGAAAGAGCAGCATACAAACTTTTGTTAGGACAATCGAATTTTTACCTGCCTTTTTTCTGCAGTCAACATCTGTTTATCTCCATTGTATGATTAGGGCAAGTCCATATCGACTGCAAATATATTGTTTATAACTTCGAGAAAAAAGTCATTAGCATACAACCTTTTGTTCGCAAAATCGAATATCTTCTTACATTTTGTGTATGTTTACAACACCGAAGAAAGGTGAGAATAGATTCAATTGTACGCTCAAAAAATTGAATGTTAAACTCTTTCTCAGAGATATTGAATGAAGCACAGCTGAAGGTAAAAAGTGGTCAAAATTGATAAGATATTAGGTTACAATACTTCATTAAACTAAATAAAAAAACAAGGAAAGTTGTAAAATGTGAAAATAGTAAGAGGGAATAATTAATACATCCGTAGTCAAAAGATGAAAAAAGGACCCATCTTACATAAGAATATCTATTTTTTAACAATGTCTCCTTCATTGCCAATGCACTTAACCCATCGCTTCTCCATAGCTCACGTAGATCGGATATTATGCCGTGAATATTTTAGATCAAATTTTAGCAAATAATTGTCTGGCTAGGGGCGTATTGATTCTTGGAAGCTGACCTACATGGTAGTAGTAGGGTATGAGCTCGAATTCTAGTGCGAGCTAATTCTATGATCCAAGTTCACGCAAAAAGGAGATCATGCTGAATAATAATTTTTTTTTTCAGTAGTAGATTACGGATTTATGAACCTACGTATTTCTTGTATTGACAGCGATGCTTTTGCCCAGCATTGTATATACAGACTGAAAGTTTTGAAGAATGGGGGGATTATTTGCGGCTACTGGTCCATGCCGACGGGTGATTATTTTTAGCCTTAACTACCTGTAGCTAAAGGCGACAGAACAACCCTTTGCCTATCCTACCTCAAGGTAGTTGCGTTTCTCACCCCAAGGCTCCTGGGGTAATCGCTTATAATTACCGTAACATCAAATTATAACTTTTGAGAAATCTGATGACGTAGAGACAGCAATTGCTGCATTTTTTCCTTTTTGTCTTGTTTTTAAATCTCAGTTATATGTCAAGACAAGTTAAAGGCGGGCGGAGACATTTGGCTTTTATACGTCTAAGTCCAGATTTTTGCACTCACGTTTCCTAGAGTGCACGCTTTGGTGACATTCATAATTGTGTTATTGCTCGAAAAAAATATTCATCCTCAATCACAATTTCCACTGGGTGCGCGCGCGCACACATACACACGCGTGTGTGTGCGTGGGGGGATGGAAATTGATATCGAAATCAGGGTGCACACACACACACCCACAAATCAGTGTCGACTGAGCTGCAGTGTGTAATCAGGTCACATGGTTAATGTCAGGATTGTGTGGCTTAAAACATGGAAGAATATAAAAAAAGCATACAAAAATTGTCGTTTCCTGCAAAAAGTATCGTGAATTCAACGACAAAAGCATTATTTGAATTAATTGACAAATATGATAAGCATCGTATTATATTTCCTTTGAACTAATTCTGCATAATGTTCTTATTACAACGTTTCAACCGCTGTATCTTCCAATCTAACTCGGGTATATGCTGTGTTCTAGGATGTCGAAAAAAGAGCAAGCACCCCCCCCCCAAAAAAAAAACCCAAACAAACAAAAACAACAACAAACAAAGGAGGAAATTAGTTCGAATGAAACAAAGTACGATGGATACAACACGTAGCCAGAAAAAAAAACCAACAACAACAACAACAAGAATCATACAATATGATAAGATCAGGATAATGATCAGTTGTAGTGTAATTGCTTTTGTCCAATCTGTGCAACAAGCAAACAATGATCATTGGTAAAAACACGCCCACAGCGTAATACTTACTTATAGATTTCTAGGATGTAAATTACTATCATATCGACACAGTTATAAGCGTTAACTGCCGTTGCTTAGTTACTGCTTCATATAGTATAGTGTTTGTTTGACAAATATCGAGGGAAATTTGGCATCTATCGATGTAGCCGTGGATACAGTGGTATTTCTTGCGCATTGACAACAAAGCCTATTACAAGAAACATTATTGTAGTATGATCAGTTGTGTTTCAGGACTAAAAAATTAATGACACTTGCTTAAGATTGGTGATAAGTACAAAATAGATGACCTATATTACTAAGAGGTTGATGCAAAAGTTCTTTTTCCTTTCTTTCGCACAATTTTAGGAAATTCTTACTGGTGTATTTGAAACTTACCCTTTATTGCTTACACGTGCATACACTTTAACCTGTAAGATGCCAAGTACATTCTTTAACGTTGTAATTCCTCTGTTGGGTAATTTTTGTAAAAAAATGATGAAAATAGAAATTCCTCATTGCATGTTCTAAACAGTTTTATTTTCTTAGAAAAAAAAAATAAAAAAGACCTATTTGCACAGGGGCATATCTAATTAATGTAACATTTACACAACTGTGTTAAAATGAGATGTTTTAATAATTTTAACTAGTATTTAACTGGCATTTGACTGTCAACTTATTAAGATGAATTATCTCGTCCATGGAAGTAAATAAGTAAAGAATTCTTTGTGGAAAAAATAAAACATTTACTTTTCTGAAAATAAAATGCACATTCGACGCTGATTATTATTTATACTTAATCTAGGAAATATGAATCGTATTGTTTGATCGTTAGAATTTCCTTTAGCACTTGCAATGCAAACTCTTACAAGAAGAAACAGTCGTGTTTGCACCAAACACAATATATTCTCAAAAGGAAAATATCAAAGTTCATCACAAACGGACTATTAGAAAAATGATGTACAACAGCAGTATAGCAACATTTACGATAAGGGCAGATATATCGTATTTTATATCGTATAATTACCCCCTTATTTCAGCAGGTGCTTTTAAGAAAAAAAAAGTGCATTTTCCTGATTTATCAACCAATGTTGTAAAACTCTTCCTCAGGTTTTGGTCAATGTGGGGTCTGGACAACAAGTTTTTAATAGCCATTTTTGCGGACATAGGATGGTCTTATATGCCGTCAAATATGATAATGTAAGAGTATACTTAAATCTGTCTTGTTAGCACAAATGATGAGTTCTTGTGAGTCCGATTTGATCTCTGGCCTTCTAATTATAAGGGAATGCATATCAATAAAGGTTTGAAGGCTCATTGAAACTAGCATCCTCATCTCTGTTGTTTTGCTAAACATTTATGGCCAGTGTACTCTTTAATTTCCCTACGGGGTTTCTGAATTTCTGTGATTACCGTTGTTATCCGAATTATCCGCATCTTGGTTGTTTCGATCCTTACTTTTCGGCTGTAGAATTCTGAATTGATCATTTCCATTTGGATCAATGAGCAAAATGTTCTCTCTCTCTCTCTCATTTATATATAAAGAGAACTAAGGCGGATATGGCTTGACAGAATGCGCATTTCAGTTATTATCTCTGTATGAGAGACTTGTATTAGTTTGTAATATTGATAATAATAATAATAATAAACTGCTGTTGTGACTCGTGATATCATTGGCAGGATTTATTAAACAAACACGGGGTTACCCAGCTGTCCGAAAGTTGAGCATTCCTATGAAAACCTGTAAGCCGAAATGACGTAAAGTGGCAATTGCCGAAGTGGCAATTACTATTGATTTATATCTGGAAAAACGAGCTTTTCCAGACCACCAAACTGATGATGTTTCAGTAGAATGTGTTGTTTTGAGATGGAATGATGGAAGGTACAGATGAAAGAGGGAGCAGGTGAATGCTGCCCCAATTACGCACCCCCACCAAAAACAAAACAAAACAAACGCTGAACGCTATTTTCGCCCCCCCCTTTTTTTGTTGATGCGAATAATGATTTTACGATAGAAATATCTTGAGATTCTGGAAGAAAAGATTATTTGTTTTCAGAAATTAATCCCAGCCGTACTGATATAATATGGCTATCATATAGTAAATTAACTACAATTGTATGTTTTCTTCTATTTTTCAGGATAATCCCGTCGCCAATTTGTCCCGTGACGAAACTAAAAATCGGCCATTCATCATGGTATCCACTAAGCACGACTATCTGGCCCGTTGCCGCGCAGGCATTGCCAGATGGAAACTTTTTGATCAGGCCCCAACCCCCGATTTACTGAGGGAGGCCCAGTTGAAGTGTGCAGAACTAAGACTCTCGATTCCTCGTGATGATAAAGGAGATGTCTTACCTTACCCTTCGTCCAAAACCAAGGCAGATATTTTCCGTTTGGAACAATACAAGGAAATTGACAACCATGCTCTTCAGGTAAGTTTTTTTTTGTTTTTTCTATATATTATTTTTCTTTTTTAATCTTTTATTCGTACTCGGGGAGTCGTGGGGAGATGGAAACGGCGGTCGGATTATTTCGTTAGTCCCTTTTTCTATTCTCCTTTATTTCACTCGAGCAATTTATTGTAATTCACTTCTGGCTTGATATGCCCGTCATAGCTTTACCAGAGCTCCATTAACCGTACATTTCGGAAAACGTTCCCTACTCTATCCGTTGCCAACTTCTCATGACATTGAGTGAAGGGTTAAATTTTTCCAGTTTCGAATCATAGTTTTCCGTCTTTTAAACTAATTTCGAACCAAGGATGAAGAGCTAAGTCTGACCCCCTATTAACCCAGGGAAAACGATGGATTCATGCCTTTCCCAAGGATATCATAAAGTGAACAGCAATTGTCAGCCGGAGCTTGAACTCAGTTCGCCGATCCAATTTTCCATACTTTCAACGGTTAGATCACCAGCACTTTCAAAAGTTATTTATGCCAATTTATCATCTGCTAGTTAGGCGATGCTCCTTACTACTTTTTCTGGAAATTCAAATTTCTATCAAAATTGTTTTTTGAAGTGACAAATTATTGGTATTTGATGGAGTAGGCTGACTCTGACACAAGGCCAATTTTTTTGAGAGTTGTGTGTAGATCGAGTTTATTCCCAATGGCTTGCATGAATAGCACATTGCCACTGCTTTAAAAATGTTTATGGTCAAAGAAATCGAGTGCCTATAAAATAAGAGTACATCGCAAACTATGGTGCACCTTGGTGGGCACATCTGATGAGAGTCTGCACACAACACTTTTAGCAGCAAGACTGATTTTCAAAAAAATGGACTTCAACAGAGGTGAATGATGGGTCTATCGCCCTCATCTCTGTTGATTTATTACTTTTCAGTCGGTCGGTCGATATAGGTCATATCAAGTAGTCTTTATGGTATTTTGTAGAGGCCTTCTTATTTTGTTCAAGTAGGAGTATCTCGTTCTTATCTGCAAACCCTTTCTGCTACTCTATCGTCTTTATCTGGCCACTATTCTCCTTCACGGACCCTGCGTACGCCTAAACTGATTCGTCTAGGGATTGATCTAGCGATTCTAGCGGAGCAGACGAACTTTGAAGCAGTAATTCGTGTCTTTATTCACGAGGATAAAAACAACAAATATTTGGGTGTCTTAAGATATGTAACCAAGCGTCTCAGATAGGATGATAAATCTTCTATAGTAGAAGACTTTCCAGACATTTTCCTGATTTCAGGGTCCGAAGTAGCTAAGACATGTTCAGAGGGATTCATGCAACAATACTGTCTTGACCTTAAGGATAATTTTGAGGGTCTGCCATATTCGAGTCTTCTTTACTGCATGGGGAATTTCTTACTGATTTACTATCTCTAATATGGTATAATATGTAAGGTATAATATCTGGTAAATACAGAGGATTGATGAAAACCTCCCAGCTAAATTGTGACAATATTTCCTCTGTTCACCAAAGGAAGGTGTGTTCTAACATAATCTTGAAATATTACGGTTATATGATCAATTCTGGATGCATTTTGCTGATTGCTGCTTCCAATTAAACTAATTAGGAGCAATACTTGCTCGAATGGATTGTTTGGTTTTCCGGAACACATAATATACAACTCCATTCCAATTCCACTATATATATATATATATATATACATATATATATATATATATATATAGTACCATCTATTTTGGATCAAGATTGGCCCATGGTACGGTTAGTGATAGTTCATTTCACTTGTCTCATGATTTCTTTCTATAATGAAGTATCCACTTTGCACACAGTTATTTTTGAGAAACTGAAGATTTAAATGTGGGCCAATAGATTTTTTTCGATTTTATGGAAGTCAGACATTTGAGCGACTAACATGATCAAGCAAATACGAATGATTTCTAACACTTGATTTGAATATTTTAAGTATATTGGCTATCTTCCACATCATAAAAACGTTGATTATTCTCAAGTATTTCATGCAATCTCCTTCCACCGTCGGATTAACCAAAAATACGCCTCCCTCACCTGACAGTTCCTGTGCTCTTAGATTGCAGAGCATTGTGAAGTGATTGTAAGGTTCTCTATTTTCACAGTAACTGGTGTATATTTTTAATACTGAAGTATCTAAAAAAAAATAGTAAACAGTATTTTTTTTCGTAGTAAACTAAGTAACTGCCACTGAATCTGTCTCTATTGAATGTCTTTTTTGAGTAAATTGTAGTATCTATTTACTTATGGCATGTCATTACATTGCATAAACGAGCTGAAATACCTGTTATACGGGAAGGATTTGCGGTTAGTTCCTGTAGAACGCCTAAATAAGACTTTTGGCCCTAATAAAAGACCCAAACTGTTTTAGGAGCACCTTAATTCTTTCCTGTCGCTCCAATGCGCCATTTTGGCTATTTAAAGATCGCATCCAAATGAACAGAATTAGAGTTTTGATATGGATAGATGCATGGAAAACAGATCATTATTATCGGGAGAAGCGCGAAATCAGACCCCACCTTACTATCATTTTTAATTTTTCAAAGACTAATATGCAAAAACACTCTTTTCTTTTCTTTTTTTTTTTTTAGAAATACTGAATAAAAACGTTTTTGTGGCGCTCGTAATCATTTTCTTCATATCATTTCACAAAGAAAAATGTACACTTATACCCAGACATCCAATATTATGGAAGAGTCATAATGAATTGAGTATAGTCTTAGTACAAAAAAGTCACTGAATTCTAAATATTCATGGAAGAGAGCAAGTTCTGGAAGGAGAGTGAGACACCAACCATAGGCCCGCACGCTACTGCCAGGCAATTCGTTCTTTTTTCCCACTCCGTCTTTAACGCTCCCATCCAAGCCTGTCACGCCATCTTCCTTTTCTGTCCCCTTTCCCATTAGTTAGACATCCAAATTTATCCATGTCAAGATGATAAAAAGACTTCATCACAAAATCCAGAACCAACTTGAACTTACCTCAGTCTGTCGCTTTAGCCGCAGGGATTCTTTTCCCAACTCTCTCATTAGATCAAGACATGACCTAAACCAAACTAGATGAATGAGATGCACTGGTTTGTCTGCATTCACAGTGAATCGCACAGTCATGTTATTCATAGTTGAAAGTGTAATTCCTTATTCCGATTTTCTTTAACATTCGCCCGTTTCATTCTTGGATAGACAAACAATATCCCCCTTCCGAAATTTGATATTTCCTGTACCCCTAGCGTTTAAGTCATTGCAGATCGATGTTTATTGTAAATTGACGAATAGGCAATGAGTATATCTATCTATATAATACAAAGAATCTGATTTAGTTTATCTATTTGTGACCATAACGTAGCCAAAAATGGTGCATTATAGCCAGACATAATGAATTAATGTTCCGCTAACTTAGAAAATGCAAAAGAAAAAAAAATGATGATTGTGTTGAGACTGCGATTGCGCTCATACCTAGATATATTACAATGATCACTTGGGATCTAAGTATTAGATGTTAATTATAGAGTCGACACCCTTACTTGTGTCATCTATAAAGAGTAGGGTCGGTCCTGTGCACGTTGCACTTCACCTTTAAACTCCATCGTTTAGGCTGGAGAGTTATTTCACTCAGAGGCCCCACCGTCAAAGGTCCTGGAGTCCTTGATCTCCAAGTTGAGCAATTGATTGATTCATTCAATCATATATGTATTTATTAATATATGTATGTGGATATATTTATATATGTATGTGTATATTTGCTTATTTTTTTTGTTGGTTTTTATAGCCAGCTCAGCCCAGGGATAGGGTCACAAGTCGTGTCTGGGGAGATATTTGTTTTTTTGGCGTTTCTTTTTTTTCTTCTACATAATTCATCTTCGTTAAATTTAGGTTTAGTGGGATATTACAATCGAATTAAACAGACAATCAAAAATTGAAAGTTTTACCTTTGCAAACTTTTTGGTGTGCGTTTGAGTGAGAGAGAAAATAAAGTTAGAAAAAGAACACCTCCACGGGATTTTTGAGTAAGATTAATAGTTAAAGGAGAATAAAAGTAAACATATGTAGCATACCCCCCCCAAAAAAAACCCAACAAAAAACCCCAAAAAGCAAAAACAAGCAAAAACGAACAAAAACAAACAAAACAAAAACAAGAAAAAAACCCCCAAAAAACAAAACAAAACAAAACCAGCAGAACTGGATAGGACTGGGACCCTCATGGGTTAAGAGGTATATTTAACATTAGGAGGCTTGCTTGAAGAAATGAAGTCTCTTTTCTCGTTGTCAAAGAGTTTAGATTCTATCCTTCGACCGGCGTCCTGAGTCAGTAAAAATTAACTATTTCTATAGATGGATCATATGTATATTCTACATAATATAACGCAATTTGTAATCATTCTGTCGGATCATGTATATCCATTTATTGATACATAAATGTTGCATTGAAAGAAAGGGATAGACCGAGAATGAACGGGATGAGAAATTTGGAGTGAAAGCAATTGTTAGGGCCTTAACGTTGCCGGCCTTTGTTTGCTCAATGGTAAGAGCAACGCTTCGTTGATGCAACTACCCAATCGGTCACAGGTTCGATTCCTGCAGCAACCCCATTTTCTTCAGTTGTTCATTCTATTTACATTTTCTAGGTTAAGTGATACATTAACCGTGTGACGTCGGGAGATCATTTTAAATAAATATTTCTTGATAATATGAGGCAATCTATAATCATGTGTATGGATATATTCATATATTTTTATGCATGTATGTACATATTCATATACATGTGTATATAATTATGTGTATGTATATATATATTTATATATATTAATATATGTATATGTTTATATGTGCGTGCTTATATACAGATTATGTATATATATGTGCATGAATTTGAGTGTGTGTGTGCGTGTTTGTGTGTATTCAGGGCCCCTTTTATTGTCTAGGGGACAATATAATTTCACAAATTGGTACCACACACGGTGACCAAACAATTTTGTATTGTCGTCATCGTATACGTCTCTAGTTAGTATTTTTGAATGCTTACCCTGTCTAGCTATATAATAGTTACCCCATATAATAACATGCACAGAGAGAGCACTTCTTCGATAGCTCAGGCTTCAAAAAATTCAATTGGAATTTATTGCGAACTTTTGGAGGTATTTTACGGACTGTCATGAACATACTTATAAACGTACTGAAAAAAGAAAAATATCTCTCAATCGAAAAAGTATCCTTGGATTTACTCCCAAATTTAACCAATCCTCCTTTACCCCATTATCCACTCTTTCACATGATGTCCATCTTTCTACAATTGTCGTAATTGCGCATGGATCCTCTCCCAAACCTAATGATTTCTTTCGTAGACTATTTCCCGACCTCAAAATAATTTAATCGAGATATCGTTGAGACAGACAGACGGAAAAATAGCCTGGACTGAAATTTGATACTGCTCTTTCCGTCTCTGTCCGTACGATATCTCCAAAAGTTCACAATGATTTTCAGTGTAATTTTGTGGTAGATTAGACAATAGGCTATAAAAACTGATTAAATTTGAAGGGAGATCCATGTCCAATAATTTATCCTACATTATAGCTATCTATCCAAACCACACAATATCTCCAGTTCCATGTCTATCCACATGATATCTCCAAAGATTATAAATTAATTTCAACGAGATTTCGTGTAAGAATGGGCAATAGGGACGGAAGCAGCCATGAAATTTTGGACGGGATCCATGCACCAACTGTTGGCAACTACACAATACTGCAAAAAGTTATCTATCCACACGATATCTTCCTAGTTTCTCAATGAATTTCAATGGATTTTGTGGAATATGTACAGTAGACTAACGAAGAATTGATTGAATTTCGGAGTGGATCCATTTACAATAACCTCCACTGCATCATAGCTATCAATTTCAATTTTAAAACAAGGGTTTGTGACATTTGATTGTAAATAGCTCCAAATGATTTGTCCTGAGGCACAGGATTCTATTGCAAACTTCACCCAGCCTAATATTACTTTCCCAACGCTATACATTATGCCCATATTTGATGAAATAGTTTTTTTCTGACTAGGGCATCACAGCAAAAGCCCGCCATTTTGAATTACACGACTGAAGTGGTTATCAGATATTAATGTCCTTATATTGACTCTATCAATCTTCTGTACCACTAATGTTTGGTTACCAAAACCAGATGTGGTACCAAAATCTGGATTAACCCCTGAACTATTAAAAACACTACATGTCCTGCATTAGCAAAATCTGGCCAGCAAGTAGCATCAGACAAACATGGCCACAGGAGTTCTCTGTTCTACGGATGAACCTCTGCAGTAGACAAAGGCATTTAAAGAAAAAATGTCTTTCAAATTACTTATTAACTTAACTATGAATAATTTATCATGCTGCATTTATTTTGCTGGTTACGGAAAATACATCCTCAACGATTCATCCTCAACATTTCATAGCCATATACAATTCATACCCAACAGTGCATCCCCGAACCATTCATAGCCGTAGATTATGGAAAAATCATCCACAATCTAACTCAGCAATAATAATGTCAGGTATAAATTGATCGAAAAAATATCTGCATCCTTTATTCATTGCAACATACTAAATTTCAATGCTCTTGTTGTCATATAAATGCAAACTAGTTGCCGCTGAACAGTTTTGCTCAGAAGATTATTTCTTCCTGAAAAATTTCCTTGTAGAAATTGATTAACTGAGGTTAAATCTCAAGTGATGAGTTGTGTGTTCGTAGAAAAATTCATACTAAAGCTAAAATGTTCATCTGACTCTAGAGATACTAATGTAACGTTCGTAGTGTTCTTTTGAAATGTAAGTAAAGTATAATGGGCACTATACAGGCTTTTTTTCAGTCTTCGGCTCTCTATTTCAAAAACGTAATTAAAGTTACAAAAAATATTCTCAAGTGTTTTCTTGTTTTTGCTGAAAAGCAAAAAAACCTAGGTTATGTAAAAGAAAAAAGAAGAAAGAAAAACAGATTTTCATTAACAACAGCATTTTGAAGCCGAAAAAAGTAAATAAATCCAAAATGTGCATCTGATTCTAGTAATACTAATGATATGTTCGTAGAGTTCTTTGAAATGTGAGTGAAGTATGTATGTATTTTAATGCTGTTTCTACGTAGTAATGGGCAATTTATGAGCACTGTTTTTTGAAAATCTTCGACACCCGACTTTAAAAACGTGATTATAATAAGGAAAGAAATGTTTACAAGTGTTTCACAAATGTCCTGCTGCTGAGTGCAACCGTTTGGGAGTCTATGAAACATACTGTTAGAAATAAACAAGCAAGTAAACAGATATTGGTTTGCAGGCCGTAAGATGTAGTAGTCCCCGTTAGATTTGAAAATGCCTGCCAAAATTGACCTCTCTGTCCTATGTTCATTCTGGCATGAAGTTGCCATTGTACACAAATTTGTAGCCTTTGGGTTCAGTCATATCTGTTAGATTTGAAAATGCCAGAATTGACCCGGTCTCAAATTGATCATCAGAGGTTATTAGAACTCGTCACCACTGATCCTATGTTCATCCTTAGGTCAACCAACCGGGGTATACACATTTTCAGCTCCTTGGGTGCAACCGTATACGAGTCTATAGAAAACCGTAGAAACAAACAAGCATTCTTCGTCTTTATAGTATTAACCTAACAACCGATTTATAGGAGCATCAACATGAGGTGGTATCTGATCCACACTTCCGGGACGCCATGGTGGAACAGTGGTTTTATTTTTAGTTTCCCGAAACCGTGCCATTGTAAGCGATTGAGGATCCTCTCGAGATAATTTCACTTATGATTTTTGTGTAAATGCAAAAAGTGAAATTCGATTTACATGGTAAGATCGTTAGTTCTTACAGCAGTAAAGCTCTAGAGACTTATCATACAAGTACCCATTATAAATGACGGAATTGTTTACGTATGGATAAATCATACACGTAGCATTCCAATTTATCTTCATTTAGTCGTCAGTCGAGCGTAAAACCATACATATAATATATAATATGATAATAAGAGCTGTGTCTGTCTCACAAAATATCAGTAGCCGACATCGGCACTCTCTTCCTTCCTATTCTCTTATTGGAATACCTCCCTTTCCTCCCCTTTCCCTAGGTGCGCTCTCATTAAAATACCCAACTTTCTTTTCTCCCCTATCCCTTCCTATCGTATCTGTCACACTTATAGTAAGAACCATCAGCCGAGCCCGTTGATGTATACTCATGATAACTGCGACGGTTCATGGGCTTGTAGCTATAAAGCTGCAAGTAAAGACTTCTTTCTCTCGAACAAGTGGTCATTTGGGTCGGACGGCGGGCTGTTGAGCCTCGTTATCTTGTCAACAATCCCAGACGCGCCTCTTTCCTTCCCCCCCTACCCCGTTTTTTCACTGGCGTTGTCTGCTATGTTTCATTTCCTTGTAGGCTAATGAGGTTCTAATAGGGAAGCGCCTACAGTTACTCACCCCAAATACATTGGACATCATTTTGTCGAAGTTACGACGTCGAGACGAATAAAATCGGAGGAACGCGAGAGGCAAAAAGGCTTTGCAATCATCTACAACCACTTGTCTTAAACATGTCTTAATAGATTACTTTTAAGCGCATGTAGCTCTCTACTGTTATTTACCAAAATATTCGAGACCGTCATGCGAACAAAAGGAGAAAAATTGCTTGAATAAGTGGTGAGGAGGATATAGGTTTAGAGTTAAGGGTTAGCAGTGTTAAGATTTAAACACAATATAATGAATTGGTTTCAATAACTAAATGTGAAAATGATTCCTTTCCGAATCGCTGTGCCCACATACTCGGATAATTTGGAGTTTATTTGTGTGATTCCGTCTGTCTTAATGAAAAACTGTCACATGCCTTCGGTCTCGCAGTTTCTTTAGGCGTTTTTTTTTCTCATTTGTATACGGCTGACTTTTTTGCACAATCGATTGTTAACCAAATAACTTGAATCAGTGGTTTTGAAACTATGAAAATCCAAGGACACCTATAAAGAAGATATTCTGGCGGAGCAATTTTAGCATAGTTTTTGACATTAGTTGATGAACAACTTTTGACCTTGAAAAACATTTTTATCTTAAATGGATTATATTTCAATCAAATCCTAATATATGGTACATATCTGTATAAAAGATTTTTTTTTGGTGGCTGTGCGATGGATGATGTTGTTTGTCTGCCACAAGATTCGCCAAGTCATGTTCAACATTCATTCGGTTTGATTGTTTATTTTCTTTATATAACCCTCCAGGAATGATTTCCTTTTATACAACTTACCAAAACACGATAGCTCTGGGGTTAATGTCTAGCTCAGTTATATTCATGGTATTGATTTGAATTTTCAACTGCAGATTCTCGACCAATATCTGATAGCTCCCTAGCGGTTGCAGGTTACGATTTCAAAACTACTTGCCTTAAATTTACTCGGTCAATTATAACAAAATAATGACAAATCAGATATAAAATCTAATTGAAACAAAGAGTAAAAAATCCTGAAGTAAAATGAAAGGAAACACTTCAGTTATTTTGACTATTGGTGTATTCATTTTACTGTATATAGTCGGAATCAGACTAATTCTATTCGTTCAGAAATCTGGAACGTTTATTTTTGAAATTGTAAGAATAAAAATATAGATAGCAGAAAAAATTGCTGAAAAAAAAGTCGAAAAGTAATTTAAAAATTAACTTTGATAGTATTTTACTGAAATTGTAATAGATGTATTCGTCTTAAGTTGTCCGAATTTCTTAGACGAAGCATTGTCATTATTATTGATAATTTTCTATTATCAACTTTTTTTTTCAAATGTAAACGCCCGGGTTTCACATTCTATGGCCACTAAGCAAGCATATCCGCTAGGAAATAATATTCTAGATTTAACACGTTCAACTTTGTTCTCCTCGAATGTAACTGACACCTTCAAGCTAACGAAGGAGATACTTTTTTCTTCAACTGGTTGCGAGGGGGCGGGCATCGATAGAAGTACCAGTTTTAGAGCAGTTGAAAAAAAGAAAAGAAAAAAGAGTGGCAGAAAAAACAATCAGTAGTATGTCCAGTGGCAAGGAAATGAATAAAAATGACCAAGACACTAACTTCAAATAGATTCAAATTCTTTTTTCCTCTTTTTTTTCATCTAAACCTGTTCAGACTTTTACCACGAATTTTTTACCAACCTTTTTTCCTCCCGGCACAAAAGAATTAGTCGAAAGACAGTAAAATCCCGTGTGATAGATATCCGGCCAGGCTTTTAATAGGAATTACTCATCATTGCCTACAAATCACCAGCTTAGTGCCTTTGTGGGATATAATAAAATGTCAGTCAAAGGTAAACAAAATATTTATCAGTAAAAAGTAACAGGGTGACCTACTTTGGGGTCAGACCAATTGTCCGAGTAAATACTTGGGTGCTTCGCCTTGGCTCGGTGGCTAGTCTCGCAGGCCTCTACTATTGAGTCGAGTTTGATTCTCCCAGGGTGATCTGCACTCGTGTCAGACCAATCTAAGCTTAGTTCTATTGGTTGCAAGTTCTTTTATGTAGACGAAATTGCATTGAAATGGTCAGTTGAAGTAAGCTTGTATAACTGTCGTCAATATGTTTACATATACCGAGAAGATAGGGTTACCCCCCCCCCATTAATAGTAAGATTACGCAACATAATATTTATAAAATCAATTCAGTGCTACGAGGACTTGAAATACAAGAATTT
This sequence comes from Thysanoteuthis rhombus, assembly GCA_963457665.1. Classification (NCBI taxonomy): domain Eukaryota; kingdom Metazoa; phylum Mollusca; class Cephalopoda; order Oegopsida; family Thysanoteuthidae; genus Thysanoteuthis; species Thysanoteuthis major. Next base: position 19,409,353 of record OY735200.1, read on the forward strand.
GCGGTTCCTAGCTGGCATTAGAGCGTACTATCTGACGACTTAGCTGCTTGACGTTTGATTGTAAATCACATCAAAAGAAAAATGTAACTATAATGAAACGTGTGATGTAAAAGAAAAAAAAAATCTCTGTTTGTAACTGTGGACTCTCCCTCTTGAAGGTATCAAGTTTGCTAATTAGAATATCTCCTACCCACCATTTTGAACAATGGGTTCCTCCACAAAAACAAATGTTTATTTTTCTTTCTAGAAAACAAATCACAATGGAATTCAAGTATAAGTATCTTCCACTTTTCGAAATTTCGCCTTTCGCACTTTTTCGCTTTCCCGGAAGAAGGCAAGAAGCGAAAATAGCGATTGATTTGTATTAAATTAATTCCCCTCCTCTACATCTTATCATTACCATTTTTTTGGTCTGGGAACGCTAAATTTCCCCCATATATATCAATGATAATTGCCTATTCGTCTGTGAAATAAATATTAGTGAAAATGCTTATTCTAAAAGCCAATCATAGAATGAGATGGAGTAGAACGAATGATAAGAAACAAAGATAATTATAGTCGAAATACTTAATCTAAAACTCAACAATAATAAGCAGGAGTGAAACTTATAATTTGCATACATAAAACCCAACACACACACACACACACACACACACACACATATATTAATGATTTGTATTATATCATATAGATACTCTCATTTTAAATGATCTCCCACCATTACCCGGTTAATGTATCTCTTGGCCAAGACAACGAAAATAGAATAAACAATTAAAGAAAATAGGGCTGCTGCAGGAATCGAACCTGTGACTGATAGGATAGCTACTTCAACGTACCTTTGCTCTTACCATTGAGCAGAACAGCTGCCGGTTTGCTCCAGGCCAAATGATACATTAACTGCGTGATGACAGGAGATCATTTCAAATCAATATAACGCAATTTATAATCATATATGTATATATATATATATATATATATATATATATATATATATATATATATATATGAAATAATAATTAGATAATTGAGTCATCCACAGACAGCTATTTCGTTGTATTAAAACTCTCCAGTGTGGCTAAAGACTATCCATTATACCATCCAGTACCACGAGGTAAGATCGAAACTCCTGCTTCAGACACAGAGGCTGGCATTTTATCTCTGCCCTACGCAGAACTGGACGGTCAGTAAGGCTTAACTTGGGCGATTTATTTACTTACACACAATTCCTCATCCACCTGAGTGCTCTATTCCAAAGTTGGAAGTATATATATATATATATATATATATATATATATATATATATATATATATATATATATATATATATAATGTGTGTCTGAGTGTATAACGTAAGAATGAGCGCATGCATACTACACTTTGATCTGAGACAGAAAGAGCCGATTCTTACGTTGATGATCCCTTCATTTTTGACTGGTACTTCGTTAGTAAAATGATAGCTGTCAAAAGAGTTCATTTAAAAGCCCTACAATGATAAGTTGGCGTAAAACTAGTCGTAAAATCATAATGAAAATACTTCATCAGAAATATTTAACAATATGAACTGACGTTAATGCAATTTATTACCAGCGTTCAGACTGATTCCACTTCATAGTATCCTCTCATGACTTGAAAAGTGCCTATCTCTTCTTTATCACATAAAAGGGATTTTATGCACTTTTCTAAGGCTGCAGAGCACGTAGTAGCATATCTTGGAAGATGAAGACGAGAGAGAGAGAGAGAGAGAGAGAGAGAGAGAGAGAGAGAGAGAGAGAGAGAGAGACGATGGGAAGAGAATAATTTGAGCCGAAAAACGGGAATTATATCAGTGCCAATTGCTTTCGTCGAAATAGGGTAACGGTAATCTTATATAAACAAACGGTCTGTTTTTATTTGCTCGTCAACCGAATCATGATTTGTTAGGATGTGTTGTTGAGGTAAGAAAAATAACCACTATAAAACTCTAAGCTGGTTTGACTCTCTAAAAGAGAGCCAACGAAAACATGCGCAGTATTTGACCTGATAATTTCACTCTGTCTTGACATCGTTACATTTTTTCGTTCCGGAATTAAAGTGATGTTTTTAAATGAGGAAATTGGTGCTTCATGAAGTTAATCTCCAGTGTTGATTTCAAAATAGGCACAAATTATACTAATGTGTTCGTAATATACTCGTTGATACCCGTGACAAAATATTGCGAATATAAATGAATTTCTCTGAAAAGAATTCTCATTGAAAAAAAAAAAAAGGACTGAAGCAAAAGAGTCCATCGTTCCTAATGGTGTGTAGGAGGTGTTTTTATCAGAGTTTTTTTTGTAGAGTCCTTTGATACGGACAGGGAAACATACACTAAACGTCACATTTAATTATTCAAGTAAATTTGGCAATAATCGTAAGAATTCTGGGGGTCCCACATTTTTCAGAAATGATATATTGCTAGTAAAAAAAAACATGACATTTAACAATTGATACAAAACTTATTAATAAAACCTTGCAAATATTCCCTCCTTATATAATTTTTAACAGTATGCAATGATTGGTCCCATCTCAAGGTTACCAATGTGAGTAACAGTTTTTGTTGTCAGTGTCCGGGCATGTAAGGTAGTTGTAGGGGAGTGGTTTGTCCAAATTTTCTTTTGCCCACTGTCTTCTTCGTTAAGCATACTAGTGCCAAGAAATAAAGTAACGGGATAAAATGCTTGGAGAGATTCGAACTCGGTTAGCCGTCTCTATTTTCTGTGCCGCTACACATTATGCATTCCTGTGCTTACAGTACGCAACACAATTATGTTTATAAACCTTGTTCTGTTGAATTTAAAAACCGTTCTTTTTACATGTCTCTCGGACATGAAATGGCTTCAAATCATTTTACTAGCATAGTACCAGTCAAAAATAAAGAGATTATTTACGCATGAATCAGCTCTTTCTGCCTCCGATCAAAGTGTAGTATACGTGCGCCCTTCCACCGTTATATACTCAGACACACATTATATATATATATATATATATATATATATATATATATATATATATATACTAACCAACCTCTCTCACTTCAAGATCTGCTAAATACATATACACATGTTTATAATATATTTCATCATTGTTAAGCAACTACCCTATCGGTTGCAGGTTCGATTTCCTGCAGTAGCTCCGCTCCCTTCCATTGATTTTTCTATTTACTTCGTCTAGGTCAAATGATACGTTCACCGTGTAATAATAGGAGAACACTTCAAATGAGAGTTTCAAGATAATGTAACGTAAATTATAATCATTTTGTCAGATCATGTATCCATTTTTTAATACACACACACACACACAGCCACACACACACACACTCATACATATATATATATATATATATATATATATATATATATATATATATATATATATATATCCACAGGCCTATGCATAAGAATGTACATACGCATAGATATTTACAAACATTCGTGTAAGTACCTACACACATGCACACACCTATTGATATATGCATTTTGTGTATAACACGGATATCCTGTACTTTGTGATTAAACTCCCATGGAAATTTATCCCCAAGCAATTAATCACCCTTCTCTGCTCCATGCCAGAACCAACTCTTCAAAACCTTTAAGTGCACCTGTTTTCCTCGTATTATAACTTAACGTAGGTCAGCAGGAAGTTGAAACTTATATTCATTCATTGCAAGCAGTTGATTGTCACCCAGAAAAAAAGGACAGGGAAGTAATAAACAGAAATTCACATGTCGATAAACGCTCTGTTAAAAATACTATTTTAATACCTTGAATACACACCCTCATGCAAACATTCACGCGCATATACACATACCACACACAGACACAGGCACACATGAAACTCCAACATTTATTTTCAGCTAAATGTTAATAATAATAATAATAATAATAATAATAATAATAATAATAATAATAATAATAATAATAATAATAGTCATGGTAATGACAATAATAGTAATAATAATGATAGTCATAGTAATAATAATAATAATAATGATAATAGTCATGGTAATGACAATAATAGTAATAATAATGATAGTCATAGTAATAATAATAATAATGATAGTCATGGTAATGACAATAATAGTAATAATAATGATAGTCATAGTAATAATAATGATAATAGTAATAATAATAGTAATAATAATAATAATTTCCAGTAGTCTTTCTTTTTCATCTCATTCCTCTTGCTTTATATCACAATCCTCGGATTGTTGTCATCATTATTGATTTTTGATTAGTTCTTCTTTAATCTTATTTCTGTTGCTTTTTATCAAAACTGTTGGGTCGTTGTCATTATTATTGATTTTTCAACAAGTCCTTTTTTTTTCATTTCATTTTGTTATTGTAAAGCGTAATATGTTTTTTTACATGTGCATAGTTTCTTCCCGTATGTGTTAGCAATGAAAGTGCACAAGAAGAGGCTAATATTTGTGCCTGTGAATAGCTCACGTGATGTGTACAGCACGTGTCGAAAACGACAGGAAACCCCTAGAAGACCACGTACACGATTGTCAATACCGTTAAGTTCCACTGAGAGTTGTACGTATTACTCCTAAAGCGAAACAACCAGTTGCAAAATGATTCGTTTTATTATGAGAAACCCTTCAAATCTTCCTGTTTACTGGATTAGTTGCTGACTTACAAAGCTTACTCAACAGAAAGAAGGAAAGCCCCAGTTTCAACTAAGCAATTAACTTGTGCTCCGCTAGATTAACCACCTTTTTTAATTAAAATGTTTTAGGGTCTATAGCACCAATTATGTTACTGAATGGCCAAAAGAAAAAAAAAAACCCATAGAACAAAAAAGACAAAAACAAAACAAAAAACTACAACCAACGGAAAAACTTTAACACCGCTTATCTGAATCTTGATTATATGTAGATATTTAGAAAGCTTACAGATTTAGAAAGATCACAGCATAGAGCTCCAACATAAAAGCGAACTAAATATTGATGAAGTTTAGCTTAGTTTGGCATAAGGTCAAACTAGCAGGGCACCAACTCTTCTCTTCTCCGAGAATCGAAGCACATTGAATAATTTTCGAGATTAGGTTCATCTATCATTTGCAACAGATACTGTCGATTATAGCGTAGCTTAGTCTGACACAAGGACAAAATAACCTAGCACCCGGTGAGAATCGAATCAAGTCAACATGAAATAGTCTGCGAGATTAGCTTGTTACCCGTCAATTTGCAGCTGGCGCTCCCGGCAAGATATTTCCTAAGCCGAACTATGTCTGGCATAAGGTTAAAATCCAGGGGCATCCATAAGGATCGAGCTTACCAATGAACGTCTATGAGTCAAGCTTGCGAACGTTCTTTTTTGAATATATGTGTCAGGAACGCATGTAGCCATTTTGATTATGGCTTGAACCGGTTGTGCGGCCTCATAACTTTGCAACCAAAGCTTACCGCACATGCATGAAAGTTCATTCTCCCGTAGGGCCCCTGACTTAGCGATGAGATATCACTGAATGAGCCTGTTTACCGCGCAACCGTGGCATCCACAATGATTGAGCTAGCTAATTCATCACGTCTCGTGCATGTTTCCTTTTTAAAGAACATCGTATCTCACAGATCTGTCAGCCTTTCAGTCAATATTTGGCGCCCAGCGACTTTTCGTTTTTTTTAAAGAACTGCTGCAAGTAGTGAAAAGCAATAGTTATCCATTGCGAGATAAGAAGCCTTCGGCGATCGCAAGGTATCCGGTGTGGGATCAAGGCCCTGACATGCAAGTTGAACTGAGCTGCCATCAATCACAATAAATCAAACATATTATTGAGTTAGCCTCAGACATGCAATGACTGAAATTCCCGTCATTTGCAGCCACTTCGTCAATATCAAATGGCTGGATAATTCCGGGACTGGCCATGTACTTTTATTATGGGTGTGTAGTAAGAAATTAACCAAATGGAAAATTGACTAGTGATCAGTTATTACACTCTATTTTCAGTAATTATATTATTCTTAGTAGTTTTCATACTTTACTTCATACTGTAATTTCATGGCTATTTTGTCACGAAACAAGCATAAGCATATTTCTCATAATTAGATTCAATTTCTGTGATAATTCGAGTGTGTCCCAACATTAATGGTCAAAGAAAGATATTTCCACATATTCAGTTGCTAATATTTGAAGTCATTGTAATTACTTTTATTTTGTATTATCATACCAGTGGCAACTAGTTATTTTTTTTCTAGAGATCAACCTATTAACCATGGAAGGTGGCGAAGAGTAATAGTTGGCCATTGTAAGATAGACGCCCTGAAATTTCCATCATCTACAGTCGATAGGCCCAGAGACTTCAAATCTCAACTCTCTTGTCAGTATTCTATAATAATAATAATAATAATAATAATAATAATAATAATAATAATAATAATAATAAGTACAGTTGTGTTAGAACATTCCTATAAAAAAACTTTCGTAATGCGAAAAAGTAGTTCGATTCAATTTCGATTCTTTCTCGGTTATTGTCATCATTTGTATTGTACCCATTGAGTTCTCACAATAGTAAGATCTGTCTGTTTTCACTAGAGACATAGTGACAGCAAGTCTCCTCAATACTCCAGTATTCTTCATATTCTAGCTGATTTAGTCTTGTTGTCGTCGATATAGTTTCAAGTTTTTCTCGAATTTTGAGTTCTCTGAAGTTCCTTGTAAGACTGCTTGAAAAGTGCCAAATACGATTGGTGCAAATGTCACCTTCATGTTTCAGAACATCTCATGCAAGGTTTAGGTATTTTTTCCCTGTTGTTCACTTTCTATCATGAACATTATTGCATGAAGTTCCATAAGATTCTTATATGGTCACCTTTGCAGAGTCTTCCTCAATTCACGACGCACTCCCCCCTCATCATTATTATTATTATTATTATTATTATTGCATAAAGTTTCACGGCTGTTGTATCTTATGGAATGAAGATTTAAGCAATCTTGAGGTCAGAATAGTTCCAATTTTACCTTAAATCACCGTTTTTTTTCTAGGAGGCTTCAAGGCCGTCCCAAGTATTTCGAAGATTGAGTGTGATCGTTTACTTTATATTCCGTTATGTTTTTACTTCAATCAAATGGGTCCTGATGTCTATCTGATTTTTCACTTTCATTCTATGGGTTATAAAAACAGCGATATCTACCATCAGACAATTTGTCATATTTGGATCAAATATTTACTGTTTTTGTTCTTCATATCTTAGTATTCAGAAACGAACTTCCATATTTAACAACCAATGATAAATATTAATATTATCATTCGCAAGTCACACTTTCAAAAGAATTTTTTTCAATGAACATCAAACTATTCAAATTATTTGGCATCGCACTGAAGTTCACATTCTCTCCAGGATAATTCTTCATAGTTGCTCATTAATTTTTTTCCCATCTTATTATCAGATAATAACTATTGAATTACCCCAAATATACAGAGACAATTGATAAGGGATTTCTCCACAACTACTGCGAGAGAGAAGAGAAAAAAGGGAGGTGCAAACAGACACAGAGAGAACAACGATGCACAGCTCGCGTTTATTATCAATGTTCGGTAGTCTTTTCCCACCTTCACGTGTGGTCCCTGCTGCCATCTTTATTTATATTTTCAGGTATACAGATTAGTCTTTCTCTCCTCCAATGTATTTAGAAAGTGCTCGAAAACTCCCAGGAGGAGCACCACCAGTAGTGCGATCGTGAATGAGTGTGGCTCGTTAACTATTCATTCCGAGTTCGCTCCTTGGTAGGCGCTTCAGTGCCGAAGTCAGTGCTTTGAAACCAATATCTTAAATATCAGGCCATCTCATAAGTAATGCTCGAAATCTGAAAGCAATAAATTAGATGATATCTTCGCTATGCGAAAATTCCTGAATATTATCGTACAGGCATTCAAGAATACATGACAGGACGCGTGTTCTTACAATTTTAAACATTATCACAGTACAATTCAATAAACTCATTTACTAACTTCACCATCATAAAGACGGGGCAAAGAAGATATGCGATACTCAATGCGTTTCGAAAAGGCAATAATGTTGCAGGAACGACTTGAAATAGTGTTTTGCAGGATACATTTTTCAAACAAAAGGAATTGCCTAAGCGTTTGAAAGGTTTAAGAAGTCAACTCGAGCTTGAAAGCTTCGTCTCAAAGAGATCATCTTGTTGAGTTTAATGATGATCTATTTTTGTCTGAACTCTATAGCAGTAGCGCTGTCACAACCGATGAATTAGCTTAAGACATTCAAGACATACAACGGTTACCCGTCATCTGAGGCGACTTAAAAAGATGCCTAAACCTCAGAGAGCAGTTAAGAGAGAATCGGATCAATTTCAAGGGCGATTTTTTCTCGATTGAGAGATATTTTTTTCTTCCTTATGTCTATGTATTCACTCATGTTTGTCCATAGATCTTCGGAAGTGCTCAATGAATTCCAATGACGTTTTATTAAAAGGTTGGCCAGTCTAAATTTTGGGTCGGATCCATGAATATGTTCATTTTCCTCCTCAATATGTGAAGTGATTCTCATTCAGTTTTTAGCGACAATGGCATTGGTATGCACTCTCTGAGTGTTTTGTAGTCTACCATTGCTTTGGTTTCTCTCCTCTAAGGCATTTCTTACATTTCGCTCCTTTCAATAAAATCTCCCTTCGTCACATAATGTTACTATTTATTAAGTGCATCTTAGTTTTAGTATAATTTCACACATATAGAACACCCAGTAGTAATGATTTGTAATACTAGCTTGCTAAACATTACCGTACGACTAAAAACCAATCGTTAAATAATATTATGATATGATTCAAGAAATAGTGTCGTTCTATGGAGGCTGTGCATTCAACACCAAAAGTCGGTTCGCAAACCCAAGTAAAAAAGTAGGATTTCGAATGTGACTCAGTATTATAGCCTTATGCCTAACTAGAATGAGCTTAGTATACGAGGTGTTACACGAAAGTACTGGAAATAACTATAAAAACTAGTAATAGGTAGGTAATGTTGCAAGCATATCAGACGACCTCAGGACATTGTGACTCACAGCATGGTTCTCTCGATATCATGAGCGAGATTGTTCAGAATGTTTACAAACGTGACACTCAGAAGTAAAAAAAGACAAACAAACTTATGGGCCATGGGGAGAGTATATATATATATATATATATATATATATATATATATATATATATATATATATATATATATATATATATATATAACAAACTTTAAATGGCTGTTGCTGTTACTCATGATAATGACTTTTGTACCCACTTTCCACTGTTTCCACTGAAGGAATTCTTTCTCTTGCAATTTGCACATTAGCTTACAATCTGCCTACGCTATTAGGTCTTGTTTTGTACTTAACTAAACTCGATAGATATAAAGGCATGAATTTAAAAAAAATCAATTAATCAACTTATACAAAGTTTTGAATGTCTTTTTTTTCTGCAGACATTGAAAGGAGAAGCATGTGAAGTAACCGTTTAATTGTTTTGTTAAATAATAATTGATTTCTTTTTTATCTTTCAGGCTCCGAGCAGTCTACATTCTGTCGAGCTGAGTGAGCTGGTGAAATACTTGCTGAAGCCGGCCCAGAATGACGTGGCCAAAGTCCGTGTTATCTTTCGCTGGATTTCCGGACAAGATTTGCTGAGATACAAGCGTATCGAAGGGGCCCCCAGAGACTCAGCGGCACAATACCTCAACGAACTCAAGCAGAACAAAGGAAGTTACGAATCCCTATTTCGGCAAATGTGCACGTAAGTTTCACTTCGATAATAAGTTTAGTGCCAGATTGTGGTTTTGTAAATAACTGCGTTTCCAGTTTCCACGGTCAACCCAGAAAATTAATAATTCATAAGTTTTACTAAGTAATGGTACCACAAGTGTAGTGATAGTGGCAATTCAGATATTCCAAAAAAAAGCCTTAAAATACAAACTTTTAGTTAAAATATGAAAGTTTTCGATTTATCAAAAAAAGAAAAAAATTGTATGCCGACGTTGCTTATTTACGGTAAGAACGAATCTTCTATCAGTCACATGACTTTTATAACAGAGCTAGCACATCACCAGTTAAAAATAAGGGGATTATTTGCGTATTGATCAGCACTTCTGTCTTGGATCAGAGTATCGATGTGCTCATTGAGAAGTGTTACGTAAAAGATCTCTATATAAATGAATACTCGTTTATATGAGAGGTTGATATTAAAATAGCTCTATTGAGCCATTGTAATTCTCTCATTAGACTAGTTTATAAGTTATAGAAACTTCATCATAGGTATGTGTGTAGAAGAAAACATAGAATTCGATACGAAAGATGTGATTAAAGTTTTGAGTGCATAAAGGAATTATAAGTAGCATTGTAGCTACATGTTCATACCATGTGGTATCTCCCAAATATTCAAATGAATTTTAATGGAATTTTCTGGCCAAGGGAGAGTTAGATAAATCTAAGGGCGAATCCAGGATTTTTTTTTTCGATTGAGATATTTTTTCCTATTTCTTCTTCTTACATTTATGTATTCACTCACACTTGTCTATACAACATCAGAATATGATCGGAAGTTCTCCATGAATTCTAATGACATTTTGTCGAAAAGTAGGCCAAAGGCTATCGGAGAATGAATTGGATTTCAGGTTGGATCCATCTAACTTCTTCGTTACCTCCCCAATATGTGAACTGATTCTCATTCAAATTTTAGGGACAGTTGCATTAGCAGAGGTATGAGCTCTATGAGTGCTTTATAGTCTGCCATTGCTTTGAGGAATTTTTAGATTTCCTTCCTCTCAATAAAATCTCCTATCGTCACATAATGTTACTATTTATTATTTCTTATGGCACATAGTCAGAAATGGATTTCAAAAAAGAGATAAGAAGCCAAAAACTTGTTAAATCTTATTTCATGGTGAAAGATTTTTCATATTTTGAAGAACTAAAATTGTGGCAATTTACTCACTCTTAGGATGAAAAAAAAAACAACAACAAAAAACAGAGTTAACGGAGCCATTTCGCATACCCATCTTTCTTGTTCAGTCATGTAATGCGAACTAATTTTATATTGGTTTTCATACTATAATTGTGTCATTATCTGTTGTCATATATATATATATATATATATATATATATATATATATATATATATATATATATACTTGATTATAGTACCAGTATAATTGCAAAACGTGTATTACATGCAAATGAATGAAAGCCTAATTTGCGCTCCTCCAAAGAAGTGACCCCACCCTTCAAGTTCCGCTTTGTTTTCATTCCTCAAACAAAATTCCTGAAAGCGGTTTCAGAAACTTTCTTTCAATCAACCAGCTGTGATGACCACTTAAATAGGAAACCTTGACCACGCCTCATTCTCAAGCCTTACTTGACCCCCTGGTGTGACGCTCTTGAACCATTTCCTACATTCGTTCGTTCTATCACTGACAAAACGAATAAAACTTCAATAAATCTCTCAATTGCTCTCTCGCCATTTTGAATAGAGCCCCATAAGGAAGGAGAATGTGGGTGGCCTTTCGGTTAACGGCAAACCGAGTTAAGAAATGGCTTGAAACACTGGTTGTGACAGTTTACGTTCACTTCCTTCTAATGTCCTTGAATAATGCCCTCTCTGCTAGGGTTAAATAAGAGGGCAGTTGTCACCCTAAAGCAAAGCTTTGTAAGCGGCTTGCTTGATGGGTTAAATAGTTTGTATCAAATAGTTTGTATTTCGTACTTGTACCAGTCGTTTCGAGTCCATACAAAAGTTATGATGTCAAATACTGATTTTCTTGGCAAGTAGGCATCCTACTTAAAAGATTCGCGTGAGACCATCTTCCTAGATTTATCAACATTTATATTAATGCTGTACTTTAGTTACCTTTAGGAAGAATCTACTATTGTTTCACCAGTTTAATATCAACGGCCTCAAACTAATGTTCACAATTTTTCCTTTCTAGATATGCCGGTATCCCATGTGAGAAGATCACAGGTTATGCCAAGGGCGTTTCCTACAAGGTTGGCGAAGACGTTCTGGAGAACGCACGCAACACTTGGAACGCTGTTTTGGTAGACAATACATGGCGCCTGATTGACATGCAATGGGCCTCCCGACAGGTGGTCACCCAGGACCAGGGCGAATGGGAGCTTATTGACGACGGCACCGGAGCCAAGCCGACCAAATCCGACGAAACGGACGTCAGCTATGACATTTACGCCTACGAAGAATTCTACTTCCTCTGTGATCCGGAGGAGTTCATTTACAGTCATTACCCCGACGAAGAAGCTTGGCAATTGCTTGCCAGACCCGTTTCCTTCGCTGAATTCCAAAAAATTGCATACCTGAGATCCAAGTTCTTCGAGGTAAGAAAGTTCAAATCCTGTTCCTAAAGAAAAAAACAAAAACAAAACAAAAAACAAAAAACAAAACAAACCCAAAACCTCCAAATAAAAATTGCAAATATTGCTTAAAATTCTAGGTAGATTCATTGACTTCATTCGACGAGTTAATCTGACTAATATCCTAATCCTTGCTGATTTTATCACTATGTTCCAGCTGATGTGTACTTCGACCTCCCTTATTGTCTGAAACTGTCAGACAATAACTGAAATTTTGATCTGTATTTTCAACCTTGCCGAGTTCTTCATGACAATTTTAAAGCAAGAGACGTGGTTGTTCGGCGATGTCCATCTCTTCTCCAAATAATCGCTGTAATGATTGCATTGATAAATATCTGGAGTTTTGTTCACACGCAGTTGCCTTATGCGCTTGTGCATAAATAATTTCAGAAAAAAGCTGACCTTTGGGTTTGGGACGAGGAATTGTTAATTTATCATATGCCTCGAATATAAGTCGATCAATGTTTTAGAGACAGGGAATCATTTATGATGTATGTCGTATATACGTCGACCTTTGATATGTGAACAAGGAATTATTATTGTAGGATAGGCTTCATGTATATATCGACCATTGATTTGTGAACAAGGGATCATTATTGGAGGATGTATAGATTAGTGTTCGATTTGGGACGAAGGACTCATTCATTTCATACCTGCTTCATGTATAAGTCGACCTTTTATTACTGTGTTCTTGGAATAGTCTCTTGCTACCCTCTATTTTTGTGGGGCTTTGAACACTCTGATACAACTGCAAGGGATAGCATACGTACAGTTCTAGGTGATATTTTTTTTCTAGTGGCGGTCTTGATTTGATGAGGTATTTGCGTAGCGTCAGGCCACTTTTGAATACTGCTGATGCTACACTGATCGAATAAAAAAATATTATAAACACTTCGTTTCAAAAACTTCTGACATCAGTAAGAGATTATGTGACAATTTTTTTCTTTTTTGATGATAATGGGCTGCCATTATTATTAACCTTTCTCAATCGCTTTTTATATTTTCAGCTCGGCTTAACCGTGATATCCCATCCGTGGTGTGTACTCCAGGCTATAAGCGGAGAAGCCAATCTGGACTTGGGCTATTGCTCTGATACTATGAAATTCTCTTACAACCTGTACCGTTCGACCAAGGTAGAACACAAGCAAATTCAAGCCAACTATGACATGGATAAATTCCTCTTTTTGGACGCCGTACCTGACGAGAAGACCCTCAGTATGGAAATATTCTTCCCTACCACCGGAAAGTTCAAGGCTGAGTTATTTGGCCGGGACACAACCGAATCTGACACCGTTCTGAAATGGTTATGCACATACGTGTTCTATTGTGAATCACCCAAGACCGACTGCCGACCCCTACCTCAAAATCCCAGAAAAGAATGGGGTCCTGGATCTGACACTATCAGCATGGGAATGGAACCACTTACCCACAAAAGAGGAAAAATCAATGTTGATGACGGCGAAGTTGAAGTCAAGTTTGCTCTCAAAGAGGACCGCGATTTCCTTCACAAACTGACCACTGAAGACAACCAAACCCTTGACAATTACACTGTCCATCGCATAGAAAATGGTGAAGTCATTTTCAACGCAAGAGTTCCTGGAAAAGGCCAGTACATGTTGAGTATCATGGCCAAAGAAGATGACCAAGAAGGCGGCTATCCAAGTGTCTGCAATTATCTTTTGCGATGTGAGGAGGAATTCCCACCACTGGAGCCGTTTCCCGAAATCCCCAATGGAGAACTCGGACCTACAGATGAATTCAAGAAACTCAATTTGGAACTGTTGGATGGTGCCAATTCCATGATAACCGTTGACAAATCAGGTCAAACTACCTTCAAAATGAAAATTCCCAAAGATGTCGAATTCTTTGCCAAACTTGGACTGCAAACGCCGTCAGGTGTCGAAGACAAATCCGAATACGTGTCTTGGTATCGAGACGGAGACATTGTAACCTTTGATCTCCGCTTCGCTCAGAAAGGATCGTATCGTTTCAATCTTTTTGCCAAGCCTGCTGGCCAACCCGGTGGCTTTCCCAGGGCGTTTAGCTCCATCATTGAGGTGCCCATACCAATGATGGTTGCCATGAGCTTTCCTGAGAAATACGCCGGATGGACAGACGAGTGCAAATTGATTGAACCGTTCAATAAAGATATTGCTGCAAAGGAAAACATTCAATTTGCAGCGGTAGTGCCCGAAGCCAAAGCCGTGGCCGTTGTCGGTGACGAATGGACACAGCTGAAGAAGGACAATGATGGAGTCTGGAGAAATTCTGTCTACACCATCGAAGATGGAAAACCGATGTTTTTGTCCGCCAAATTTGACGCTGAAGGAAACTCCTTTTCTCATCTGCTCAAATACAATGTAAGTACCATTTTGTTATCTATACTTCTATTGCACTTGTTTATATAAACGAAATGCAGAAAAAGAGTAGGAAAAAGATTTATTCCAGTTTCCCTGGAGAGTTCTCGTTAAGGAAAAATAATCTTTTGAATACAGCAAAAGTCATATAGACTTGTTCTTTCCCCAGAAATATAAAGAGTTCTTGCAGGATTTAATAATCGAGATAGCAATACTCGATCAAAACGGCGAATACCTACTTCAATAGAGTAAATTTAAAAAATGAAATAAAAATATTTTATTTTCGCCTAATAATCGGAATCACCGTTTTGGCCGTTAAGTAAATATCAATATTATTTCTATGTATGAAACTGATCGAGCTTTTTGGCAAATGCTATATCAAACATTGCACTTGAAAGAAAATTGATTTGATTGTTTTCCCTCCTGTTGATCGACTTATCTTTTAATCATTTGCTGTCCATCTGTATTTTGTCTGGCAGGTTGTACCGAAATCGAAAATCGAAGAGATGGCTCGTGAACAAGCCAAGGCTCACCATGACGCTGACAAAGAATACCAAGAGAGACAAAGGATGAAAGAAGCCTTGAAAAAGAAAGGAGAGGAGAAACGTAAGCAAGAAGCTCTGGAGAAAAAGAGACGAATGGAGCTTCAAATCATGGAAGATGGCGAACAAAAACAGATCGAAGAAAGATTTGATTTTGAAGAAGCTGGCAAAGGCGACTCTGCCACGGCCAAACGTCTTGAAGAGGAACGCAAGAAGAGAGAAGAAGATCGAAATAGGAGAGTTGAAGAGATCAAACAAAGAGATGAAGAACTCAGCAAGAAACGGGATTTCCCCCGGTCTGCAGGGGTAAGTTCTTTTTTTTTTCATCATCTATTTTGGTCACTTTGTTGGACATAGGCCCCACCCTGTCATTCTAGTCTTCCACATATTGGTAGGAGGTGTGGAGGCGGATTCATGCGATTCCAAAGAGTATTGATGCGAAGTGAACACAAACTGCCTTAGCTGGAGTTAGAACTCGGTTCGCAGATCCCATTCCTCAGGCCGTTAATCTTTCTGTCACTTGCTTTAACGGCAGGAAAATAGTTGTACTTCATCGGGAGCTGGTCATTGTCAGGCCAAACAGAATTTTCTTTCTAATAGTGTGGAAAATTGAACGATAAATTTAAAATACAATCTATATAATATAAATTATATTACAATAAATAAAGCTTATTTGTGCTTGTTTATGCTTTTCGATTGCTTTTATTGAAATTATTTTATCGGATGAGGAAAAAAAAAGTCTGATTTTATGCAAAGATGCATCAAAAGATTGTCGAGTTTCTCTATTCAGTTTCAATTCATGATGAAGAATTTACATATTCAGTTCAACGGGTCAGTATAAAAACAACTAATATATGATTCAAACTCTAGTGGCAAAGCCACAAACGAATGGCGGCTGATTCAAAATGTGCCGGACCCTGGGAGTTTCTGGACCACAGAGCACTGGTTTAGAGGTACAACCTGTATTCACTTTCACTCAACAGAATTTCTTGCGTTGAAACTTCAAAGACTAATTGTAGACAGCTTAACTCAATTACTTAAGCGAAATGGTTTATGGATGTTGGCAAAAATAATGATTTGAATATTGGACACCGGAAAATTTGCTTATTGGAATAAATAAGCTGAGGAATACACAAGAAATATATTACCTATTCTCATCGTTCAAATATAAAAAAATCCCCTCAATATTATAGTATGTTGCTACTTTGTTGATTGGACATTGGAAGAGACAATGAAAGCGTAACGTACCTATGTAGAAATGAAAATTGTGAAATCTGTGTGTGTGTGTGTGTGTGAGAGAGAGAGAGAGACTGTGGGGATGAAGCAGAGAGATAAGCAATGCTATGAATAAAAAGAAACAGATCTCGGAATGTAAGTAACAGAGACGAGAGATGGAAAAATGAAAGACAGATATTAACTGAGAGATAGATAGGGAGAGAGAGAGGGGGTGAGAGTGAGAGTGAGAGAGTGGGAGAATGGAAGGGAGGAAGCACTGTTTAAGAGAGTGACAAACATAGAGAGTGACTGGCCAAAGTGAAAGACATATAAGCACTTGTTGAGAGAGAAAGAGATAGATAAAGCGTGAGAGAAACTCGGAAACTTGAAGTGACTGGAAGAGAAAGGGACAGATAGTAAGTGAAAGAGAGTTAAGAAGATAGAAAAGAAGAGGGGAACAGAGAGAGAGAGAGAGAGAGAGAGAGAGAGAGAGAGAGAGAGAGAGAGAGAGAGAGAGAGAGACAGAGAGAGAGAGAAACGGGAAAGAAGCAGAACAAAAAATAACATAAAAAAACAACTGCAAATAAAGAAATACAGAATAAAATTAGGGTATTCTTCTTGGTTTTGACAGTTTTATCTGATGAAGATCTTGTCTTCGCTGTTACTGATCAGAATAGGAGCCGACAAAGACAGGAGCTTATTTGGTCGGGCCCCGATAGTTCCGACCCCGGCCATGCGCACGCAAGAACTGATTCCTGGCAACCCCAAACCCTGCGAATCATATATTTTGTCTCCGGAATTTTTGGCAAATTATCAAAATCTTGGAAAGTTTTCCACGATATGATAAAGCAGTGCCATTTATATTTTCACGTTCTTCTAAAAAAGAAATGCAAGTCTTGCCCGTGGGTTTTGCAACCCTAACCCGCTCGACCCCTCTTCTTTCGCGCACTTGCATTTTCTCAACATGTGTCATGCTATTTATATCTTCACTTATTTCTCACCCTCTCTTATCTCGGCCGAATGATACTTCCACAGTGTAATAAATGGAAATCATTTCAAATATAAGTTTTAATATAATATAACGCAATTTATAATCATTCTGTCGGGTCATGTATTAATTTCATAAAAACATAATCGTCCGTGTTGAAAGAAACAAATAGAGCAGAAATAGACCGTGAATAAAAAAACATGAGAATTTGATGTTGAAACAGTTATTTGGGCCTTTGCATTACCGCTGGCTGTATAGCTCAATGGTAAGAGCAATGCTATGTTGGTGCAGCTACCAATGTGTATATATGTGTGTGTGTGTGTGTGTGTGTGTATGTAATTTATGGATATGAACATATTCATATATACATGTATGAATATGTATTTTATGGGAATCTACATTTGTATATATTTATATGTATGTATACATTTTCAATTGTATATATGCTTATAAAGAATTTACACTCTTTTAGCTAACAAAAATACGCTGAGCTATAATCATTTAGTGTGGTGGGGACGAATAAAAAAGACCCCAGTGTTAATCTCTACATCTAATTTGTCTATAGATTGTTTGCAAATCTAGTAATGTTATGCTGACAACGTATTTTCTTTTTCTTTTCCAGTCTGACTCTTGGAGAAGTCGAGGTAAGTCAATGTTTAATTTCATCATTCTGGTAGTAAATAGATTTTGCCAAGAAACGTATTTCTTTAAGTGAAAGCAATTTGCTGCTTTTATTGTTTGGTTTTATTTGTCGCAAGATTTTCTTCGGCGTTTGCTTTTTTACAGCAACTTTCAGCTCAAACTTGTCTGAAAATTCAAGGATGGTCCCTGCTCCTCCCTGGCCTTTGGGCTTGGATGAGAGTAGAATATTTAACTCTCTTGGTCATCTTAGAGTATACATCGCTCAGGGTATACATCGTCTAGTTTCAGAGACTGTCACCCTAGGCTTTACTTCCCCATTGCATTTGAAGTGTTGGGGTCAGGGTTAATCCTTGATGCCTGAGGTGAATCGAAGGGCAAGTGCCTAGGGAACTACACAATTTTTCATCCACTCACATGTACGTGTGTGTGGCCCTCATAAAACCTGACATGGTATCGAAATTTCCCCCTTCTACAATATCAGACTAAACACTTTCATTAGCGTTTTCTGAATCGTAAATCGGGAATCGTGATGTTTTTCTGTATGTATATATTTTTAATTTTAAAATTACGATTATCATTGCGAGTATTTTGTTCATATTGTATGGGATGCGAATTGTTGTCGGAAGCTTTTTCTTTCTTTCTGATTTTGTGCTTTTTGCTCTTGCAGTAAAATAGTTTATCGACCAAGAGTAAAAATGATAATATGGAGTAAAACTAGTAATATATAATGATAGCTAAACCATTCGATATAAAATGCAATAATAATAAGATGGGGTAAAACTAGAAATGAGAATAATAATGATAATGATAATAATGCTCCATCCACAAAGCAACAATAATAACATAATATCATGGCACTCGGGCCCCCATAAAAGTACTGAGCAGGTTCATCATTCCTCAACTTAGTTAATCTGAAGCAACAATAAGTGAGGGAGAAATTGCAAATATCATAAGATTAGTGAAAATCCTAATCTAAGAACATTAAAAAGATGCAGAAAATTAGAAATAAAATAGTGTTATATCAAGTTGTAGATGTCTTCGTTTAAGTGATTTGTACCTTGCGCAACATGTGAAATCATCTTAAATATCTACGCGCAATAATGAATTTAAATATTCTCATTATTCTTTTAAATATCCTATTATGTATTTATGATCACGAAGAACTTTCCAGATAATCAGCTTCGAACCGATAACAGATTTCTTAAAATGTCAATTACCTGCATGCAAATCGGTATCCAATTCATATCTATCGCTCTTCTTTCAAGAAGCAGATAAGGATATGCAATTTTTTTTTATCCTACTTCAAAGTATTCTTTATTCCTTTGAGTCAGTCAAAGCTTTGGATCTTTTGAATGCCCTGAAAAGGAAAAAAAAAAAACATATAAAAAAAAACGAATCAAAAGAAATAACTAAACAATTGCATGATTCAATCAAAGTGATAGAGATGAAAAGAAAGCATCTCTTTTCCATTATTTTTTTGCATGCAAATATCATCTTTGCACGAAGCATGCTAATTCAAACACCCAAAGAAAATAACAAGGGAATGAATTTGATTTGACAACTTTTTCAGGATTGTAAGACGAAATCTTGTCACTATTCAATTGTTCTTTCAAACCCATCATCATTGTTTCGATCACAAAGTTTCCAAAAGCTCCCGTATTCAATGAATATGTTACGTTTCTCCATGGTTTTTGCCAATCTATCTCTGGAACGGGTATATCGATACTTACGTAGGCTACAATAGTGGTTATCAAGTATGGTTATTCATCATTTCTGACGCAAAGTCATACCAGCGGAATAGAAGTGATAATCGAACTCACTCAGTGGTTAAAGTAAATGTGTGGATGGTCTGCAAGTGGAGCTTTCTAACCGTTGCTCTACGTTCAGCTTTATTCTATATTGGACACAAGGTATTTATCAAGTTTAACTTAGTCTGGCACACCGCCACTATAATGTATCATTCAAGATTGTATCTTATTACGCTTGTGAATAAATAGTCTGCAAGACTAGCTTGCTAAGAACTTATTAACTTGTTAAATGTCTCTCAACGGTAGACACGTTTTTTGAACGTTATTCTACGTTAGGTGCCTTATTGCAATGTGAATATATATATATAAACCAACATTCTACTGTAGGTTACCCTCTGAGGAAATAAAGGCACATATTCACTAGCTTTTTAAACGTTACCCTACTGTAGTCCAACTTGGAAGGATATACATATGTATATCTCAGCACCCTACTGCACGCATTTTTCTGAATTGGGATATAGGGTCGTGAAGATATTTATTAGCTTATTTAACGTCACTCTCTGGTAGGGACCCTTCTTTAGTGGACGAAATTCTCTCTAAACAAGCGAATAGTCTGCGAAATGAGCTTGCTGACTATTGCTCTACTGTAAGTGCCCACCTGTAATGGCTTATATTAACATTTTTTTTTTGAAAAAAAAAGAAGACTCGCGTCTCTTTCTTTTATTTGTTTCGGATGAATTTGCAGACTTTGTCTCCCCACTTTGTCTCAATGCACCGCTCAATCCTTTCTCACTGGCTCAACCTTCTGGTTCAAATCACAGCTCAATTCACTTATAATTTATAAAGCACGCAGGATGACACCAAATCGCCTTTTGCAATTCTCAATTTCCGTACGTCTACTCAAATCTGCATGTTGCTCTCTATCTCGAGCTCCCCATGATCTTTTGTCACGTCTCTGAGCAAATGGTTTAAAGTTCAAGTTGTTTTTGCCAGGTTCAAAATCGGCCGACGCTCTTCGAGATCAACTGAAACTCGCCATGAGACAGAAAAATAAAACTAACCTGGAGAGAGCTATCGCTGAATGCGAGGCATCCAGGCTTCCCGAATTGGAATCTGATCTTTATCAAGCCAAATCTGTCCTAGACACTTTACGCCCTATTCATTCCGGTACGTCTCTTACAACTAGACTTTTGTTGAACTACCAGATTAGTTTTTATTATGAAAACTGCATGATTTGTTGAATATTAAGATTCTTTCTTTGAATTATTTTATAATATTGTAGCATTTTACCAGACAGATTATTTCTTACGACAATGCACCCGTTTTTAAAAAGGAGTTTGAAAACTAATATATATATATAATGTTTATAATTTCAAGAAGAGTCGTTTATAATTTTGAGTTGTTCTGACTATTGGACTAATTCTTTCCGTGGTTTTTGTTGTTACCATAATGTTTCGACGATCGACTCAGCTCAGTCTCAGTAACGTGAGTCACACAAGCATAGCTGGAATGTATGAAAATTGAAGAGAGTTGTATACATTCAACTTTACGATATAGGTGTGTTAGTCAGGCCAATAAAAAATTCTGCGAAATGTCGATTTTTTGTTCTGCAGGGAGGGAACTGGAGAGCATATACGCGTACTAATACAGAACCTCCCATGTTACACAGGTTTCTGAGAATGATATCGTTTGTGTGGCTTGCGTTGCTTAGAACGAGTCAAGCCAGTCGGTATATATAGTCATTTGTTTTCTGTTCTCCACCTATCCCTGTTGATAACCCTGTCTTTTTCCTTACGGATTATAAACCTGAAGAAAGCTGTAGAATGGATCAGTCGAAACGGTGTGGTAACTGCAGTATCTTTAAAAAGAATATTCTGGTAGGTTAGATGATAGAAGATAGAATAAAAGCGTAGCTTACGTATACTGGAACGAAACAAGGAAAATAAAAATAAACTATCATGATTAAATGAGTTCAATAGTCCGGACAACTCGTGGTATAATATTAATTTTGTCAAAAGTTTCAACTGTTAATCTTCTTGGAAAATTAAGAAAAATGATTTGTCAACCGTGTTTGATCGCATATAAGACTCCATTCACACTGAAAATGTCTTAGAAAGTTGATGTAACCCTTCTTGTCTATCTCCATATTTGCCAGAATTTGAAGAAGAGTAAGAAAAAATTCTGGGTGAAAATTCGGGGAAATTCAAGGAAGTGTATTTCGTCAATATTTCCTGCTGAAGTTGAGTTTCATTACGTGCTATCAAATACGGTAATTCGTATCCTAACGGATAAAATAAAGAAAATAATTCAAGTTTCAATAAAATAAACCATTTTCCCAAATTTACGAATGAATTAAACAAGCCCCGAATTTAAAATGTTTCTCTACAATATTTAAATGTTTTTCGAAATGTTTTTATGATGCACATAATCATGCAAACGCACGTTTTCTGTGACTGATGACCAAAGTAAAACGGAAGAGTTATTTCTGGAACACTTGCAAAGATTAAGTTGAAATTATTTCGGAGACCTATTTGAAAGAAATCGTGCTTTAATGGATTTCTTGATAAATACGTTATTAGGATGCACACTTAAAATGTAAAGCAGTTCATGCTTGAAAAATGATTTGAATATTTTGGTAGGTTAGATGATGGAAGATATAATGGTAATGTAGCGTACGTATGCTAAAACGAAATGAGGAAAAGAAGAATAGACTGTCATCAATTCAATATAAAATAATGCTTTCAATATTATTGCATCCTATTGTTTAGTAGATAAGACATTGCAAAATGCAAAGGAAGCGTAACGTATGTATGCAGGAAGGAACAAAAAGAATATCATAGATTATCATTGTTCAAATATAAGATGATGCTCTCAGTATAATGGTATCACACCACTTGATAGATTAGACATTAGAAGATATAATTAAAGAGTAATTTACCTATAAAGAAACAAATGAAGTAAGGAACAGGAGTAATATAATGTATTAACGCCATTAAAATATAATGCTATGGATACTAGAGTATGACGTACCTCACTTTTGTAGACCTGAAAGCATAACGTTCATACGCAAAAGCGTATTGTGTAAGGAACACAAAATATGATAGCCACAAGAGGGTTTCGGTCAAATCTTGGACTAGTTTTCTATTATTATGCCAAAATTCTTTTGAAAACTAGCGGCTGAATACACTCGTAAAAGTTGGGTTTTCACCGGAAACTTGCATACACTTGGCAAAAACTGTACTGCTAGTACTAATAGTAAAGCAAAATACCCCTTTTTATCGTTCACAACCTATTCTCTTCATGCGAATAGGCGTCTTAATGTATTATGCCTTCAGCAAAAACAAGCATCATGCAGCCAATACTGACGGTTAGGTTTACTTAATAATTGAATAGTCACCTCTCCCTGACAAGCGACCTTTGCAAATCACAAGTGATATTATTGTCATTGTAAAAATTCTAACTTCAACAGGCAGTGTAAAATCTCCCGATATTTTAAGAGATCAGCTAAAGATGGCAACACGATCAAAGAACAAACAGGCTCTTGAAAAGGCTATTGCCGAATCTGAAGCTTCAGGATATAAAGAATTGGATTCAGATCTTCAAAAGGCTATACAAACCTTTGAGGCCCTTGGAGGTGTGCGTCCAGGTAGGTGTTCCTTACAATCAACCCACCTGCAACGCTTCGTAACCCTATCGATAAACCCTTGAAAATCACACTATTCCTATCCCAAAGTCTCAACTCCGATCCTGGCCTTACCTACAACCCGATACCCGAAAAAAAATGTCATGGCATTATCATGCAAAGTATTCATTTCATTTGTTTTCACTTGAATGTCTTTCTTTATTTTATTTATTTTTCAGCAGTGTTCATAATTTTAAATTTAATTTCTAGGCTGTAAAATGAATACGATAGAAATCACGCCACTCCAACTTTAATATCTGTTGCAGACATAACAATAGCATTTGCTTGCTATTCTTGTCTTTAGTCTTCATTTTCTTGATGATTTGCTATGACTATTCGTCATGCTATTGGAGAACCTATACCTTCAAAGCCCAGCTGAAGGGAGAGTTATACCTGAAGGGCGTTAAATTTTAGAAATCATAAATCCATCTCCAGCAGTGCATAATGCTGAATTTCAGTCAGTGTCATTCAGCCATTTCAAAAAATAGCGTCAGAATTCACATCGTGAAAGAGTAAAGAAAGAAAGATATCAATGTACAGAATTCACAGCTTAGGAAGATATGTTGGGTTGAAGGGAAGTAAACGTCAGGAGGCGGAAATCTTGTGACTCCAGTATGCCTTTTCAAAAGAATGGCGTCGCAGTGCACATTGTAAAAGATTTTCTGAAAAGATCCTAGAGAATTCACAGATCAATATTTTCAGTCGTTAACACAGATAAACTTTGGAGGAATTGACAAAAGAGATAATGAATTAATATCATAATAAACAATGTCTGTACACTTCCTTCTGTCATACTTTAAGATATAGGTTGAAAGGGGTGAGGATAGAGGAGAAGCTTTAATAATGGAATCGCAACTGCTAATTGGAATGAAACAAAGATATTCACCAAAGGAAATCAGCTGAACTCAGCCGCCGACTAACGAGCCGAGAAAGTAAAATTGAACTTGCTTTCGAGGGTCTGTGAGCTGAAGATTTGGGGTAGTCGCTCCAGGCAACTCCCATGAGTTTTTTCAGATACTACTGTGATTAAGATTTCCACCGCTAGGGATACATATCGTTTGCGGAGCGACAGATATTCTACTAGAAAAGTTAATGAATGAAAATCTCAGTTTGATTTCAGATTTTATAGTATCTATCCTTTGCAGGTCAATTTTTTGAAAAAAAAAGATGTTTTAAAAAACTATACATTCGCGGTTCAGATTTCGTAATGGCTTTATTACGCAGGAAAGATTAAAAAAAATAAATAGAAACATCAAATTCGACCAATTCCGAAGTTTTTTTTTCTGCATGCCGTTAAGGAAGCGGTCAATTTATAGACTTGTGCATGCTTTATTGCTGATGCGCATGCTTAGATGTAGTGTGTTGTTTTTGTTACTATTGTGTTGTCTATATTTGGTGTGTTAGGTCCTCGGAAAATCGACCTTCTGCGGGAGCAGATAAAAGAAGCCATGAGACTGAAGGATAAGACCAGCTTGGAGAAAGTGATCCGTGACTGCGAGGTGGCAGAAATACCCGAATTAGGGTTGGAGCTTAGTAAAGCCCGCGACATGCTGGAAACTATAAGCGCTAGTCGTGGAGGTCAGAAAAGTTAACGTTTATATTCTCATGCTTTCTTCTCAACTAATTAAGCCCGACTTGCACTCATACACTTGGGGAAGAGAAAAGGAAGAAAGAGAGAAAGAAAAATATCTTTCACACACGCACTGAATAACCTAATCATTCTTCCTCTGTTATAATTTTCATTCATGTTTTTCTTCACTAGGCACTTTGACTTCTCAGAACATATAATACATATTTACAGCGTTTACTTTAGTACGACACAAAAGGATATGAAGAACTGAGCTCGAATACCAAACACTGGCGCCAGTATTTATCTAACCCAGTGAGCAGGTCACAAATAATTTATCATTTCTGTTTCGAATATTGAGAAATATTAACCAAGTCCAGCACGAGGCCACAATATTATGGCACTCAGTAAAGATCGAATACTATCAATGATTTACAAGACTAGCATGAAATGTCTTCGTTGTGGCAAGCACCACTTCGGTATATGAGGTAAGCTTTGGTCAGGCACAGGGATACGACTGTAAGAGCACTCGGTGTTTGACCAATCACAAATATCTGGTTGATATTAACTAAACGTTGTTTAGTCTAGTACATCGTAACAAAAATGCTTTGTGAGGGTCGAACTCAGTGCACAAGCGAATGGTCCGCAAGATCACTTTGTTTACCATCTGTTTACTTGTTTATGTAGAGATCAGTAGAAAAAATGGCAACTGACCAACCAGCGTTCAGTGCCTCCAATTTTATAAATTCAGGCGTCTGGTGTTGGATTTAGGGCGTGGCAGTAACACGAGTCCCATGGCCTGTCCGCCAAGCCATCAACTGCCGTCTGTATCTCCCTAATGACACTCTGAACTACTCATACAAGAAAAAGTCTAAAAAGGGATAATGAACAGCAAACTAACAAATAAGCTAAGATTAACAAAGAAAAAAATTCGTTTAGTGACTAAAGATTTCCTCTATCAATTGTAAACAAGAAAAAAATCATCAAAATTCGATGTTTTTATTTTTCATTATATAAATAGATTCCAGGGAAAGATATTACTGTATTTTGCTCGCCAGTTTTTCACATGCTTGTTTACCGTGTTTTTGGTTTTATAAGACGCACACTGAAAAAAAGTATTCAAATAATACAACAAATCCACTGGTTTTATCGTAGGGAATACGACCATTGAAAATATGCTATGCTAGCTAAGTGTTTGGGATGAATCCTCGTAAAACATGCGTCTTATAAGCCAATATATACAGATTCACATAACTCAATCACACATTAATATTTGCAGACAACACTAATTTCCAAGCGGTAATGCAAAGTTTAAGAATTCCTCTTCTTAATATCAATCTTATATTACGGGACATTCTCAAATATTCGGTGCACATTTTTAAATGTTTCTTGCACAAGATTTCATCAATACACATGCTTTAAATATAGCTTAAATAAAATATATTTTTAGATCAATTTTCAAATCGGGAGTTTTCCGCCTGCAAACTTTGAGAATTTTCACTTCGGCAATCTTCGCTAATTCTCGGACATTTACGGAAATGTCCAGAATTAGCAAAGATTTTCAAAGATTGCAGACGATAACTTTCTAAGCAAGTTTTGGTTAGAAAGTTCGCTGGAATTTATTTTTCTTTGCGATTTATTTGGAAATACTACTTTATTACAATCAG
Organism: Thysanoteuthis rhombus; assembly: GCA_963457665.1. Classification (NCBI taxonomy): domain Eukaryota; kingdom Metazoa; phylum Mollusca; class Cephalopoda; order Oegopsida; family Thysanoteuthidae; genus Thysanoteuthis; species Thysanoteuthis major. The sequence goes on from OY735200.1 coordinate 19,436,140, forward strand.
GCCTCATGTGTTCCGACGATTTGCGTGGTAAACTTCAGGCTGCAATGAAATCAAAGAACAAAATCGATTTAGAGAAAGCTATCGATGAATGTCAAGCATCTGGATTCCGGGAACTGATGACCGATGTTGAAAAAGCCAACGATATTTTAGTGTCAGTTGGTGGCAAAAGAAGAGGTCAGAATCGAATCATTTCTCTTTTCCTATCTACGTATTATATGAAAAAACAACTTTTTACTATTGTTTCTGAAGTATTCTATATGATAAAAGGTTGTATTGATTTTTATATTATTTAGCATGTTACGCGTTGAATAATGATAGTTTTAGTGCATGTCTTGGTGATTGAAATGTATTGTATGGATAATTGTTCTAGATGAGAGTAAACACTCACGCACACACACACATCTTTATATTCGTGTATATTAAGAGAATGTTGTTCTTAACTATCATTTGAAAAAATAATTCACTGGGAATTATTTTGACGTAAAAGTTGGAAGACGATAAAAGGACTGTAAAAATATCGAAAACAAATCTATTTAACAAAATATAAGTTGTGGTTTGTAGAACTCATACTAAGCAGTTGGAAAGTTCATCGAAGATTGGGGTAAATATTTACTTTCTGTTAAAAAAAAATTCACTTGATATTACATATGTGTGAGTTTGTGAGTTCTGTTGTATATGAGATGGGATCATCTCTAGAATTGGCAAAAAAATAAAGTAAAAAATAATTTACCATTGAACGAATACAAAATTATAAAGATTAATACAGAAGACATCTTGCCTATATCAAATGACAAAAGGATATTTTTTCCAAGGTTACTTTATGATTATTTATGTTATATATATATATTAAAATATTGGGATAGATATGAAAGGACTGAGATGGATAGAAAGATATTGGTTGAAGAGTGACAGTAAGTACGAGCGTATAAGTATTTGGGGTGCAACTCTGCTCCCTTTTGACAAGCCATGAATTATTACTCTTTACATATACCTAAATTCAAACAGTACAATAAAACAAACGAAATCCAAACACCCAGTCGTGCAACCAAGTTCAATACTGTACAGTGAAAATATCTCGGTAAATTACAGTTTGTGTTACGGGTTATCTCCTTTGATTTGCATGTGAGTTTTAAGGAGATACTCGGCGTGCATGCAGCATTGTTGATTCAAATTGATATGTAGCTGTTCCAAGTTATATTTAGTCAACTTGTAGCTGTTTGTTGTTCCGTGTTTGCACGCATGTGTTTCTAACTACAGGACCAAAGTCTCCCGAATTTTTGCGAGGTTTACTAAAGGATGCCATCAGACATCGCAGTAAGAAAGAGCTGGAGAAAGCCATTCAAGAGGCTGAAGTTTACAACTACCCTGAATTGCAATCTGATGTGCTTAAAGCCAAACAGATGCTAAAGAGCCCTGACCTTGGTCGTCCAGGTTAGCTTTGTGCTTTAAGTATAAAACCTTCTGTTTTTTGCTTTCTATCAAATTAGATCTAACAAAGTAGAATTACAATTGTATTTCTTTTCCCATTGCATGAAGCTATACTAACACTCAAGACTTCCTGTTCACTCAAATTGTGAAGTTTATTGGGCCCATCCGATCTCTTCATTGAGTTCAGGGATTTTAAAATCGAGATCTCAAAAGGAAAATCGGGATTATTTTTTGAATATGATATTTCACGTCGTATAATGCGGCAGTGATAAACGTGGATCAGCGAAATATATTTTTGTAAGGCTGTGTGAAGTACAAATCGTTCATTTACATTTGCATGTTTGAAACAACCCAATTTCTGTATCAATGATGACTACGTCACTCACCATCGGATAGAAAGCTCAAAGTACTTGAAAAGATGATGACAAGGACTAAAAGATGCTTTGAAATCTCATTTCTCAAGTGCAGCAGCTTTTGGTGACTTGAAAAAAAAATGATTTGAGGATGTTACAACTGTTGAATTTTAACAATTTCATAAGTATGAAATATTTTCATTAAAGACCCATCAGTAAAAGGTCTTAAAAACAAAGGAGATATGATTGACTCAACTGGTTTTGAAAAATAGAGAAGAGTATTATTTTTTCTTTGGAATCGGTGACGAGTTCAAATTTCAGCTCAGGAAGTTTGTTATCAATTCGCACTAATGTATTCAGGAAATGCATGAATCAAAATTCTGGTACCCAGCTACGAATCAAGATAGTAGGACAGATGGACCCTTCAGCTCTGTATGGCAGTCCGTCTAAAAAAAGACATTTTGACATAAAATCTACGACTTGACCGTCTCAAAACGCCAAGCTACCAAAGAAAGACGCCGAACTCAAAGTGTGGACTCAGTGTGCGCGAGCTGATCTCCACTTGAAAAAATGTAGCAATATAAAACTTGAGACAGGAGGAGACTCACCTCCTCATCCTCGCATGTGAGAAGCAAACCAACGATGACACGTCATTTGTTCTGTTCATAATCACCCATTTTACGCAAAGCAACCAGGAAGAACAACTTTATAATGCACATTTTCTTTGCTGTGAAATCTGTTTTCGTACTTTGTAGAAGAAATATGATTTTAGACTGGTTACAAATTAGCCCAAGTTTGGAGGTTGAAGCATCAGACTGGAACAGACCCACCCTTCTGTTTCTCATACGAATTTACTAAGCATTGTTCCGTTTACATATAAATACAAATATGGAATACGTAGCCAGGAAATAACTCTTTAGATAGTGGTAATGATCTGCTAGATTAGCTAATTAACTATTGCCCCACAATGTTGTACCATATGCTATTTTCTAATCTTAGCTTCGCCCGGCACGAGGTCACAAGAATGGGGCATCCTAAGATTGAACATGCTATAAGAGTAATGGTCTACGAGACTAGGGCTCCACTGTGCTCCACTGTGCTCCACAGTTAGGCACCCTTGTAGATATATAGTACGGTACAGGGCCACAGCAATGATGTACCTAGGCAAGTTCAAAATCAGGACGAAGTCTGCTACAGCTTTACGCACATAGGTACATCTATGTCTATAGCCTGATGAAGAGAAAAGCACTTATTTTACACAAATTATTTATTTTTTAAACATAGTCACGTTTTTGTGACTGTACGTAATCCAATGCTTCTCCATTAATAACATTGAAGATTATACAGTGAAAATTTCAATCGAAATTCAGCTAATAAGAGTGCCTGGTTACCGACTTATTGATCCACCTTCGAGAATACGCGCGTGCGTGCACACACACACACACACACACACGTTTTAGGGTCAGGTCAATTTTGGTATTTTCACTTCTAATGGAGACAGCTGCATCCTAGAGGTTGCAAATTTGTGTACAATGGTAACTTGACCAAGAATGCACATATGATGGATGGCAATGATCTCTAGTGATTTTAAAGTCAGGTCAATGTTGGTGAAGGTCAGGTCAATTTTGGCATTTCCTAATCTAACGCAGACAGTGGCATCCCAAAGATTGCGAATTTGTGTACAAAGGTAATTTCTCCTCAGGTGAACATAAAATAAGTGGTGTTAACTTCAATGGTCTCTGATGGTCAATTTAAGGTCATATTAATTTCGGTAGACATTTTAGATATGACAGGGGCAGCTGCACCCTACGATCTGCAAATTTGTGGTCAAGTGTAGCTCGAACCCAGGATGAACATAGGATCGGCTGCGATGACCTCTGCTGACAATTTCAATTATGGTATTTGAAGATATAATGGAGACGATTTCACCCTACCTGCTGCAAAATTGTGTACATGGGTAACGACCCCAGGATGAAGATAGAATAGATGCTCCTGATTTCTGGTGACCACCAATGGTCAGATGAATTTAGGCCTTTTCAGAAAAGGTCAAGCTTGGCATCCACTTGTAGGGTTGAAACTCCTATTCAGAGCTGTGCGTTAGAATTTACTACAAGTATTGATTACTTTTCCCCTGGGCATATATATATCGGTCGTTGGTTCGTTTCCAGCAGAAGCCCTATTTCCTTATATACATATATACATGCGTGTGTGTATGTCAATGTGTATGTGTGTGTATGTATGTGTAAATAAATCAATGAGTCTGTAGCCTAATGATGAAAACATTTATTTTGCACAACAAATATTTGTTTTTCAATATAATATCTTTCTTGGTCAATGCACTTAACTCAGTGAGTAATACTAATCACATAGATCCAACAATTTACAATCAAAATTTCGTATCAACATTCAGCTAGGTATGTCAGGCTACGGACTCAGTAATCCACCCTGGTACAGCATGGCAATACATATAATACATAATTTTTTTTTGAAAAATGACACTGAGAAATAATTTTGTCACATGGAAATAAAATTTAAGATAAAAATCGTATTCAGAGGCATGAACCTCAACCATGTCCAAGAAGCAAACGGACAAACGGACTTTGATGAATATTATCTGTGAGAACTTACGTTTTCTAACCATGTTGTCCGTAAACCTTTTTCTACTCTGGTCACATGAGATTCTCTTTGATCTGTCAGGTTCCAAGTCACCGGATGACCTCCGCAAAGAATTAAAGACTGCTGTTAGAAGCCAAAGCAAGGACAGCCTGGAGAAGATCATCACCGAATGTGAACAATATGCTTACCCTGAGCTTGGCTCCGAATTGAGAGAGGCTCGTGATGCCCTTGAAGGCCTTGGAGGTGGTCGTGGAGGTAAGTCCTTTAAGTTATATCCCTGCATGTAGCCCACCCAATTTTCATCTGTCAGCTCCCATAGAAAAAGAAAAAAACAACAACAAAATTATTAGATATATCAAAGATCAAATTAGATAAATAAAAAACAAAACATAAAAGGAATACATGGAAATACAGAGCAGCTCCTCTGGATATTTTCTGCATTATGTAAATGGTTATGCTCCAAAAATATGGCTTTGTTACAACATGGATTCTTGACTAGTAAAATGGCGGATGTGAAAGCTTTTCTTGTCGAAGACCATGGAGCACATATACGCTATGTAAATCAGTTTACGGTTTGGACTTCTAGTCTGTTACAAACGTCATATTGCAGCAACATTATTTTTGGAGCACTGTGCAATCAGATTGCTATGATCTAATACGTTCCGATTGGACGATTCTGATTTTAGGGAAAAAAACAACATATTTATGAGAATCATCTGGTTTCTGTCGATTAACTGGCAAAAGTTTTCATTGAAAAGAAAATGATAAGAAAAGAAAAGGGAAAGACTCAAAAATTTGAATTTAGTATTAACGTTGATAAAAATATGCCTAAACAATCACACACTGTGCTACATAACTCAGTGTCTTTGAAAGATTGCTATATATGCATATTTACTCCATATCTAGTGTTTATACGATTCACGAGGAGCTGACATAAATCGAATGATTTTTTTCTTCTCAATTCTGTTTCTGGATTTGAAAAAGAAAAAAAAAATTGGATTCATTTTGCAGTGTTTTTCCTATCATTTTAAAGTTGTTATCTACTTTATTTGAATTTCTGCATCTGAAAAAAAAATTTGAAAAGCTTCTGTATTATGCAAAAAAAAAAAAAAAATGCTTCTGCTTGCTGCTTTTTCCAGTGTTCAATCAATTGGCTGAAGCTGGACTTTCTTGCTTTTACAGGGTGACATGATAGGGAGCTTGAAAATATAAATGTGTTCATGGATCACATGCTTTGAGAATGAAAAGAAGACTAATAGCATGGAAAAAAAGTTGAGAAAAGCAAAATAAAATTGAAAAAAAGAATGATCTTATTGCTCGCTCAAGCAAGTACAGGCAAACCTCGTTATACGCTTTTTCACTTGACGCAAAATTCATTTATTAAGATTTAGAAAACTTCGACTATGATCCGTTTTATGAGTTATTCAGTCATCGTATACGAAATGACGAAGATCCATTGCAATCAGTCCCATTAATTCTATTAATTCCTTAGCGCAAATTCGTCTCATGTGAATAAAAGCTGGGACAAACGAATCATGTAAAGCGGGGTTTGCCTTTAGATAAAGCTTTTAAAAAAAGAAAAAATTATTTCAGCCTTGCATTTTTAGATATCAGATGCTTGTTTAAATTCTAAAAAATTCTATGCAGCTTTTTGTGCATCCAAAAATAACGAGTTCTCTATTTCAGCTGCCATTTTGGTCACGTGTTAATTGTTATGCACTTGTTGTCATTTCACTCATTTTTATTGCAGCATCTTAAAAAAAAAGCTAAAAAAAAGCAAAAAGCAAGCGCGTTTCTTACTTGTTGTTTCATTCCATCTCCAGGAATCCTAACTTCGGAACCTCTTCGCGAAAATCTCAAAAGCGCTATGCGAGACAAAGATAAAGAGAACCTACAGAGGGCGATCGATGAATGCGAGGCAGCCGGGCTGCGGGAACTCGATTCAGACCTCTCCCTCGCCAAAGAAGTTTTGGCAACGCTAACTGGCCGTGCCAGTTCGACCCGTACGTTAATAGTTTTGTCGTATCTTACTGCTTAGGGATAAGATCTGTATCATCATCATCATCATCATCATCATCATCATCATCATCGAAGTTGTGCCGTATTTTTTTTCTTTTAATTCTGTCCATCAGAAAATCACCTTGGATATAAACAAAATCAACTTTTGACCAGAATATTTTAGAATTAAGGAGAACTATGGAAAAGTTCATCTTTTAAAAACTATGTGGAAGGTGACACTGTGTGCGCACCAGGACAGTTAAATACTTGAATTGATAGAAAATTTTTGAAATAGACATTGCCTTTTTTTGTTACCATTGTCTGTTGCTTCAGAAATATCCAACAGGTTAAGGGGATTTATTTTTAGACCGATGAATAATGATCTATGTATATATCCCGCTTGTAACGGAAAGAACAGTCAGTTTTTTTTTAATCATTTTGTCAAGATCTTATACTCAGATTATTAAACAATAAGATTATCAATAATGAATGAAACAAAATAGCCCATGGTTTTTGGAACAACAATATATGATACATATTTTTGTCGTATCTCGTTGCTTAGGATCTCAACTATTGTCATCGTCACCAGAAACGTATTCATCAAAATCATGATCATTTGATCGTTCTTATTTTGAAAAACCTAGTGAATGTCTTCGTACGCATCATTGAATATTGCTGTCTCTTCATTTTTTTGCTTCTCCTCTTGTACTAGCAGTGATCAAAGAGATTTTTTAGAGATATTTCATTGACTTTCAAAATTGTTCAGTGATATTTAGTATGTATATGAATTGTATATAGGGATAGCCACTCATTTGGATCACTTTAACAGCCACCCAAGATTGGTTAAGAGGGGGGAACCCTTGGTTGACAAATATATGTATTAATATAAGTGAACAGTATCTTATTTAGATTTGTCAGTGAAATTAAGCAATTCTCCCTTTTCAACTGCTTCAGGAACGAAGGATGTTTGATTGCCTAAGGAAGAATGATAAAATGGACAGTCTAGAGGGTAAATTGTTGAAGTGATCCCGTCATATATACGTTAATTCAACTGTAATGTAATCAATATAAGATATCTAATGTTGAAATTTATCAGAATCATTTCAAAAGTATTGAGTAAAAGAGTTTATAAATTCTGAATGTTTTGATTTAGAAACTGTTTGTAAATATGAAAAGGTTAACAGATAGAGGAAGGTTAGGAAATATCGGGTTGGTTCAGTATTATTGATTAAACAATCCGTGTATTTTTTTTCGAGCAAACCATTCGATTATTCTCCTTGACAGAAGGGAGCTCCATGGACGAACTTCGCGAACAGCTCAACACAGCGATGCGACTTCGCAGCAAGCCTCGTTTGGAACGTGTGCTGAACGAATGCGAAGCTGCTGGTTACGCCGAGTTGGGTCCCGACATGGAAAAGGCCCGTCAACTCATGCACAGCTTAGGAGGTGGACGCGAAGGTTAGCTTTGAGTACAATTGGAAATTCTTCTTCCCCATTAGACTGGGGTTTATGATTAGAACATTTTAAACGTTGCCAAAGATTCTTTCAATGATAATTATGTTCTTTTAGTGCGAGTTTCTGCTTCTTCATTTTGTATTAAGATCCGCTGATACATATAGTATGAGTATATCTAAGTACTCGTGAAATGTAAAATTACTTTGTATATAAGAAAAGGAGAAAGTATGATATATATATATGTGTGTGTGTGTGTGTGTGTGTGTGTGTGTATGAGATCTGACTTAAATCAAAAAATATTGAAAGACTGTCGGAAAATCTCCGCGTAAATCTTTATTGTAATCACAGTCTCCTCCAAAGTCTATCACACAAGGTAGACTAGAAGTCACTTTCCTACTTCCTGATTTATTCATTTTGAAACTTTGGTATTCGAAAACTTCTATACTTAATTAAAAGAAAATCATTTGAGCTAAGAAGTAGTTTAAAATTGAATTTCAATTAATCAAAAAAAAAAAAAAAATTCAAGTCAAAATGAACGAGAATGTGACTACATGCCCACCATGTATATTATGATATAAAGTTAATTATGAATATCGCTTTATCTATGACTCATGTTACCAAAACTAGTCTGACTAAAAATACCGTGTTTCCCGGCGTCTAAAACGTTACAATGCACTCAAAATACACCTTGATAATAGACCTTTGTGGACTGAGTATTGCTTATAGGACAACATCTTACTGAAGAGAAATCATTTTATAGACAACTTGGGATTACATTTTCGAATCCGGAAAACACGGTATTAGTAATAATCAAAGTTTAAATGGATCTGCGCTGGATTCAGTGTAAAATGTTTTTGTGCCTGAAAGAAAAAGCAAACATTATCTTTTTCCGCTTTGTCAGTCGCCAAATCACCGGAAGCTTTGCGAGACATGTTGAAAACGACAATGAAATACCAGAACACACCTCGATTGGAGACGCTTGTTTCAGAAGTGGAAGATGCCAGGTATCCGGAGCTGTTCAATCAGCTTCACGAAGCTCGGGCATTTCTGGACACATTAGAAGAAGAAGCCAAAGGTTAGAATCTTTCAGAATGAGATGTTACCACCTGGTCTTAGCTTACTTACCTTGAATGATCAAGAAATGTTTCTCAACGTCTTTGACATTACTGATTATCTTCTGAATAATGGCAGACATGAAATTCATGATACAATTAACGAAATGTAAACGTACATCTCTGTATCTACACCTGAAAAGTGTTTATTCTAGTAACAATATCCCATTGGTATAGATTTGGTAATAAATAACAGACAAGTTAATTATCTATGTTTCTTTCATACTGCTTCTTACTTCCCAACACGTGTTCAGAGTCTGTTGAATACTACTCCGGTCGTCAGGCCATCTTCATAACCGGAGGCTTATCATAACTATTAGGTCTACTGCTATTTAATTAAATTTTGACATTAACAGTTGTGGTTACTTCGGTGAACCTATAGGCATTTCGAGCAAGGATTTCTTCGAGTTAAATGAATCTGTTAACGGTAAAAAATATCATATGTCCCAGTAAGAAATAATTCGGCTGTTTTATTTTCTATTTTGACTTGGGGACTGATATAGAGCGATGCTTAACGAGATAATCTCTCAGAACATTACTAATATAATGTAGATTTATACTCACTTGGCGCTCAACGCTTGGTACCTTATACTGTACTAATAACTGTTCTCGTTTCCGCTCAAGAGAACTAAAGCGTGGATCAAGTGAATATAAGTATTGGCCATATGTTTGAGTTCTAGGATTTTCAACCATTCTCTAGCCATTATCAGGCACACAAAAAACTATTTAGGCTTTACTTTTTATCGTTATGTAGACCAGGAAAATTATAGATGTTATCAGTGTACGCCATTTTTGGAATTAGGAAAAATTATTGATGTTTATTGTTTTCTATCTTGTCATTTGGTGTTTAGATCGATTTTTTATTCACTTTTAAAATTGCTAATGCACATTTTTATTGCGTGAGGATCTTGTGTTGTATTATGTGTCTTAAAATCTTCATGTCTTTCTGGTTGTTAGGAATTAAATCGGCGGAGTCCCTTCGCGACAATCTCAAGAAGGCGATCCGTCAAAAAGACATGGAGAGTCTGGAAAGTGCAATCGACAAAGGAATGGCCTCTGGTTATGCTTCGCTGGAAACAGACATCCAGCAAGCCCGCGATATTCTTGAGCTGATGAAAAGCGGTCGCGGAGGTTTGATCCCAATTCTCTGACCATACGTTTTACACCGCCATAGAAATAAATAATTGCACATATATGCACTAGTCAACACTAAGTTTTATTTTTTCATGCAAATACTTACTTGTAAATATCTATGTGTAGGTATTGCAGATTACACAGATGCAGGCAAACACATATATATGTATATGTGTGAGTGTGTTTGTGTGTGTATAAAATGTATTCGTGCACGCGAGCATCTAATCATGAACATATATAGACACACTTAAGCTCAGGAGATACTTACCTTTGATTCATCTATTACATATCAAATTCCTCATGTTTGTCAGATAAGATGTTATCTTAGCCAATGTGTATTATGTTACTTTGATATTAGAATCTAACATAAGTCAACGTTTATCGCTACGTGTTATTTATTAATGAAGATATGGAACATCGTTGGACACATTGCCATAGAGAAATGATTAGCAAGTTTAACTTGCAGATCACCACTACCGTAGAAAGTTCCTTTCTCACTGAGCGCTCAATACGTGTGAACTTGAGCCGCACTAAGCCGAATTTAAAAAAAAATATTCAGATTCCATACAATGTTGGAATGGTGAGTTAGCTGGGCTTGCTAACCATTACTATATTGGCCTTGTGTCAGACCGAGTTAAGCTTAGAAAAAACCTATAAGTAACTTTTTACTACCGTCTCTACAAGCGTTTATATGGCATATTTTTTTCCAATTTTTATCTGAAATTCGGAGATGAGTCGTTTTTATTGTTTTGCGAGTTATTTGGATTAGCAGATTAGTATCCTAATCTTCAAGAAGAAGTTCTGTTTTTCTTGTTGAATTAATTCAAAACTGGACAGGTATTGATAACGTCTCTTATAAACTTATCAAGGTTTCCGACCACCTCAAATTATTGGGGAAAATAGATAAAAAATAACTGAATTAACGATACTTGTTCGAATAACCCGTGGAATAATTTCAAGGAATCCTTTTATCACTTTGGAAACTTCCAGTTTAAACACTGATATAATAACAGGCTTTCATTTTTATATAAGATAGCCAAACATATACGGTAATTTCTAATTATATAATTGGCATATCTATACAGTTATTTTGTATAAAATATATATTTATTCTGTGATTTTATATAAAATAGACTTATCTATTCAATTATTTTGACCGTATATAATTGTATTCATACAGTTATTCTAGTACGAAATAGACATATTTATATAATCATTCATACTTAAAAAGCCATATTTATAGTTAGTTTTAGAAAAAATTAGCCAAACATATGCGGTAATTTTATCTAATTGTCATATTTGTAGAATTTTTCTTTGTAAAGAAGACATATACAGTTATTTTTTTATACAAAAGTCATATCTATACACGTCTTTGTGCATCTATTGAATGTTTTTTTCTCAATTTGCCAGCTTCTAAATCACCGTACGCCCTTCGTGAGCAACTCAACTCAGCGATCAAACTAAGCGATAAAGAAGCCTTGAGTAAGGCCATCGCAGAATGCGAGGCTGCCAGCTTCCCTGAACTTAGCTACGAATTAAGTCGGGCTAGACGTACCCTCGAGAGTTTGGGAGGAGGTCGTGGAGGTTAGGAACCCCTCCTATTTGCGATATTCATCTTTTGATTTTTCCACCGTGTCATGTTTAACAGATAACACACCGCGTTTTGCATCTAGAAATAAGGTCATAATTCCAAATATTCGATTGGTATCAAGGAGAGAATTTTTTTGTTGCATGAATATATCTCGCACATAGCATTTTATATAGACTTACGCGTATTGAAATATGACATACCAGCACGAATGTGCACGGCAATATCAAGTAAAGGAAATAATTCTTTAAAAAAAATATATTACTGTGGAATTGACCAACCATTTTCGTAAACCTAGATCAATTATAATTGAATTTGAGGTCAAATCTTAATGGATAGTCTGTAGGATGTTGACCTGAAATAAACGATCATTGAGTTCATACTATTAATAAACGTTAATCTGATGCCTCCCTGTGGGGCAGAAGGTTGCAGCTAATCTCGCTGATCATTCTTGAAAATGTGATAAGTTCGATTCTCACTGGGTTTGTTAGTCTAAGCTAAATTTAGTTCAAATCAAAACCGTCACCGCACTGTGGAGTACTATCAGGCTAGCAAGAAGCTGACTTTTATCATTGTAATACAATTAATACATTCTGGGTGCTCCGTAATTATGGCCTTGTACCAATGCATGTTAAGCTAAGCATATATATCTATATAGATTCATATGATGATATATTCCTAATCTTGAATATCCCGGCTTAGAATTTCTCTATATAAGCATTGCGTTGAATCAATGACGACGTATTCCTGCACGAAAGCACATTTTCCCACGCGTTATTCCTCTCTGCACTCACTATTTTCCTGGTATAGACATGTTAATGTATTGTCTCCAAGAAAATTTTATCATAAACAGCAGTGCACATCTCACTCAATGAGAGAGCGAGAATTCGCTTTTTCCAGCCAATCACGTACACGCATGAGATTTCAACACAGCTGCATGTGTCGAAAAAAACGAATCAGTCCAATTCCATTTTAAATTGTTTTGTTTGCTTACCAGGAAGCAAGTCCCCGGAAACTCTGCGCGAGCAACTTGCGTCTGCCATGAAACAAAAAGACAAAGCCTTGTTGGAGAAGGCTATCAACGAATGCGTGGCGGCGGGCTTCTCCGAACTTGATTCTAATATTCACCAGGCCAGAGACGCACTTAGTATTTTGGCCGGTGGACGAGGAGGTACAATTTTTATGTTGAATTCTTGCTTTATGCACCTGTTATTCAATGCTGACCTTCATCAGCCGTTCTTTTCAGTAGAGTTTTTCAACTCTAGGGCCTAAGCACTGATAATCTCTCCTCTTAACATGACCTCTCCATTGTACTTAAAATCCAAAGTCAGGAGATATTTGTAATGTCTGTGGATTGATTTGGCCAGGTATTTTTTGTCTAGGTTTGCATGAATAAACGATATTGTCTAACATTTTTGCACTGAATAGTGATGCAGAATAAATACCCTTAAAGTGAGAACATTTCTCAATTTCTCAATTCATGTACCGAAGAGTTTTTTTTTTTTTCAAAATCCCCATCTTATATCAGATGTCACAGGATGAATTGATTTCAATCTGGTTATCAATATATTTTCTTTTAGAAAAAGATTTGTGAGTAGAAAGCCTATTGTATTTCGTGTGGTATGAGGTGCTTTCCTCAAAACTTGGCTCCAAATATCACTGTGTGCAATATATCACAAAGGTCACACTTTGAGGTAGGCTGAAAGATCGAGGTGACTTGTAGCAGACCCTCTTAGCCTCAGAATAAAACATACACACAATACGATGGTATTTTAAAATTTATGAAAGAGTTTCCAGCAGTTTAATATAAGGGATGTAACCATACGGAGAATTCTTTTCTGTCTCAAAATTTTAGGTTTTAAATGATTTTTATACATTGTAAATGAAATGCCGATTTGTTACATGATTTTATACTGCGTCTAATTTGTTGAGTTTTTTTGCTGTTAGGACACCAGCCTGCAGACGTTCTTCGAGAAAGACTTGAAAACGCCAGAAAAAATCTAGATATTGCTGCGCTAAAATCTTCGATTCAAGAATGCGAAGAAGCCGGTTATCCCGAATTAGGAGTAGAACTTCAGAGAGCACGTGACACTCTAGAAACTCTTGGAGGCGGTCGAGGAGGTTAGACTCACGATTTAGTTAGCGAATTCTTTTCTAAACTATTGAATAGCCTTTTCAAAAATAGATTATTAGATTTCCCAGACTATTACATATATTACCGTATATGCCAGAACATAAGATGAATGTTTTACAAAGGTATTCGGAGAACTACCGCTCACAGCAGACCAATAACTTTCCCTATTGAACTTCAGTAGAGGGTTTTGGCAATAAGACCAGTACATTAGGTGCGGTGTAATATTTGCATAGTTTTCCGAAGAAATGGTCATCTTAGATGTCGGCAAATGCGGTAGTAATTCTTTTTCGCTTTTAGATAAATTCTACCACTGCTGTTGTTGAATAATGTTAAAAAGGAACATTGCAGATGTTTAATTTAAAGTAAGTTATCTTTACTGCGTGACAAAGCTAGGATTTTCAACACTTGGCTATATCTTATGCTTTAGGATGAAAATTGAAATACAACAGTTTAATTTCATATGGATATAAATGTATACTTATTATTGGAAACATTTATATGCGTTTATTACATTGATGTAAATAGATGAATGTGCGGATCTAGCTCTCTTATTTGTGTCATGAATGCATTTATCGACCATGAATTCCTCAGCGTGCACATGCGTCTTATATGCTAAAGGCAACTATTTCGCCCTCTCTAAATCAGGAAGTAAGAATCCATATTCATTACGTGAGAAGCTCCAAAAAGCCATGCGGGAAAAGGATGTGACAGCGTTGGAAAGAGCAATAAATGAAAGCGTTGCAGTCGGAATGCCAGAGTTAGACGCTGACATCCAGCAAGCCAGGGAAGTCATGGCTGTCGTCGTTGGGGGAACTCCAAGTCGAGGTTAGCTCCCTTTAAATCTGTCTTATTCCCCGAGTGATTATTTTTGACCGTACCACAAATAGTATGTGCGCCCATCTTTTGAAATTTGTTTCTTTCTGTGACCATTCGATATATTTTATACCTTGCCAGTATACTAATATTGCCACTCTAATATATATATATATATATATATATATATATATATATATATATATATATATATATATATATATATATATATATACCATTTCATTTGAATTTAACACTTCAAAATATAGGTTCTATTCCTTAACTGCTCATTTAAAAGTAAAACAAATTTTGCCTACGGATAGATCAATATTCCTGTATGAATTTGTATTCACTGGTATCTTGTTAACTGGTGTCTTGTTGAATGAAAAAATATCCTTAAATGATATCTACTGTATTTCCCAACTTATAAAAAGCTACAAGTTAGACGCACCATTCAATTAGGTAAGTGGAATATTTGAGAATAGCTTAACGTTGAGGAGTTCACTTAGCAAACTCCTCCCTACAACTTGGGCTTCGAGTGCTGTGCTAAGACACAGAGTGATTTTTGAAGGCATTTTCAACAGAAAGATACTCACAACAGTTGGGAAATACGATATATATATATATATATATATATATATATATATATATATATATATAGATATAGATATAGATATAGATAGATGGATAGATTCAGCTTAATTTTTGGCCTTGTGTTACATACCATCCGAATAAGATTTGAGGTACTTGAAAACAAACAATCATTTTTCCCGAAGCGTGTTCATATCAATACTTTACTAGATTATGGATTGAAAAAAAAAATAATATGAATAAATCATTTACGGATATTTGCTTTTCATATAAAATTTATATCCGTTGTCAGGAGTTAACAATATGGGCGTACTTCGGGAGCAACTTGATTCAGCCCTGTCGCTCAAAGACCGTAGTCGACTTGAAAAGACAATTGAAAACTATGAAGCTGCCAGTCACCCAGAAATGCGGAATTTGGGAGTTGGTCGCGAAGGTTTGATTTCAATCCCCTGTCTTCCTAATGTTATACTGTATAATTTCTAGATGATAGAAAAATATTAAATGATGACTTTTCGAAATTTTAATATTATACCTGTTGTATTCGTTAACAGGCTAAATATACTATGGACATTTAGGCATTTGCTTACTTCCAATAGATGTTTGTAGTATTTTCTGTTTTATTCTGTAGGAAATCATTAGAGAGAATTAAAGTGAATGTAATAGACTTTTTCGAATTTGCTCTCTTCCTATTTAGGCTTTGATTAGGTGTGTGCAGAAGCTTCCAGCTAAAAACGGTTACCAATCTCTAGTTTTCTAGAAATAAGCACTGGGATATTTTGTGCACACCTGGTGGTATTTGCTGTGTCACTCTACATGCAATTATTTGGAGGCTAATATAATTAGTCACCATATATTTCACCGTTTATTATCATTAGAGTGAATACAAGTAAATATTATAGACATATGATCATCCTCTAACTATATGAATAGGCTTTTAGTATATGCAGTGTCAGTGTATATGTAATCATTAGATTGAATAAATAAAAGGTATTTATTGACTAAGTCCTATCCGTTATACCACTGGTTATAAATCTTTTGTGGGATGTATAATTAGTTCAGGTCATTAACTGTCGATGGGGACTTTTATAAGTACATTTGGCTCGATGAATAGCTACAATCGTGCTTATTTTGTTTGTCAGGAACCATAACTCCTGATGGTCTTCGCCGAAGGCTGGATGCTGCCATCTTCGACAAAGACACCAAAAAAATTAAGAAAATAATAAGCGAATGTCTCGCTACTGACCTTCCTGAATTGGAAGGAGATGTCCACAAAGCCAGAAATTATCTGGACATTCTTCAAGGAGGCACTGGACAGAAGAAATCGGCACGCGATCTCCGTAAGGAATTAGCCCGTGCGATAAAAGAAGGTGACAAGACGAAACTAGATATGGCCATTCGTGAATGTGAGGAAATGAATTATCCTGAACTCGGTCCTAACCTGAGAGAAGCCAGGGACACCCTCGAAGCTCTGGGAGGAGGCCGTGGAGGTTAGTCAAACTTGCTTTGGGGATTTTAAAGTCTCCAATGTCATGTATAGGATGCGGGCAGTTATATTACTGTAGACAGTTGTATTGATTATTGTTCTCATTTTTATTTTTATGACTGCATTTAGGCTGATGTGTTCTTTGGATCTTTCTGATGTATACATGTATACACAAAAAACAATAGAAATTAAGATAAAGGTATAAGTAGTAAAGGAGAAATTATTGGAAATGAGATGTTAGTTACAATACTTCGTCCAATAATGATAAACACTATTTTATTAAGAGTTGTAGATCTTGTTGGTAGACAACAAAAATATGGCGCCGATATTTGGTTGAGGGGAATGAGTTAAAAAGTGTGTCAGCCTTTGCTGATCCATGAAAAGCATTAAAAGTGCTCAATATGTTACTACGTTTTTGATACAATACAAAGCAATATTTTCTCAACATTAGGGAGAGTAAACACCTGGCACGTGTCTCATATATATATATATATATATATATATATATATATATATATATATATATATATATATATATATATATATATATATATATATATATAATATATATATATATATATATATATATGATAGTGCAGCCCCCAAACCATGCCTCAACCAAGTGTCATAGGGTTTTGCATTGCATCAGTAGATTGAAATTATTACATATCATTTGATAAAGGGATTAATTTTCCTCGTTGTTGAATATTCTTGTGAAATGTTTATAAACAATTCAGAACATTCAGAACATTATTGAAAAATTGGGTTGATTAATAGTAAGATTAAGCCAAGATAATTAGTGTGACTAGACTGAAACAGCCATTTAGAGGTTTATTGGAGTTGCTGTCGAAAGAGAATCGAATTTCACTGTTGCATTTCGTTTATTATTCGTGCCGTTATTTTCGCTTGATAGTCCAACTTTGCGATTAGTTTGTGGAGATGTCACGTGACATTCACTTTTAATATCGGTTTGAACCTGTCTTTGCTTTTTAGGTGGAAAAACTCCCGAGCAGTTAAAAGAAAAACTTAGTATAGCCATGAAAGAAAGAGAGCCAGAAGCACTTGAGAAAGTCATTGAAGAATGTATAGCGGCTGGGATGCCAGAACTGGATACTGATATCCAGTCTGCTCAGGATATCCTTGATCGCGTCGTAGAGGGTCAGGAAGGTTAGGAGAGTAGTCTTTCACAATCTTATTTTCTTTGATATTATTAATCATTTCGTTTTAAAATACTTGAGCATGAAACATACGTTTTGCATATTTTAAAAACATTTTCTAAACTATATCGAACTTTGATCGAAGTAAATCAAAGTATGATACATATCATATATATCATAACACTCAAGTCGTTTTAAAACTCTACGACCGTTAAGGAAGCAGCATTGATAGAAATAAAGAAGTAAGCTGTCAAACATGAGAATTCATGGTTTTCCGATCCATGTGTCGTAGAAATGTAAGAGTGACTGGAACGTTGCAATAATATCAACAGTAATGAAAGATAAACTTCATTTTAATTACATTAATAATATTAAACCATTATGAATAATTTACAATGCTTCATTTAAGACGATCGATTACTACTACTACCATTACTAGTGTATGTAAACAAAATTGTCGAAGTATCTTAATAAATGGTAATTGATCATGCTTCATGTTAGAAATTCGAACGCCAGTACATCTAATGATACTAGTATATTTACATCTATTATTACTGACACAACAAAAATGAAGTAGAAAAATACCACTAAAAAATTAGAACTTATTCTGACTGTTATGTATTTACTTATTAAAAGAACTTGAGATTATTACTTGATGACTGAAATATCTATCATCGCTTTATACATTACCCATTTGGTTATAAAGGTTCATATTCCCCCGACACTTTACGGGACGAAATGAGAAAAGCAGTGAGACAGAAGGATAAGGCCAATCTGGAGAGGCTCATCCGAAAGGCAGAAGCAGCAAAACTCCCAGAACTCAGTTTCGATCTTGCAAAGGCAAGAGACACTCTAGAGAATCTAGGAGGAGGCCGTGGAGGTTAGAATAAAACGTTTAATTTTTACGCATTTTTTTAATTGTTGCCCTTCCTTTTTATCACCTGTTAGAGCAAATACGCATATTTATATTTAAAAATGATATTTTTTCATCTATTTTTGAATTGATTAGTACTACATTGCGAGTTTTT
The DNA here is from genome assembly GCA_963457665.1 of Thysanoteuthis rhombus. Taxonomy (NCBI): domain Eukaryota; kingdom Metazoa; phylum Mollusca; class Cephalopoda; order Oegopsida; family Thysanoteuthidae; genus Thysanoteuthis; species Thysanoteuthis major. Next base: position 19,455,030 of record OY735200.1, read on the forward strand.
ATTTTCTATTTTTATGATTTTAATCTGTCGTTCTAGATATAAGTATCGAATGAAGATTCGGGAAATACGTTATGATAGAAACGTTTAGTCAGGGGATATATATATATATATATATATATATATATATATATATATATATATATATATATATATATATATATATATATATATATATATATATTCTGATATATAGATAGATATGAACAGACCGAGACCAAATATAGATAGAAAGAAACTAGAATTTTGTTTTAGATAGATCTGAACGGACCGAGATATGTACTGATCGATATAGAGATGATATATATAGATATGAAAATTGATGAACTGGTAGATATGTGCCTTATATATATGAATGAGAGTGAGAGAGAGAGAGAGAGAAAGAGAGAGATCTGATCATTAGAAACTGGATTCAAACTACAGATTGGACTATATGTTTTTTATTTTTCATATGTAAGTAAAATACCTACTAAATATATCTATTTGAGAGCTAAAAAGTATTGAATCTTTTTGCTGTTCAGTCTTGAACTTTTTTCAAAAACCTTTCCTATCCCATACGTAGGCATAAAGTCCGCCGCTCAACTACGTGAAAAAATGCACACTGCGATTCGAAACAAGGACCCATCAGCCTTAAGAAATGTCATTACGGAATGTGTCGCCGCTGGAATGCCAGAACTCGAGCGAGACATTCATAAATGCAGAGAGACTCTTGACCATTTGGTCGGGGGTAGCGGTCAGTTGAAAACACCTTCCGCTCTCCGGGATCAACTGCTCACTGCCATACACGAAAAAGATGTGACCAAATTAGACAAGGCTATTCGAGATTGTGAAGCTGCGGCTTATCCAGAGTTGAATGTTGATCTTAGAAGAGCCAGATATACGATGGAAACCTTGGGCGGTGGCCGAGGAGGTTAGCTGACTGTTTACTTATTAGAATCTGTATACCTAAAAAAAAATAGCCTTGTTATGTCTATCTGTAAACTTGCCTTTGTTATTGACCGCTGACAACATATTTTCTTATTTACCATACATTTCTATGATGAAACAATTCGTTCTGCATTTCTATAGTACAAAAAATTTGCAATGTATTTTTGATTAAGAATATACCCCAAAATGATGGGAAACTCCCAGCATGGTACACCAACGTTCTACTAGCGCATTGGGTGATTTGATTTTTGTTGCAATTTCAGACCTGTTGTATTTTAGTTGTAGAGAAGATGGGTACCGTCTACTAAACCTTAATTCCCCTCCCCCTCCCCTGAAAAGTATCAGGAAAGACGTAGTATGTATCCCCGATGATTCGTTAGGTCATTAGATAATTTGATTTTTTGATTAATTGAATGATTCGTTTTACTTGCCAGGAGAGATAACCCCAGAATCATTACGGAAAAAGTTGAAAGTAGCATTGAAAATGAAAGATAAAAGTGGCTTTGAGAAAGCTCTGAACGAATGTGTGTCTGCAGGAATGCCCGAATTGGACACAGACATTCGGAAAGCGAGGGAGGCTTTTGCTCAGCATAGCAACATGTTTAGAGGTTAGCAAATTTGAGTACTTCCTTCAGTGTTATCTAAATTGCTTACTTTCTCCTTATTTACTGACAGTCTAAGGATATTAGCCATGAAAAATTAATCTAGTGTTATACTTAGATATATGATTTACTTTCTTGATTTTACGAACACAAATAGCCTAGAACAGGTATATTCATTTAATTAGTCGGTCGAGAATCCTCATCTTTGTTGTTTCGATCACTACGTCAAGTCTTCTTCAGGTGTATGTCGCATCTGCTTATCTTCAAGTAAGTTTGAAGGAATCCCTTTATTTCGTCAGTTAGAGTATGTTAATCTCATGCATTGCTTTCTCTCACGTCTGACAGCCTTCCGGAGTATGTCTCCCGAATAAGACAGATGTTGTTTTTTACTGCTAAATTTCGAATTCAATTCTCAGTTAATGAGTCATGGTTCCACCAGAAAAATATGATTAACAGTTCCGAGTTCAAATCCCGACGAATGGAGCAGGACGTGACAAGAGGCAACATAGATTAGAACAAGACTAACTGAAACTTTGTGAAAAACACAACAAAGATGAAGATGATAGTATAGCGTAATCGTTTAATACTGATAATTCATAATTGATAAGAAAACTGCTCATTTCTCAATGCTGCATGATATTTTGAGCCACGTGGAAGATGTTGGAAGTATAAAAAGTGTAGGCATGTAACTAAAGATGTCTACCTGGAAATGAGAAGTGGTTAATAAGGTTAATCTGATAGACCAATACTACTGCAGTGAATTCAATCCTTACTGGACTATAAAAAGCTAATCTTTGTAAAGATCGATTTTTGTCATATAACTCTCACTTCTTCGCACTTTTTGCTCCAAAACTCACCTTTAACATTATACGACAAATGTCAGGCTCTGTGATTGGCCTATTGATAGAAGTAACTTGTACTTATATTCTTTAGTTTCTCAGAATGACCTGTAGGTTATCCCATAATGAAACATAGACTGATCATAAAGCATTTCCCTGTTTTTAGACATTTAGCATGGTTTCTCAGATATGATAATACGTAACCAGGGAAGGACTTTATGTTTATCCAGTACATCGTGCACAGTTTTAGGCAAAAATAATGTTATCGTTGCTAAAACTTATCAGTTAAATGATTTTTGTTCATAGCTTCTTATTAATATACGAGGTTTATCTTTGTCTTCTGATCGTTTCTCTGTTGTTTGTTGATATTACCCTTGTTTAACTCTCTTTGCGGGCCTGCTAGATATCCAGACCGCAGCAAGTTTACGCGAACAACTCAGAGCCGCAATCAAAGAGGGTGATCGTAAAGCTCTGGATAAACTGATTCTCGAATGTGAAGATGCAGCGTATCCTGAGCTTGGTGCCGACGTTCGCCGGGCCAGAAACACCCTAGAAAAGCTCACTGGAAAACGAGGAGGTTAGACCCCAAATCTATCACATTTTTTTGTACAGTTTTATTTAAAAGTCACTGGTTGAATCTAAATCTATTTACTTGTGTCACATCATATAACGATTCTGAAATATTAGAAGCTTCTTATATTTTTTTGTCCGAATTTCTGAGAGAATGAATTATTCTGACTAATATCAATATTATACTCAGATTTATTCGAACAAGTGTTTTTAATTTGGTTTTTATGGTCACAATGTTTAGATCATTGGAACCTAGGAATAAGGCTGGAATTTACAACGGTGAAAATGTTCTGACTATAACAACCAAAAAAAAAAAAAGCAAAGTAGTTCAAATAGATCAATGTCTAATGATTCTAATACGGGATTCCATGTGTGTATGAATGAACTTGGTATATTAGGCGAAATAGGATCCATTTTAGTTGACTTCTTCTGCGAAAGAAGAATCAATTTGAAATTATCATCAGTTTTCTAATCAATTATTGCTTTGAATGCTGGATTCGGTGTGTTTTATCTATCAACTTGATTTATTAGGGAAAAAATCGGCGGAAAATCTCCGAGGACGTTTGCAACTGGCGATGACACAAAAGAACAAAGCTGAACTGGAACAAATCATAAATGAATGCGTTGCTTCCGGCCTGTCTGAACTTGATGATGATATCCATAAGGCGCGAAGCACGTTAGATGTTTGGAAAGGAGGAACAGGAGGTCAGGTTCTGAATGTTGTATCTTTTTAAATGGGGAAAACGTTGTGTAGGAGTAGAATTTCAGTCTTAGAGAACAGCTTAATTGTAAAACGAATTTTTGAAAAACAGAATATTTATAAGATTCGATACTCGGAATTAGGATGTACGAGAAAGGTTCTCAAACTTGCGATTATTATGGGTGAGCAGGGCTGTTAAACATAACTCCCACCTAATATAAGAATATTTTTTACCCAAACACTATCATATCTTGTTTTATTTCTTGAAATTTTTATCATTATTTTTTTCCACAAAATCTAAAAGAGAGCTACTGCTCACAGCGTATTTGAGAATATAATTTTAAAAAGATCAGTCAGTCATATCTGTAATCAATCAGCTTGATTTTGTATAAGGATACATCGATTTTGTTTGATCTATAATTCGATTAAAATTTAGCTCCGTTCATTCATGTCGTTCACTTTATCTTTAGTTATCGACTCACCCGAAAATCTGCGGGACCACCTTAGAATTGCAGCAAGACAGAAGAATATTCCCGCTTTGGAAAAAGCCATTGAAGAATGTGAAGCTGCAGGGTATCCAGAATTGGGCTCTGAGCTGAGTAGAGCCAGAGAAGCCCTGAAAAATTTGGGTGGTGGAAGAGGAGGTCAGTGTAGCCGAAAATTTATCTGATTTGCTTATGAGGAACAAGTTTAGTTCACGATTCGAAAATGAATAAAATATGAAATAATACAACACTTCAAAAACGAAATATCCACAGGCATCCTAGAGATACTATGAAAGTGTAAAATCCCCACAATCTCTTTGATCATAACATGCGCATTAAAGTTTGGGTTTCTGCTGTCATGTAACTCAGTACTGCCTCTCGTGTTACACGGAGAGGAGAAGTCCTTATGAACCCAGAATTACACCTCTGACTATTTCTCAGATCATGGCAATGCAATTAAGTCAAGGATTCTTCCCTGTTATAGGTACCATGTAATTCAATACTATCTGTTTTATGTACTTTGAGAGGAGATTGACACCGCTAAGTAATTTCCTTGTCCTCAAAATACCATAAAGCACTCAGCATGACACCCCGATGATCACTTACATGTCTTCTATAGCACCTTATATATCGATGAGTACGGTTGTCGATTCTCTGGACAACATTAGACAAGAAACATTATAGCAATTAATCAAGATTTTTTCCTTCAAAAACTCTGTTTAATTTTTTTAGTTTCCCATTAGAGAGTCGTTTGTTTTAATTCTTGATTTTTGTTTGTTTTTAATGTCAGGCCAAAAAGAGCCAGAAAGTCTGCGAAAGAAATTGACAGCTGCCATAAATCGCAAAGACAAAGAAGCAATTAACAATGCTATTACCGAATGTGTAGCGTCTGGCTTTCCGGAGTTGGAAACTGATGTAATAAACGCCAGGGATGTCATGGCAAAACTTACAGATAGCCTCGGTAAAAGCATGTCCAGTTATAAGCCATTTTCTAAATAACAGCTGTATATAAGTATGTAACTTCATGAATAAGAACCGTATAAAACTTATGCCAGCATAATACCTAACATATAAGTATGTTCAACAAGCGAAATTTCATAATATAGACGTCCATATAATTTCCATTATCAGAAGACAATGACCTTTGTGTGATTTTTTTTAGATTCATTTTATTGCTATTGCTATACGCTCCCACATTCTTAGTTTTGACGTGTTTGCTCATTTTTGACGTATTCTTTAACTTTAGTCGGATGGAGCATGCTCATTTCCCTCCAATGCACGCCACATCCAGCTTTTGTGCGTGAGATCTCTTGGAAACAAGTGGTATCTGTACGAAAGATTGAACAAGAATTGTGTGAATAGTAAGAGTGCATTGTAGCTTTATGAAAAAAATTGCATATATGTATAACTTCAATATTTGTTTTATTGCATTATTCCTCATTCTATCGTAATGTCTGCTGTCTGATTATAGTAAGTGCCGAAAACGACAACTCAGATGTTCTAGACTAGGGCTGATTTAGTTGTAACCTTTACAAATGAATATCACTCTCGTTTACCAGTGCCAAAACTCCCCGATTCTCTTCGCGAACAACTGAACGCCGCTATGAAAGAAAAAGACCGTTTTGCTCTAGAGAAGATAATTCTACAATGCGAAGCGGCTGCTTTCCCCGAACTTGGTTCTGATCTGCGCAAAGCCCGCGAGGTTTTGCAAGATCTTGGAGGAGGCCGTGGAGGTCAGCATTTTACGATTTAATTGTAACATTTAGTTTGAAAAATTAGTTTGCATTTCATGATAGAACAGGAAAGACATGTAAGCGAAATAATCTTCTGATTCTATTTTTCATCTGAAGAATGATTAGATAGTCATTAATGTTTCGTGTCAATTATATATTTTTGGTCGATTGTTTTGTGAAATTATAAGTGAGAAGAATATTTTTATTTCATATTTCATTTAATTTTTTTTTAAAATTCAGGCTTGGAGAGGTTAAGTTGAAACAGGTAGAAGCGGTAATATGAAGGTGTAATAGCAAGTGAAAAATTAGAATAATAGTGAAAATGCTTATATAAGAAAATCGGAAATGATAATCTTGAAAATTTTTGGTATCTATTGAGAGTAATCAAATAATCACAGCACATTTATACGAATGATACCCCCCACCCCCAAAAGTGACGTGGAAGGAATAATTGAGAAAAAAATGAAAAAAACTTTATTCGTCTTTCAACTGACAGGATTTAAAAGTCCCGACAGTTTACGCGGGAAGTTGAAATTGGCCGTCCGTTGGAAAGACAAACCACACTTGGAAAGGGTTATTAACGAATGTGTAGCGTCCGGATTTCCTGAATTGGACACAGAAGTACACAAAGCAAGGGACGTGCTGGATATTTTAGGTGGAGGTCAAGGAGGTTAGCGTCAAAACACTTTTTACCTAAATCTTTTGTTGAACGATCAATTATTTTGTTCGTAACGCAGTTACATAAACATAATTGAAATTATTGTAAAAACATACAATTATAAACCCAATCATTTACAAACACATATATGTGTGTGTGTGAATACTTATTGATATCACTCTGAATAGTTGTTCATATTTATCTTTCGATGCATCTTTATGTATTGATTTTATCGTATGATTAATGAAATAGTTATTATATATATGCGATAATTAATCAGATCTATCCGTCTATCTATTAGCCGATCAACTCGAAATAAAAGTTTGAAGAATGCGTAATGATTTTCCAATATCAAAGATTAATAAGTATTTACCAAGTAATTGTTTAACTGTTGGATGAAATCATGAAGGCATTGTACGCTTTAAGGAGAAAAAAAACCAACTAAGAACGTTGTTATTTGTTTCTACTCTAATTGCTTCTTTCCTGTTGAAATTTTGATCAGAAACAAAATCCCCCGATTCCCTGCGTAAGAAACTGAAATTGGCAGTCACATGGAAAGATAAGCAGGTTCTGGAAGATGCTATTGATGAATGCGAAAATGCAGGGTACCCAGAACTAGGCTCCGAGCTTAGGAGAGCCAGGACCACTTTAGAAAGCCTCGGTGGAGGTCGCGGAGGTTAGCCGAAGCCTTTTTTTTTCAGTTATCTTGCTCAGATTCTGACCTCAATTTTGTTTTATTTTGCTCAAATAATCATCTTGTCAATGTATGAAGGAAAAAAAAAAGATTAATGAAATATTTACCGGTTTATCTTCAGGAAAAAAACTGTCATCATGAATCTGTTTTAGCTATGTTTTGGGATTTTTTCCTGCTGCTTGAAAGTTAATCTCTCTCAGATCTTTACTTTTTATCTATCTCTATGACCATCTATAGACAAACAAGTTTTTATAGTGAATTTACTCGTCCTCATAATTTGAACCAACTATTATTTGCTCGCTGAACAGTTTTTATCTTTCATTTATAATTCTTAAAAATATTCATTCCACCACAACACCACTTTTACTTCGCCCGTCTTCCAATAACAAGAGAAAAAAAAATAAGCTTCACAAAAAAATGAAAAAAAAACTTTCTACTATAATTGTTTAGGGTTTAATTATTTCCTTTTTCCCTGAAAATCATTTGTGTATGTTTGTGTGTGGAGCTTAATCTGTGTGTCTTTCTGTCTCCTAGGACATAAATCACCAGATGAACTGCGCGAAAAATTGAAATTGGCCATACGCCAGAAGAATCGCCCGACTCTCGAGAGGGTCATCAATGAATGTATAGCTGCTGGATTTCCTGAACTTGATTCAGATATAAACCACGCCAGAGACGTTTTACTCATGTTAGGGGGCAGTCGCGGAGGTTAGATCATTTGTATAACGATTAGGGTCTAAATCACTCTTTTTTTTTGTTTTCGAATAGCAATCAGAATCTTTCACAAAATGTCAGTTATTTGTTCCATGTGTCACGCTGTAGAACAGTTGAAAGCTATTTAGTCTTGTGGACCATTACGACAGTCGTACACTTGTTACCTAAGCTAAGTTTTGTAAATATCTATAAAAAAAATATGTCTCACCAGAGAGCAATGGTTAGCAAGCTAGTCTCGTTGACCATTACAGAAGTCGCACACATGCTGTTTTGTGTCTGACCAAACCAATCTTTGGAAATACCTAAGGGTGTCTAAACTTGGAGCAATAGTTAGCATAGCTTACTAACCATAGTTGTAAGTTGAGACACCCTTTGGCATTAGGTCTCGCAGACAATTCATACTGCAGTGAGTTTGATCCTCATTTAAATACTTAGCATTTGTGTCCTTGTGTAAGATATTCTTAGTAAATATCAAAGGTATATCTGGAACAGTAGTAATCTAAGCTCGCAGACCATTACTACTGTAGGTAGTTTATTCTCTTTGTGTTATAAGATTAAACCAAACCTAGGAAATGCTTATGTAAAAGGAGGGTACTCTTTGTCGAGCAACAATGGTGAGTTAACTAGTTTCGCCCAACATCATTACTGTAAGATGAAATATCACCTTACGAAGTGTACGTTTTAGATCATTATATAAACCTTTCTGTGATTAATTCTTTTAGATCCAAAGTTACGAGAAAAACATTTTGAAAAATCAAATTTATTAAAATTTTCAAAATTTAAAATTTCATGGTATATCTCGCTCATGTTCTCAGGCTCTAAAACTCCCGACGCCCTTCGCGCCAGACTGAAAACCGCCATTGCAGAGAAAGATAAAATGGCTTTGGAAAGGGCCATTATTGACTGTGAAGAAGCAGGCTATCCTGAATTAGGGGCTGACCTTCGCAAAGCCAGGGACACCTTGGAAAGTTTAGGTGGAGGCCGAGGAGGTTAGCATTATACGAAACCATCCGTTTTTTCTTTCATATTTTTTTGTGTCTGTAATTACTATTGAAAAAATCTTATAATTGCAAAAAATGATTATCAGCAGTAATTAATGGATTAAATACAAAAATGCTCTGAATATTATAGTATCCTATTTACAACTTTGTAGATTAGACAATGGAAGATACAATAAAACCATAACACACGTCAGCAGGGATGAACGAAGCATAGAATAATACTATTCATAGTGATTATTATCATTTATATATAAAATAAAGCTCCAAATATTATAGTATCCTGTCCACCAATCAGTAGATTAAACATTGGAAGATACCATAAAAGCATAACGAACATCGGCTCACGTGAGCTAGTTAAAATAGTCAGAAGAATATGATAGATTATCATACTAGGAATGTGAAAATTCTATGTCTTGTAATTAATTCCTATGCTGAGATAAGCGTTGATATGAGTGAACAATAATGAAGACTAAGACTTTGTCTGAACATGTAATTTCCACCTCCAGGAATCAAGACTCCTGGGACGCTTATCGAGAAACTGAAACGAGCTATGCGACGAAAAGACAGACTTAATCTTGCAAGAGTGATTAATGAATGTGTGGCAGCAGGAATGCCAGAACTGGACGGAGAAATAAGCAAAGCGAGAGATCTTCTCGAAGAACTGGGCAAAACTCCAGAAGGTTGGCCTTGTTTCCGAAAGTTGTTATTGAAAGTTGTTTGAGCTGATTCTTGTTTTTTTTTTCTTACGGCGAAAATCACGTGACCCCGACGCACTGAAAAAGTTGTGGTATTTGTATCCATTGTGTTTAATTTAATTATAGGCACTGGGAAAATTATTGCTTTCCCAAGTGTCTAAAATACATTTAAAGTATACATATAATAGCTTAGTCAGTAAAGCTTACATTAACTCTGAATCAATAACAACACTATTTTCCTCATTTACAAAACATTTCTATTATAAAATCATTGGCTAAAAATTTACATTATACATATGATAGCACTATTCTGCCAGTAACTCTTGCATTATTTCTTGACCATTGACAATCACCCCTTCCTCATTTATAATGAATATCAATAATAGAATGTTTTGCAATGCATTTTCCTAGTAAAATCATTGGCTGTCTATTTACATTATACATATATGGTAGCACTATTTTGTCAGTAACGCTTGCCATAATTTTCAACATGTGAAGATCCCTTTTCCTTCAATGAATATTTTGATGTATGATTTTTATTGCTTATCAACATTTTTAAGCCAAAACGATAAATTTTAGGTTTGTCAAGAAAGCGTAAAAAGTTTGAATTAGTTTTTTTGTGAGTTCTTGATGTGATTTCCTTCGTTCTAAGCACAATTCTTCTTATCTGGAACTAAAGGAGTCGACCAGTTACGTGATCAGATGAGAAGAGCTGCAAGACACAAAGACATAGACTTATTGAAGAAAACCATAGAGGAAGCTGAAAAGATCGGTTTACCAGAACTAGGATCTGATTTACGCAAAGCAAGAGATGCACTGGAAAAGATGGGAGGTGGACGCGGAGGTTAGCCAAATGTTATTTTTTTTTAGAATTTCGGGATTTTTAGTCTAATCCTCAGGATACCTCAATGACCGACTTATTTGTATTAAGATGGTTGTAAGCTTATATGTTTGAAGATGATTGTAAACATATCTATCATATCAATAAATAGGATATAATTTTTGTTCATATTTTGCTCATCATCGTGAGAATTGATCTATTCATTTATCAGTCTATTTTATCGTATCTGTTAAAAACTGCTGTTTTCTTAGAGCTTCGAAAATGAGCCCATCCCATGATTCTCAGGCTAGAAAAAATTGGCAAATTGTGATTACTGAATAAATATCGCTGGGAAGGGGGATGAAACGGAAATATTTGAAAAATGAAAACATTTTTGTGTGTCTTTTATTCCGGCTGTTAGGAACAGAGTTGATCGAACCGTTACGGGAGAAACTGAAGAGTGCTTCCGAAATGAGAGACAAGTCTGCACTGAAAGAAGCCATTAACAAGAGCCTGGCAGCTGGGTTGCCGGAGCTTGACTCCGACATCAAGCAAGCCAAAAAACTACTCGAAGAATTAGGAGACGTATCAGAAGGTTAGCTTTGCCCCGAAAGATATCTTCTCTTTCACTTAATGATTAGCTGATACATAATTAATTGTAGCTTTTGTTTGATTGGAGTGAACATTTTTTTCGTTGATAATGCGAATGTCACATTAATTTTAAAAAAATAATTGTACTTATAAATGTATAATAGCCCAGTTCTGTCAAAAAATCTCACCTCATTTGCTGACTTATTTTTTTCTTTTATATTTCCCCTTTTTATTATTTTTCAACGCATAGCATACTAATTGAGTGCCAAATTTTAGGTGCAACCCGCCCAAACTTGATGTTGATTCATATTTTTTTCTTATATTGTCAGATATATTTAGTTTGTTTCTGTCCAGATTATCTAAACCTAGACTTGTTGGAGCATTCGGAAGTGTAAAGAAAAATCGAAAAAGTAAAAATCATTGATGAAATATTTATTGTTTATATAAGTTGACTGAACTAAAGTATCATATTTCTTTGAAACTACTTAGTATTTCCTTGATGTTCTATCTTTTTTCTCTTGGTACTACCCATAATTTTTTCGATGATTCCCTTCTTATTTCGCTTCTCAGAAGCTAAAACCCCTGAGACATTACGCAACCAACTGCAAGCAGCCACGGGGTCAAAAGACAAAGCTGCATTGGAGAGTGCAATTAAAGAATGCGAGGCAGCCCAATTCCCAGAACTCGGTTCCGATCTGGGCAAAGCGAGAGACACCCTGGAAAGTATTGGAGGAGATCGTCGAGGTTAGCAAGAATTTCTCTGAGGAGCCATAGTCTCCAGCCAGCACCATGTCAAAATAGGCCTGCTTTTGACACTAGAGTTCTATTCGATAATGCACTTGCATGGAAGTTTTTACGTCACTGACATGATTGTTAACTTGAAAGCTCGAAAATCCAGGACAAAATCTATTACATGTGATAATAGATTCCTTTTGTCGTGAATGGAGGAAATTTTTAATTGAAATGCTGAAATATTGCTTTTGGCTTAATAAGTCAAATTAGAACAACGTGTTCATGAACTGTAATCAATTTTTATTGAAATTTCCGGGCTTTTTTGTTAGTTGTAACTACACTAAATAATAATAGCTATTACAGTTCACTGTTTTTTTTGCTTGCTATATAAATGTATATAAAAAAGTCAAGCACATTCCTGCAACTAAGCGGTTATTATCTTATCGAGATAATAACCAAGTGTTCGGTTAAGGGTTAGGGGTTGAGTTCAGTCAATCATGGTAAAGGTTAGTTTTTGCTAAGGGCTTTAACTTTAGAAAGTTTATAATCATTTATTTAGCAAATCTTTAAAAAAGATACAATGAGCTGTAATAACAGAAAAAGACCCAAATTTTCTTCTCCGTTAAACGTCACTGCATGCCAGTTGTATAAAGAACTTATGTTTGCACAATCACCGATATTGACAGAACTAGAAACTTGCCATTAATTATGCACAAATCCCCACCAAACATGAAAGCTGTGCATATGATCAAAAATGATTTGCAAACAAATGCACGAACAGTATAGCATATATATACGAAATTTACTTCTTCATGTATATAATGTGCTACTTAGAAAGCCAAGGAACTTGAATATGTTTTTAAAATGGCTTCCTCAAAGAATAAAAAGTGTAAGAAAACGGGGTTCTTTATTTCCTCTTGGTGTCATGACGGATGAACAGATTGATCCATCGTTAACATTCCCTGAAATTTTCAGTAGCACTCTTATTATATGTATTGAATAAAAGTACGTATTTATTCAAAACATAAGAACCGTCATTCAAAATAGAAGTGCCTTCTTTCAAACCCCATAGACCTTTATTCAATGTATATGTATCTCTGTTTAGAACATAAATACGTTCGAATTTGAATCAACATCGATTCATAAACTTGGTTTCTAAGATAAATTCATTGGGTTATTCACTGTTGTACGTACTTTTATTCAAAACATAAGTACCGTTATTGGAAACGTAAGTGACTCCATGCAAAACGTATTGACCGTTACTTAAGATATATGCATCTTTATTCTGTACATAAAAACTTTTGAATTAGAATAGCCATGTAACAACCTGATTCATTTCGGATTTCGGAATTTACTTTTTATTATTGATTGTGTATTTCTCAGGATCTTTGTCACCCGATATTCTTCTTAGCAAATTAAAGCGCGCAATTAGAAGAAAAGACCGAGCAAATCTAGAAAAAGTGATCAACGAATGTGTGGCCGCTGGTTTTCCAGAACTCGATCCCGAAATTCACGAAGCAAGAAATATTCTCGAAGAACTGAAAAATGAAGAAGAAGGTTGGCTTCTTCTGCGATTTTATGAAATAACGTTTGCTTATAGTTTGCATGCAATATTGATCCTTTGTAACTATAACACGCACACACACACACACAGACACATTCTGATATTTATTACCAGTTCTAGATATTTTAACACGTTCACTACGATAATCATTGGATAATTGGTTATACAGCACATAAAATAAGCAGGTCCTCTTTTCGGTGCCGTAAGACAGAAAACAAGTCTAGTGCCTTGCCATAGCTATTTATATTACTTATTAAATAAGACCGCGGAATGAACGTGCACATGCATTAGAGAAAATACGCACGTGTGCAACTTGTTGCAGTGAACGTGTTAATCAAGAATCAAGAATGTAAGTTGAATGCAATTCGTTGTGAATGTTTGTTACTTTTATTCACGGGAAACTGTGTTTGATTGTCAGGTTCGAAGAAGCCTGACAATTTGCGTGAGCGCCTGCGGAAAGCCGTTAAGAAACAGGACAAAGCTGATTTGGAGAAAGCAATAAGTGAATGTGAAGCTGCATCGTTACCGGAATTGGGCAACGCTCTTCGTGAAGCTCGTGAAGCCCTAAAAAGTTTAGGCGAAGGTCCCGGAGGTTAGCATCCCGCGCAGATCTATGTCCTTATGTATATCTATGACACTTGTTCTTTTGATGTTTAGAGTAGACATCTTTCTGTTGCTATAGGGTTGATGCAAAAGTTTCCAGCATGTTTATTTGATTACATATCCAGCTATCTATATTTTTAGAAGCAAGTATTTGTTTCTTTTAATGCACAAAACATGTCATGCTATGCTTTTGTTCATATCTAAGATTTTAGACCAGAGGTACCTATCCTATTTCATGTACATAACCCCAAAATATGTCTGCATAATGGTGTAATTTACATGCTCCTCATCTGAACGAGATGCAAAAAACTTTGGATTAAAAAAATATTACAACTTTTTACTTGGACTATGGTGAAAAATTCGTATATATAGTAGATACAATACATGATTTTTAAAGAGGAGTGTCTTTTACGTTATCAGGAAGCAAAACGATGAAATCATTGAAAGAAAAACTATCGGCAGCAATGGAGAAGAAAGATAAAAGTGACCTGGAGAAGGCCATTAATGAGTGCGTCTCAGCTGGGTTGGTCGAACTGGATTCGGATATTGACCAAGCTAGGAACGTTCTTGATCAACTGAAAGGCGGAAAAGGAGGTATTCTCATAAATAATGATTTGTAGCAATATATCTTCTCTTCCTACAGACAATTTTCTAACGAACGCTACCTATATCTATTAAATAAAGACGTGGAAACGTTATTCAGCATAATTTTACGTACAGATTATAATGAGCCAATAAACCAAGGCATTTACAGTGCGTTATACCATATATACCCGTATATAAGTCGTAGCGATAGATAGGTCACATTCTCTTGGCGTTTATAACATTTTAGTTTCAGCCTTTTGCCCGTACATAAGTCGCATGTTACTTCTTGTATTTTACCAATACTGGAATAATTTGATAGAATAAGTTTCACTGTCATATCGCTTCAGAACTGACGATGAATGTAGTTTTAAATTTCTAAAATAGTGTTTTTGAATTCTTCCGAAAACTTGGTCTATTTTTCGCCTTCATTTGACTTATCAAATGAAATGTTTTGATTGGCAGAGCTGGGATCGGCCGCTGCCTTACGCGAGCGACTGAAATCAGCCATTGACAAGGGAGATAAATCAGAACTGGGAGCCGCCATCCGTGAATGTGAGAGTCTCGCCTATCCCGAATTGGGTGAGGATCTTTGCAAAGCCAGAGAGGCCCTTGAGATCTTGGGTGGAGGTCGTGGAGGTTAGCATCATACAATGTGATTTTTGTCTTCTCTTTTTGTTACCTTGAAAGTGATTTCTATGTTCAAATCATTGAATACTATGAAAAGACATCCGTTTAGCGCAATATATTCAACTATTAGCTATAGTGTATACCGTATTTTCCTGCATATAAGACATTTAGATTAGGTTAAGAGTGCAAATATTTCACTACATCCAACGCGCTGTGATTATCACTCGAGGGCTATATCATAGGCCGTCAAGTACTGCTTATGTTCGATAAGAAGGAATAAGTTGTCAATTTTGTTTCAAACAAGATAGCTTTGAAAATACGTTATGGCGTTTGTTAGATTTTTGATTCAAAGAGAAATTTGTTTCGGTTAATAGGATCACTGTCCTCCGATTTCTATCTGGGAAAATTGATGCGGGCGATCAGGCGGAAAAATCCCAGCCATCTGCAGAAAATTATCAACGAATGCACGGCGTCTGGATTTCCAGAACTGGAAGAAGAGATACAAAAGGCCAGAGTGGTTCTTAAGAACCTTTTAGATGATAAAGAAGGTTCGATCATTCGCCTTTACGGTTTTACATCTTGTGAATTTATTGAATGTTTTTGCGTTAAGATTCTTATAAAAATCAAGTTGCTTTTTAGATGATGCATTTTCATTATTATTTTAGTACAATGTTCACACCACCGTCTCTTCCTGATATTTCAAATAATTAGCGTCTAGAAGTAATACGAAAAATAAACAAACAAATGTGCTATTCATAGCAAACTGCATGTAGAAATTAGTCAAATTTGTGAGTATAAATGACGTGTGTTTATTAAAATCTAAAAGTAATTATAAAACAGATGCTTTTTTTCGAAGAAGACAACAAAAAAAAAATGAACATTTTGTCAGAACGAATGGAGGATTATAATTATTCAGATATATTCGTAAGAATTGATAACCATTGCGTCATAGTGAGGTGCCTACAATGGTCGTTTAGAGCAGCCGTTCTCAACCCTTTCCTAGTCACAGCTACCTTAAGACCCCTTCTCTGGTTGCAGACCTTCTTACAAATAGGGATACAACACGATCAAGTAAAAAAAAAAATCTTGATTATTTCCAATGGAAACAACAACAACAAAAAAAAAGAATCACAAGATTTTAGTTTTTAAAAGTAGATAAATGAAACGATTTCTTTTACCTTTTTCGGATTGTCGGTGCTGTTTCGGTCATCAGAAGATAAAACACCTTCAAAACTTCGCGAACAGTTGAGAAGGGCCATAAAAGAAGCTGACAAAGCCGGATTGGAAAAGGTTATAGCAGAGTGTGAAGCGGCAGGATTCCCAGAATTATCATTTGACCTCCGAAAGGCCAGGAAAGCTCTGGAGAGTTTGGGTGGAGGTCAAGGAGGTTAGCGTGATGGATTTTCTTTTCATTTTGTTTGTTGAAAGGCATGCTCTCAATAACATGTGGTTAGTTTAAAAGAAAAAGAGATAGCGATTATTTTTCGAAGTGGAGATTCAGCATTTTCATCATCGTTATATTATGACTATTTTTGCTCCGTCTAATTATCTATACCTTATAAGATGAAGCATTTTCATTACTATTACCGTTCTATGGATACTTTTATTCATCTTCTTACTGTTGATTTTCAGATAAGGTATTTTCACTACTTTTATTTCATCGCTAGTGTTACTCCATCATCTGTACCTAGTATTTCAAATAGCATTTGTCGATGATATTTACAAACAAATAAGCTTCACAAGTTGAAAAAATTGGCAAATGTGTGAATATAAATGATATATGTTAATCAGAGTTTGAATGCAATTATTCAGCTTTTGTTTCCGATTTTTAGGCTTTAGATCGGCATCAAGCTATCTTGACAGTTTGAAGAAAGCTGTTAAGGGCAAAGACAGGGCATTATTACAAAGAACCGTCAATGAATGTGTAGCAGCAGGTATGCCCGAGCTGGACTCCGAAATCACTAAGGCTAGGGCCGCTCTTCGTTCGCTTACGGGTGACACACGAGGTTAGCACTCAGCCTCTTCTGATATTTGCTTACAATGAATGGTATTGAATAAATCATGTATAATTATTTATATGTCGAGATTTCAAGACTATATTTCAGATATATGATTTCTGTTTGAATTTCTGAGATGAGGAATCATCATTATTATACACTGCATTAGTTTAAAAGGCACACTAGAATTAATACATGACAGAAGTCTTGTAGTTTCTTTTCATTATGATCAATTCTTAGCTAAAATCTTGTCTATATCGACGCATTTTTTCTTTCATGTTTTTAAACACTGACCTTATTTCGTCAGATTTTAAATCCCCCGAGGAGCTGCGTAGTAAACTGAGGTCAGCTAGGAAAGAAGGAGACATACCAGCCTTAGAGAAAGCGGTTAGAGAGTGCGAGGAGGCCGGATACCCTGAATTGGGTTACGATTTGAGTAAAGCCAGAGACACCCTTGAGGGGCTGAATGGTGGACGCGGAGGTTAGAGTTCTTGCCATTTCGTTATAATGTTGGATATTCGTTCGAATATTTGTCGTTTGTCATGCGCCAATATGATGAGGGCATTATCATTCCGAGAGTAGATCGGACCATTGAACATTGTGCTGCTTTAAAAAAAATTATTTCCACAACATTTCATTTGATCCTTTCTTCGGGTGTACAATCCATCAAGACAGAGGGGATCTATACTTATGAATCTATTTCTGATGAAAGAAAAAAAAAAAATACAGACCACTCTCTTTTTTACCCATTGTACACCTAAAGAAGACTCAACAATTGGACTGTTAAAACGCCGAGATAACAAGAAAAGCAACACAAGTCAATAGTCTCAACTCTTGGAATGATAAAGTCAGATCTATGACCGATTTTCCTGTTAGCCTCTGTCAGTGTTGACCTCTTCAAAGATAAGCATATGTCTGTCAGTTATGGAACTTGAAATGATACTAATAGGCAGTTTTTGATTGATGAGATATATTCTGATCGATAGGATTGAAGATGCCCACAAGTCTTATCGGAAAGCTAAATCGGGCAATCAGACGGAAAGACAAAGACGCCATTGAAAGAACAATGACCGAGTGTATTGCAGCTGGATTTCCCGAACTGGATTCCGAAATTCAACGAGCCAGGGAAACTATTAAACAGTTGGAGCGAGAAAAAGAAGGTTGGCGTTGCCCTTATTTCAATAGCATGATTAACTTCATTACACATATGTTATTGTTCATTCATGAGATCATATCGTGGTATTTTGAGATTAGTCATTATCATTCTTATAATTGAAGGGAACAGTGTGTTTTAACCTTGCAGACAGATGTATGTCAGATCAATGTGATTTCAATGTGGTATAGATTTATTTGTGACTCTTACAACTAAGATGAGGACATTAGTCCGACCAAATTAATGTATACTCATATCGACCTTAGAGTTTTGATGTTTGAATTATTGAAGGGAGATCTTTTTTTATATCATTGACACTAAAAGGCATGCGATTAAACGCACTCATACTTACTGCTATCTAATCTATCTATTTATCTGAAAGTGTATAATAGCGTAGCAGCTAAGAGCGCAGAAAGCGGATTGGGAAAGGCATGAATCCATTTCACTCCCCAGGTATGGGTTAATAACTGGGAATCTTGAACCCTTTAGTCAAATAAAGGGTTGGGCGTCATACCAGCGCATTGAACACGTAAAACTTACAATTACTACAGCAACAGTGAATAAGTCTCCCCGTTACAGTTCTTTTAAAAAAGTGATCTATCTATCTATCTATCTATCTATCTATCTATTTGTCTGGGAGGGCATTTGAAGAATGCTTGTCTGGCCGAATGAAATTACAAAAAGTGATATATTGTGATAAATCAAAGCCTAATTTCATGAAATGTCTGTAAACCTTTTTGCCGATTAGGTGTCAAGGATCCCATGCTTTTACGATATAAAATCAAACAAGCCATTGGACTGAAGTCAAGAGTGTACCTTGAGAAAATTATTGAAGAATGTGAAGAAGCTGGATACCCAGAATTGGTGGATGATTTACAAAAGGCTAGAGACACCCTCGAAAATTTGGGTGGAGGTCGTGGAGGTTAGAAAATATATCTATCTATCTACCTATGTATTTATGTCTCCTCTTTCTCACTATATATATATATATATATATATATATATATATATATATATATATATATAACGTCATTTCATGTTCAATTTTTCAACAGTAAATTAGTATTATGTTATAAACTTGTACCAAACTAAGTCAAGCTTCGCAAATGACTAGATATCTACTAAAGTACGGTACTTAACAAGTTCGTTTGGCCAACTAATCACTAGTATAGTGAGTTTGATCTTCCCTAGATTCGCGACTTGTGTGGCCTTACGTCAGACATAACTGAGCTTAGTAACTAATTGTTGCCGTACAATTTTAGGATTACGCATGTGTACAGTTTAGTTAATCAATCTGTCTATCTATCTATGTTTCTAAAACGCTGTTGAATTTGTCAAGATAGATGTAGATTTTCGAAGAATACATAAATGCCAAAATACATGGAAGAAAGGAAAACGAGCTTCTGTTTTGTACTTCAAAATATTAGGCACCAAATCTGCGGCCACGTTAGGCGACAACCTGAAAAAGGCCGTGGATAAGAAGGACAAAGTCCTTTTGGAGAAAGCAATCAGGGAGGCCGTGTCTGCAGGTATACCAGGATTAGCCGATGATATACAGGAAGCCCGAAAAACTCTCAGTCTTCTTGAGGGAGGAACAGGAGGTTAGCATACCACAGCTTTTCTCTTTTCTTCGACTTGATAATGTCAATAATGCCCATCCATACTTGAGAAGAACACATACCGACTGGTATAAAATAGCTAACGGATTGAAGGGCTATTTTAAACCAAGGGGAAAGTATTTCATATTCTAACTAATCGTAGGTTTACGGTCAAGTCACGCTTAAAGTGCAGGTTCTTGATTGATCATATAAGTTAAGCTGCATCGAACCCGATCAGTACTCAGTTGGTGATCACTGAGGAACAGCAGGTACTTTATGCAGTTTGTGCCTTCTGCCAGACTGAGCAGAGCTTAGTAAATGAATAATAGTTTGTAGAAATATTGGACGCCTCATCTTGGGGTTAGTTTTGTTGATCTTTACTGCTACAGCGAGTTCCTCACTGGGTAGCCTGGCCTTGGATCATACAAAACTGCCAACTAAATATATTTGCATTATAACCGACAATTAAAATATAAATGACTAATCTAAGTAATTGTCACCATTGTCATTTATATTTCTTTTTTTTTTTTTTTGAGATAATAGTGATGCGTTGAACTCATTTAAAACACTGAAAACTAAATTCAACATAATTAAATGCAATAATTAAAAAAAAAAATCTTAACGTCCGGTGAATGAGAACAGTTGAGATAATTACTTGTCTATATACCACTGGGTTGATCATTTCTTCTGTCAACTTGATC
The DNA here is from genome assembly GCA_963457665.1 of Thysanoteuthis rhombus. Lineage (NCBI taxonomy): Eukaryota > Metazoa > Mollusca > Cephalopoda > Oegopsida > Thysanoteuthidae > Thysanoteuthis > Thysanoteuthis major. Next base: position 19,475,616 of record OY735200.1, read on the forward strand.
TTCCATTCATCTTACGGTGTATGTAAAGAATGTTATCCAAAATTCCAAGAATATACATATTAGAATTATTGTTAAGTAATTCATCCGCCTCCTCTTCTGGTTGATAGAAATAATCCCCGCAGAGTTATTACGGGAAAAATTGGAGAAGTCAATTCATGAAAAAGACGTGGCTGGTCTAGAGAAGGCCATTGAAGAATGTGAAGCAGCAAGCTATCCTGAATTGGCAGCCCAGCTTCGCGACGCAAGAGAAATCCTTGCAAATTTGAGTGGAGATCAAGGAGGTTAGCATTTTATTGATTTTTTCCCGTGTTATTCCTCGTTTGAGTTACGTGCATTTCATTAGTTTGTTTCATTCTTGTGAGTCTGATAAGTCGTCTCGTATCATTTTTCCTAGCGTATGATACGCACCATGGTATAACACGTAGCCATGATTAAGCACACACACACACACACACACACACACATATATATATGTATATATATTGAAACATTTTTATTTGTTCTTCACTTGCATCGTTTCTTTTCTCTATTTTTCTAGTATGTTTAGAATAATGTCTATCGCTTTATCTAAGGGCACTTGCCGTAGAATACCCTTTGAGGGATTTCGATCCTTTCAAATGTCTCGTTAAGGTTGCCTTGTGCCATACTAAACTTAGTAAATTTATGTCCAAACCTAATTTTTGTCATGCTTTGTAGATGTGATTGCTGCATATGCCTCTATAGTACCGTTTTCGAGCCCAGTTAAAATGTTGATTTTATTTTCTAAGCTTAGTTCTGTTGACTACCCAACACATTTTCACTCATGTTTATTCAAATCCTTTGCACCAAACACTAAATAATAGATTTTTGGTCCTTAGAAACCAAAAAACCTGACCCACTCATTGAAGAACTTCGAAGGGCAATTGCCCAGAGGCAGAAACCAAAGTTGGAGAAAATCATTGACCGGTGTGTAGCCACTGGTCTACCACAACTTGACCAGTACATACAAGAAGCAAGAAAAGCTCTCACTTCTCTTCCCAATGAACAGCAAGGTTAGTTCCGTCAAACTGAATATGAGATATTTCATAAAACTAAGATTAAAAAATTCCTAAACCGTGTGAAAAAATATTCTATTACGTCAAGTGCAGAATATTCAATTAAACTGAGTGCAGGATGTTCTATTAAACCGAGTGTAGAATATTCTATGAAACTGAGTGTAAAATATCTTATTAAAAGTGTAAAATTATCTATCAAATTGTGTGTGATATATTCTATTAAAAAGATACTTAACGATTCTATTAGATTGAAAATAGAATATTTCATAAAACCAACTGTAATATATTATAGCTGTTATATGAAAGATGCCTTAAAATAACGCACATACACGTGTGTGTCTCACTGTGAAGGAATGGTAGGCAAACTAGTTTCACAAAACATTACAGCGTAAGATTCTCGCTGGATGCCTCAAATGTGTAGCCTTATGCTGCAATATGCTTGTAAATATCAATATAGTTCAAATGTTTATGATACCTTATCGATTTTATAAAATAATAAATACTTATAGCTAGGTTTATATCGATACATCGCTATAATAATATCTTTTTTTTTTTACATTGTTCGATTTTGGTTGCTTTTACTTTCCATTACCTGAAAAGAAATAGTGTATGAATGAGTGTTTTTAATTCGTGCTTTTCAACCTCACCTTTATCAGAATCTCGTCCCGAGTCTCAATCGGCCGATATTTTACGGGATAAAATAAGCGCCGCTATTCGACACAAAGACAAAGATCAACTGCTGAAGATTATTGATGAGTGTGAAGCTGCAGGATATCCAGAATTGAGTCCTGACCTACGATTGGCCAGGGATACACTGGAACTATTGGGAGGAGGTCGTGGAGGTTAGCGTTAATATGATCCTTATGACAGTTTTCTTTATCCCAATTTATTTTTTCTTTATCCCATGAAGCATTGTGGGCCATTATCAATTTTTGACTAATATTTTTTTCGCCAGAAATATACATATCAGGGAAGGATGAAAAATAAGTTAGGGTTACATTCGATTTTCTGCCAGCCGTAAGAGCTTTAGTGGCGCAGTCGGTTAGAATAGTACTGTACATAGGCAGCTCCCTGAGGTAGAGGGGTTTCTAGTTCGAGCTTAGCCTAGAGCTCCCATGTTGACCTATCATCTGACCAATTAAGTTAGCAGCCTAAAATCAGAATGAAGAAGTAGCTTCTAGCGAGACTTGGACTTGCATCCCATACGTCGGGAAGTTACCTAATCTGAGCGATGCCTCAACTAATTCGGCTGCAAAAACTTCATTTTAGAATGCAAACAACGTGAGGCTACTAGGACTATTAATCTTAGCTTATAGACAAACAATATCACGTAAAGGATAGCAGTACTACTATTTGACCCCTGTCTAGTCAGGCTTCTGTTGCTGAATTGGTTTAGGCGCCATCCACGTTAAAGATAAAAAAGTTACATTCAATATTCGTAGAAGTGAAATAAAGAAAATGTGAAATAAGACACGACACTACAAAATTTTTATGACACAGCTTTTTTCAATGCAAGTTTTCTAGAGCGTTCATGTTAAACATTTCGTAACCCAAAATCGATTAAAGCAAATAAGTAATTACAATCAATGTGAGAAATGTTAAAAGCGTTCATAGAACAAAAAAAAAAATAGTGATGATTGTATATTTGGCTGACTCGTTTGAGGTAGGGGCTACGGGAGGTGCAGGATACTTAGATGTTGGAAAGAAAAAAAAGGGGTGCTTGTTGGCTCTTGTGACGGCTTGCTGCTCAACAAACGCTGAATGCTGTTTTAACTTCTCGCTTTTTTTTCGTAAAAGAGAAAAATTGGCGTAAATCGAACTTTCGGAAAGTGGGGGATACTTGCATACACAGCCTTATTTTAAAGTTAAGTTTTTGAAAATTGTAAAACCTAATCTCTGCTCAACAACTGACAACAAATTACATTTTCTTGCCATCAGGTACAAAGAAACCAGAAGAACTTTTAGACAAACTGAAAAAGGCTGTGGACAGCCAAGATAAGACATTGCTAGAGCGGATAATAACGGAAAGTGTGGCTGCTGGTATGCCCGAACTGGATCTCCAAATACAAAAAGCTCGGGAAACCTTGAATATTCTCGAAGGTGGAAAAGGAGGTTAGAATCTGACTATAGAAGAATCATTATATACCTTAAATGCTTTTAATTTATATCTTGTTTTATAATAGAGTAATAGAGTATCATGAGTTCCATGCATCAAATTGAAACAAAATTATTTCCAGTTGTTGCACTACGCATGCTCACAATAACTTCGTATACTTTCACTGAATCTCACTTACGTACATCTAAGTAACCTGTTTTTTTTTTTTTTTATCAAGCAGACTCAGTAAAATTTCATTTCGAATCTCTTCTTAGGAATGGATACTTTCCCTTCAATTCTTATTGTTTTCCAAAAACAAATTCAATGACGAGTCCTTAAATCAGCATTTCTCAATTCTATATAATTTCATATCCAAACCATAACCCTTGCATAATATTTTCTTGCTGTCATTGTCTATTGTTGAATCCGTGGCGACTTTTTGCGGAAGTTTATAGTTGATGGGGGAACGTGGTTGAAAAATGCTGATTTCAGGGAATATGTTTTTTTCATGAAATAGCTTCTGCTTTGTGCAAACACTTTTTCAAGGTCTGATATTGGACGTTAGAATCAAATGTTTTTTTTCTCTCCTATGATTAGATATTAAATCCGCTGATGTTATGCGCAATCAACTGAAAGCTGCAATTAAACAAAAGGAGAGGGAAACTTTAGAAAAAGTCATTCAAGAATGTGAGAACTTGAATTACCCGGAATTGGCCGCCGATCTTCGGAACGCTCGGGACACCTTGTTGATTTTAGGGGGAGGCAGAGGAGGTCAGCACGTGGTTATCTTTCTCTCTTTAAACTGCAGTTAGATAAGATTAGGTAGAACCAAGATTTAAAAAAAAAAGAAAAAGAAAATGCCCCGTGTCGGTGATATATGGGAGACAAAAGTTATAAAAAAGGGGAATGTTTTGAAAAAAAAACAAAAACAAAAAACCTCCAACCAACAAAAATCAAACTTTTACCCTTTTTTCTTCCTAACAACACCAACACAAGTCATTCTTCTTTTATTAATGTCCCTTAATTCATACATTGAAATGATGCCTGTAAAATTTTCCATGTATGATTATTTCACTATAAAAACCCATTACAACTTTATCAAAGTTCACGTCGAACAAGTTAAAATTTGAAAAAACGTCCACACTGCAATTAGACGATTTAAAACTATTAAAATGAATAATCATACACAATTAAAAGATAGGATGTATACGACAAAATAAAGGTGACCCCGAGAATAATGCCCGTCGGTTTGGTAATCAATATTTAAGAAGGAAAAAATATGGTTGAATTTTTTTATATTTCAATGGTGAAGTCCACTAGTCTCAGATTGCTAAAATATTAGATAGAATGTAACAAACCTCGAGTTTATTATTCTAAATACTCATGACTAGTATGTTTTTCGGGGTCACTTATTTTCTTATTGTTTATAACATTTTTGTCAGTTCTTATTTTGTCAACCAGAAAAAAATTGTTATAGATACATAAGGAGAGCTCAAAATCTTCACATTTTTTTCATAAATGGAAATCACATTATTATTTTAACTTTATTCCCTTTTTTGATTAAACTGATTTGTATTTTTTTTCTTGATTGTCAGGGTCGAAAACCCCTGATTCTCTGCTCGGCAAATTAATGAGGGCCATTCGCCTAAAGGATAGATCAAGTCTAGAAAATGCCATCAAGGAATGCGCTGCGTCAGGCTTTCCTGAACTTGATATTCATACCCAGAAAGCAAGGGACGTTTTGAAAACTCTTCCCCAAAACGAAACAGGTGCGATCATTAAAAAAAGCAAAAAAAAAAAAGAAGCTTATCAATTCTATTGATAGTAATCCACAAATCTCTCTTCCCCACTTCTCTAATTCATGAATTCACTCATTATCAGGATCAATTATGTCTCTTGTTCACTTCTGCATGTATCTTTGGGGCAAACCTCCAACTTTCACCATTTCTCAATAATGAACAAATAGATATTGAAACTTTATTCGCAATTGTTTATTTTGAATATTTTATCGAAAAACATTTGCAGGGTGTAATATGTTCATCAACAATACTTGACATTGAGTTGTATCAATGAAATGACTATATATATATATATATATATATATATATATATATATATAATTCTATACATATCATATACATTTATCTTATATATATAACTGCATTGACAAGTGAGGATATGTTGAAAATAGATATTTTAGTGTCAAATATATTCTTTTTTCATTATGTCAGTCACACGCGCATGTGTATTGAGCAAACTTTAAAAGTCTAGCCTTTGGTTACCAGGGCCCAGCTATCGGGATTCACTTCAAGAAAAACTGGCGACTGCAATGAAATCTCAGGATAAAAAGGAATTAGAGAAAGTGATTCTAGAGTGTGAAGAGGCAGAATTTCCAGAACTCGGTCTTCAGTTGGCTATGGCTAGAGACACATTGGAAAATCTTGGAGGCGGACGCGGAGGTCAGAATTTGAAATCTCAATGTTATGGCAATAACCTTTTAATTCAATAACACTGATAATCTCAAATTTATTTCCAGTTATCTGTAATCATGTTATAAAATTTGTAGAAGAGAGTTGCGCCTAAAATATGGTGATAACGAATGTTTAATTGTGCCTGATTTATTGTTTTATAGATTCGTAAAAAGAGATTTTTCTAAACACTCGTATTCTTTCGGGTACCTACATTCACGCACCCAAACACACACACATGTGCACACACACAAATATACATATGTACACTTATAAACACATGCAAACATTCTCACGGACATATGTACACTCAGAAACATACACAAATGTACTCTAAGAAACATCTACACGCACACATGAAGATGCATATATACACACACTGATTCACACATATACACACACGGATGCATAAGCAAACGTACACTCTCAACCAAACACATTCTCTCACAAACACAAGCATTCACAAACATATTCAAAAGCATTTGCACAAGCTCACAGACACATACATTTACATTCATGCACGCATAGATATGAATAACCACATTAATCAGTGATTGCAAATAATTAAAACTGTTAGAGATTATATTTATCTGATGAATTTAATTGATGAAAACATTCGTGATTTTTTTTATTTTGAGATTTCGTTTATTTTATATCAAATATTTTTCTGATCCCAGGGAAGAAAAATGTTAATTCTCTTCTCAACAAATTGATCAAAGCCATGGAAAGGAAAGACAAAGCAATTCTAGAAAGAGCCATTAATGAATGTGTAGCTGCAGGAATACCAGAACTTGATTTTGAAATTCAGCAGTCGCGGAACATTCTTCACAAGTTAAGCGGAGGCACTGGAGGTTAATATTCTGACATTTTCTAGGACTTTTGCACCGAGTCACCAAAAAAAAAAAAGAAAGCACAACGATATTTAAAACCAATATTAAGCGAAAATTAGTTGTAGCGAAGTCAAAAACTTGGAAAATATCAATCTGTTTACTTATCTAGATTGCTACTTCGGTCTATTCACATCTATTCTTATCTGTTCATAGATTTATCCATCTATTTATCTCAATCTGTCCATATCAATCTGTCAATGTCTTTTTCTTTCAAATCAAGGATACCGATATCAGTTAATTGATGGTCTTTGTCGATATTAACCCAACGATCGAAATCAGTTCATATTCATTCAACTGTCCGATTAATCGATGCACTATTAAATATTAAATATAGACATTATACCCAATAGCTTAGTCAACACACAGATTTGCTAATTCACGAAATCCGTTCATATTTTGACAAATGACTTCTTTCGATAAAGTCGTCCTTTGAATGCATGTATCCGGAATGTTCAAACATTGTATTTTCACCTATTACTAGACCTGAAATGCCCCGAAGACTTGCGAAGCCAATTGAAGGAAGCTATCCAAGAACGTGATAGAGAAAAACTCGAAAAGGTCATCGAGGAATGCGAGGCTGCCAGTTACCCTGAACTGGGAACCGAATTAGGCAACGCCCGCGACGTTCTTGAAGAAATGGGAGAAGGTCGTGGAGGTTAGACGACAACAGATTTTTTTAGTTAAATTTTAAAAGAGTAATTTTTTGTTGTTTTCGTTCAGCCAGTCCACTCTTCGGTCTTCATTAGAATCTGTATGGAACATACCATTTGTAATTCTGAGATGGCATTATCATTCAAAATGTGGTTTCAGCTATTTTTGTTTTGCTCTTGTTGTAACGAGAAGGTTTCAGCCAATCCATTCTGTAGCCTTCTGCTGGTGTACAATCTGTATGGAAAGAAGAGGCCAGTTTCTTTCGAATAGAGAAAACCAGATTATGGTAGCTAACAAAGAAAAGCGGGAAGTATACTGATCCCACCAATGCATTAAACAAAGATGATTCATGTTTTCACAAAGACTGTTTCCCCAAAGAAGGCCGTAGAATGGATAGCCGAAGCTTGATGGAAACATCAAAAGTAACAAAGCAATGAGATCAGTAGTTCGAACAATTCCGGGAATGATAGTAACTCATACCAAAATAACAGGTAGATTTTGTTTTTCTTACTAAGAAAAATAACCGGCACAGTCTGGATTTTAGAGTTGAAGCACCCACTTATTGTGATCATTTTCAGACATGTTTTTAGGTAACAATTACTGGCTGATAACATTAAACAAATGATATATATAGAAGTCGCTTATTGTGATCAGTTTAAAATAAGTTGCTTTGTACATACTGATTTTGATTATAATAACTGTTTGATAAAATATCCGTGATTATGATGAGTGGCATCCTCTGCCTTTGTAAATGACAGTAGATTTGTAACAATCGTTCTCTCATTCTAATTTCCGACTGAGGCAGTGCGCATTTTTTACAAGTCCTTTTTTCCGTCAATTTACCAGGAGTTAAGACTCCTGAGAAGCTGTTGGCCAAATTGAAGCGAGCAATAAAACGTGAAGACAAACCAGCATTAGAACACATTCTTAACGAATGCGTAGCGTCCGGGTTCCCAGAATTAGGCCCAGAAATAGAAAAGGCAAGAGAAATCCTGAAAGAAATGGAAGATAATCCAGAAGGTTCGTGCATCATTTACTATTCAGCCAACTGTGATAGCTCTAGATAGTTCGAGGCAGGAAATAATTTCGAAATTTCCATCAAATCTTGTCTTTTTCAAAGTTTAAAAAAAAATTTTTTATCTGTGAATTGATTTAGGTGTTTTAGATCTTTGAAAACTGTTAAGTTATAGAAAGCATTTAAAAAATTCGTTTCGTTGTTTTAATTTCTAAAATGCTAACTTAGGGGAAATCATTTTTTTTTTTGTTTTTTTTTCGTTACTGAAATCTTAGTAAATATCAGATAATGTTAAGAAAGCTACTGTATAAAGGGTGAATTTATGGCTGAAAAAATGTCTTCTTTTTGGCGTCTAGGACCGAGTACAACAAGCGTTTTGCGTGATAAGCTGAAAGCAGCCATAAAACAAAAAGACAAGGCGGCTCTGAAAACGGTCATTGAAGAGTGCGAGATCGCCGCTTATCCCGAGTTGGGAAAAGACCTTCGAAAAGCCAGAGACACTCTGGAAAGTCTCGGAGGAGGTCGAGGAGGTTAGCTTTAGTATAAAATATATATTTAAACTTTAATCAATACAGTGTGTCCTACAATTCAAGACTTTCCCTGAATTTTAGGACGCATTATATTTGCTATGTTTAATCACGATTTGCATCCGTTGAAAAGTATAGATCGATTGATTCGTTGCATAACTGATTGGAGCATATAATTACGTAAAAATTGCCGATCCTTCAATCTTTCAATTGATTCCAGAATTTTTTTAGTCTCAGTAGAAATGTTCACTTCGAAGGTAAATGCAAATTGACATTATATAAAAAGACAACAAACTGAAAATAGTTCTTGGAAAGGAGTTTTAAGTTTCGTCTATAACTTCAAGAAAAGTCATTTAACTCCAGCTTTTGTTCTGACAATCGAAGTTCTTCCTTCCCTTTTTTTGTTGCCAAGACTACGTCTCGTCCGATCCATTTTCTAGTTTTAGTTAGATGTATAATCAAAGTAAAGAGGTAAGCCATTTCTCCAGTTGAATAAAATTGTGGTCATGATTATACCAACCGGATTAATTAATATGAGCCATGCTAGGTACATAGACGTATCAGTTTCAAAACAGTTTATTGTCTTTGTAGCTAGTTTTGCTGAAATGCATTAATTTGGTTGGTATAATGAATATAAACGACGACAATTTCTCTTCATCTGGAGAAAAATAGGTTTGCCTCTTGAATTATACACCTGATGAGGGCTGAGGAATGATCAATAGAAGTGTTGTGTGAACAACATCGAGGATGGAAAGAAGAGGTTCGATTGTCCGAACGAAAGAAGGGATCGTTTCAAGCTGTTCCAAGAATCCTAGGTATAGTAATGCCACAATGTTAATTAATTGTCAATTAATGTTGATTAATTTTCTTCATCCTTTTTATTAAGCATGCCTACATTTCTTCAACTGTATAAATAAACAGTTTGACATCGGAATAAAGAAGTAGACATCGGAATAAAGAAGTAGCTTCCGATGAAATATGAACTTCACTCCCATGATTAGGTTTTGCCCGAATGGTTAAGGCGTTGTCTGTATGAGACGTGCTCTCTCGAGAGGGATTCTGGCTTCAGATACTTAATCTCAGAAACTCAAAAATTACTAAAATGAAAATATTATTATACATGCTAAGCTTAGTTTAGTCTAGTACAAGGCCTGGCGTGTGGAACTCCTAGTGAGAATCGAACTCACTCCAGGAGCAATGGTTTGCAAAAATATATTTCTGAACATTGCTCCTTAGTTGACACCCTATTTGTTTGACACAAGGTCTGAAATGCTGAGAATTTAATGAGAATCTTGGGAATATATCTTACATTGACTGTACCTTATCAATTCGGCCAATCAGATATGGAATGTGAGTTCAACTCTCATCGAAACTTACGTCTTTATTCTGTTGTGAAGTTTTCACCATCAATTGAAATGTAGAATTATTTTGCAACTTATGGAGCCTGAATATCTTGTTTTTCCGATCGTTCTTAGGATTTAAAACCCCAGTCATTTTGCTTGACAAACTGAAGAAAGCAATGCGTAGGAAAGACCGACCTGTTTTGGAGAGGGTCATTAATGAATGTGTAGCGGCAGGGATGCCTGAATTGGATGCTGAAATACAAGAGGCTAGAGAAATTCTTGATATCCTCAAAGGAGGAACAGGAGGTTAGAATTCTATTATTTCAGTATCAACAGCTGGTTATATATTGCCGATTTCAATTTGTATAGTTCTGCAATTCCACAATCCTGTCTATTAGTTTCTCTAATTTTTTCCAAAATATTTCCATCTGAGTTTTTTCCGTAGAAATGAGGACTTCATTTATTATTTGGTGTCATTGAGACCTATTTTCTTTTAACTGATATATATATATATTTTTGCTTTGACCATTGACCCATTCAGCCGTAAAATCGCCCGAAATTCTGCGCGAACAACTGAAGTTGGCCATGAAACAAAAGAACCAAGCCAAATTAGCGGCAGTAATTGAAGAATGCGAATCTGCAGGTTTCTTAGAATTGAGTTCCAGACTGCAAAAGGCACGAGATGTTTTGGAGGAGCTTGTTGGAAGCTTTGGAGGTCAGGACAATCATTGATTTTCCAAGAATTTTACTTGCTATCCATACGTTTTAGTCTAATCACATCATATATCTAATTATGTCAGTCATTTATCTATAACATACTGCTTATCTATTTATGATATAGTATATTGGCACCAGTTTGAATAAATCAGTGTATAATAAAGATATATAGGTATGTTTTGATACTGATATGTATGTGTGTAAATAATAATTATTGTACATTTCGGTGATAACAAATACGATAATTCAATTGATTCTACTTTTATTGTATTACGCTTGTTTTTAAATTAACGGTATTTCGGTCTTAGGAACCAAGACCCCGGAATATCTTCGCGCAGGTCTCACCGATGCCATTCTCCACCGCGATAAACCACTCTTGGAAAAACTTATAAACGAAAGTATAGCTGCAGGTTTTCCAGAACTCGAACCCCAAATAGAAATGGCGAGGAGAGTCTTAGAGTCTTTGGACAATGAAGATGAAGGTTAGATATTTTCGAAATTTCAGCCAATCACTTTCGATTTGTCAACATATAACATGTGAATGACATTGCTATCCTTTCTAAATGCACCTCGTAGTAGCTCTAACAATTATCCCAGTCGGGGTATATGTACAACTTTGCACTATTGCCTTTGGGAAATACATGAATACATTTTCCTATTAGGTCAGGCCGGGGATTATACTCTGCTGCTGGTAAAATGTAACTACGTTCAACCTATCGCATGTTATTCGGCGATAACCATCGTCAAGTAACCCCATAATCCCCATTACCTCGATAAATACCATGATGGACCCATTGTATAATCCGATGATGCCATAAAATAGATATTTTATGTTAATTTATAAGAATGACAGGGGCGACAGTCATCCTTACCTTGTCTGTGACAATAGTCAGAGAAAAAAACCCTTTTATTTTACATGACAAATATTTGTTTTTCAACCAAATTTCTTTCCTTGTCAATGCATTTGACTTACTTGTGAATAGCTTTCATATAGATCAAACCTTGTGTGTGTGTGTGTGTATTTGAGTAAAGAAGAGAAAGAGAGAGAGGATGTTTTGATTTTGATTTGATTGAAATTATGCGTAATTTTTGCTATATTTATATCAGGAGTTCCCAACGCCTACGATGACTTTCTTGGGAGACACGATTTGCAATTATCCCAAAAAGAATTATCCGAAGATGTCAAAGAATTATCCGAAGACGATAAAGAAACTAGAAGGGAACTGGAAAAGCGTGACACAAAAGGTGGTTAAAGTTGATGATGACTAGTACTTTGACAAAAGAAACAAAACAGATAATAGACATTATTAAATTTTATCTAGATTTTCTTCAATCTTATTTTTGTTGCTTATCACTTGTAACGTTATGTTCATTCTATGGATATTCTACGACCATTACGTTAGCAGTATACATCAGGAATGAAGAGGTATCCCCAAATATATTTGAACTTGCATTCTGTATTCACAGAAAGTCGCAGAGATGGACAGCACCTTACCGATTTGGCCACGGAGACAAAATTCAAATTTAGTCATATAGCTACATTATTCTTATTGGATTTATTCATATCATGTCATATCCTTTGTTTATGTCAGGAATGCTAATCTTTATGGCGAACATTCTGCGTTATAGATTTTGGTGCATCACAATCTTCCAACTCTTATTTCACGTTTTTGGCCTCGTGTCGCTCAGCCTAAGAATAAGTGTTATCATCAAATAAAATGTGAATATATTTTCGAAGACATCCTATATGTTTGTAAGATTCTGTTATTTGACGAAGAATTACTTGCTCAATAATTTCTTATGGTATCATTTTTTATTTTCACGTACATTTGTAGTATTACTAGTGATGATATAAAATTGAGATTTTTATAAGTTCAAGCACTGTTAACTATTACTAATAATTGACTCGTATTTCTTTCTTCCCATTTGACGGCCCAAGAAATCTAGGTATAAAGCAAGAAAAATCGTAACAAAAGAAATGCCAAGAAAAGATTAAGAAGGATTTTTCTATCTAGTCCGTATTTTTATGATGATATGAACGACATATCTGTTTCCATGAGAATAGAGGAATATTTTTGCTGTTCTTGTCAGACTCTGTTCATCTTGATCCCGAATCCCTACGCGAGAAACTAAAGAAAGCTGTGAGGACCAGAGACGCAAGCAGTTTAGAAGGGTTGATAAAAGAAGCAGAAATTGCCGCCCTTCCAGAACTCGGTTCAGACTTACGTAAAGCTCGAGACACCCTTGAAAAACTTGGAGGCGGGCGTGGAGGTTAGAGTCGATAATTATTTTGATAAACCAATTAATATAAGAACTGTTATATGTATTATCAATGGTGCTATTATATGTGTAATATAAATGCATTGCTGATTATTCTACTGTGAAAATGCTTGTAAATGAGGAAAGAGCGATTTTCATTGGGCTGTGTGTGTGTATGTGTTTGAAAAATAAAAACACATTTAGTGCTTTCAAAGAGATTTCGCATAGAAAGCTGAGGAAACACTACGAAATTTTTTAATGCAACATTCATTTGATAAATCCTCATTTTTTTGTAATAGATTATGTTAATAAGACCTAAAAAGTAAATAATTCTGTTTTTCAAGGAACAAATAATCATTTCAGACACCAATTATTTCCTAGAATTAATGAATTGAATCCTACTGACTTGATTGTTGATGTCGAAGAGAAATATCGTTCTTTTTTTGTAAACGCATTCTGCAATTTGGGATTATTAGGTTCGAAGACTCCGGAGAGTCTGCAGGCGAAGCTAAAAGAAGCGATGAAATCGAAAGACAGAAACCTGTTGGACAAAGTGATCAGCGAATGTGTGTCGGCTGGAATGCCAGAACTGGATGGTGACATTCAAAAAGCCAGAAGTGTAGCAGACATTCTTCGCGGTGGCACTGGAGGTTAGATTTGAAATATTACAATACTCTTATTAGATTTTATCCAAATTTGGTATGTTATAGCACTTCTCAGCCCTCAAAAATTTATTAATGACCCCAAAGTCACGAAAGTGTTCAAAAATATGATATGAAATATCTGTATCACGTAATGAATTTTGCATCATATTTCAATCAAGTGTCAATCCCAATTTATCTAAGCATAATCCGTTTTTCACTGTCAGATCTGAAATCTCCCGATACGCTCCGTGACCAATTGACCATGGCTATCAGACAAAAGGACATTAAAGCTTTGGATAAAACCATTACTGAAGCCGAGGCTTCTAGGTATCCAGAGTTGGCCGCCGACCTCCGTAAAGCCAGAGACACTCTGGACAAACTGGGCGGTGGAAGAGGAGGTTTGTTTTTCAAAGATATATTTTCAAAATCCCCATTACTTTTTTCTTATCAAATAATTACCAAGTGATTTAGAATGCAGATGTTTATTTTCAGTATTATTAGATATTATAATCTTTCCTTATTATTTATGCTGTATAAAATCTTGAAATATAGAATTAATAGACGTGATCGGAAAAATCAAGAAAAGTTTGAATATACTTAATGAAATTCTGTAATGAACCATTTCCATCATTACAGAGATTTTCAGAGGATTGTCTTAATTTTTGTTGCTTTTAACAAACCTTCGGCCGATATATTTTTTGTTTTGTGCATCATCCTAGTGGCTAAATGTGGCAAAAAGCAAACATCGAACAAAATAAGATGTTCTTTTCAAATTTATACGTACCACATACACACTGAGGAAGACAAGAGAACGTATCGGTCGAAGTGTAACAAAGCAACAAGGATAAAGATACAAGCATAGATGCATCATGGAATAGTTAACGATATGGTTAATTCAAATGTATTATAATATAATTTTTTTTTCGGACAAGTTTTCTCGTTTTTGTTGTCTTTATCACAGCGCTTCGGCTGCTGTGCTCTCTGGACTTCTTTCCTTTTGAAATTCTCAGAAGAGATGTTGTTATGATTATATATTATTTTTTTTCGGGTTAGTCTTCTCGTCTTATCGGTCAATATGCTCTCCGGCCTTTTCCAAGATGTGTGACGCATTCAGTAACCATCTGACAATGCCAAACGGAACCATTTAATCAATACTTGATGTATGATGTTCTCCTTCCGATACCTTTCACATCTAGCGTCATTCCAAGGGATTTCAAGAAACTCGCTATCATAAATCCTCCCTTTTGCTCGATTCTCCTCAGACATCGTGTAGTGGCTCTATTATCTTTCGTTCTCTGGAAGTTGCGAGTTCAATCCTAAGGGTCAGATAATGAAGAGATATACTACAACGCAGTGAAAGAGTAGATGGGTATCATGAAGATAAATTGAATTGAGTTTGAATCAACAAGAAAGGTCACTGGATGTAATAGATGAAAAATGAAAACAACATACCCAAGTGGATCAAATAGAGTCCGTTTGAGATTCCCAGAATTTTACAAACATCTAGGTAATGTCGGAGGTTACAACAGCCGAAACGTTGTTATAAAGACAACCAAGGAGGAGAACAGCTAAGCAATTAATGTAAAACGAAGAACTCTTCCGAATTGATCAATGTGTAAGTATCTCGAGGCCGAAATAGAAAATGTATCGTCACGCACGTCATAGCCTGTGGTATATATTTTGTTTAGGTACGTTAAATCCCGAGGAGTTGAGCGAAAAACTGAGAACAGCGATCAGAGAGGGTGACAAGGATACTTTGGAGAGCGTTCTTTATGAATGCGTCGCTGCTGGTATGAAAGAACTTGACTCCGACATAAAAAGAGCCAGAGGTGCTCTCATCGGTATGGAATATTCCACAGCTGGAGGTGCGTTCTGAATTCTTTTCAGTTTGTTCTTGTATGACACGGTTCGGGTAATCGCAAAAAAGAGATAAAGTTAGGCACAACGAAATGTTTCTATGTCTAATTAGCATTTTACCCAATCAAACTTAGTAAGAAAGTATAATACATACATCATATATTTAGTACCTTTATATATATATATATATATATATATATATATATATATATATATATATATATATATATATATATATATATATATGTGTGTGTGTGTGTGTGTGTGTGTGTGTGTATTATCCGACTTACCAGCTGGCTGTTTAGCTCAGCGGTGTCACTGAAAGATATTTATGTATATATATTTATAAAATGAGTCAAAAATATTTGTAATGCATAATATGTTATACATTTTTACTGTATAGTCATAATGTTTGCAATGATTTAAAGGATGGGACGAATTTTGAGTTTCAAAATTGCCGTCTTGGATTTAATAAGAAAATCTCTAAAGATTTTCGAGACTATTGGATCAAATGACAAAAAACAATATGAAACTGTCTTGTTTGAAGTATGCCGTTTTATTAATTATCAGAGTCTTCAACAATAACTGTTGACACGTTACGAGACGCACTCGACAAAGCCATAAGAGAAAGAGACAAGGCGAGTTTGGAAAGAATCATAGAAGGGGCAGAACAAGCAGCATTCCCAGAACTTAACTGGCGTTTACGGAATGCCAGAGAAACGCTGCAGAGTCTAGGAGGCGGTCGTGGAGGTTAGAAGCCTTACTTTTCTATGGAACATCCCCCTCACTTGTTGCAATTCAGATAATTTTCGTTACATCCAACAAACGCAAATAGATACTACGTACTTTATAATAGCGGTCCATATACATGTCCTGTAGTTCCATTAGTTTATGTCGTTAACAATCAATTCTACAAGTACATGTATTGTAGTCTGACCTTCATCTGTGTTACGTTAAAAACATTCTTGTACATTTTCTTATTGGATTGTGGATTTTATGAAGATAAGTGGAGGATCGTTTCTTTAACATGAGCACCAAACGTATATTTTTGTCCCCTTTTGATCAATAGGGAGCAAGACCCCGGAAAAACTTCGAGCAAAGCTTAGGGACGCTATGGAAAAGAGGGACAAAAAGTTGTTGATCAGAGTCATCAGTGAATGTGTGTCGGCTGGGATGCCAGAACTTGAAGCTGACATCGCAGAAGCCAGACGTTTGGTCAATATTCTACGCGGAGGAACTGGAGGTTAGGATATATATATATAAGAAAGTGGGATCTTTTGTTATTTTTGAATTTGAAAAGTGTCTTGTATTTGGGGGTAAACGGTGTCTATCAAGAAGTTATGGATGAAAAATATCTGAGTATTGTGTTTTGAGTTGCAAGTAGTAATGTAAAACTAAATTCGGATAATTTAATAATACATCCTTAAATATTAACAGGAAAAATATGCAAAAGAACTTTCCTCGGCAGGTAAAATATGAGAACCATCAAGGAAAAAAAAGAAGCAAGAGAAATGTATTAAAAAGAACAAAACTTTTACACAGAGATTACGGGTACTGTAAATTTATTCATATCTTCTAGCTTCTAAATCGGTTGATTTTACACAGAACCTGAGTTTCGAAATAAAAAATATTTTGAAGATATGAAAATAAGATTTAGCCCAGGACTGAATTGAGTCCGGTAGTTCATATATATATATATATATATATATATATATATATATATATATATATATATATATATATATATATATATATATATATGATTTTTTAAAATTGTTTATTCTATTCATTTATAGGCCAAGCGATGAATTAACCGTGTTATTACAGTAGGCCATTTCAAATAAGAGTTTCTGTTTAACATAACGCAATTTATAATCATTCATACATCCATTTTTTAACGTAGACACACAAACACACATATATATGTATAAATATAATGTGTGTGTACACACGTACGTGTATGTGTGTGTGTGTGTGTGTGTGTGTGTGTGAGAAAGAGAGAGACAGAGAAATAGGAATCAAGTCGAGAACGCTCTATAACCAGACCCAAAGTTATAAAATTATAAATCAAGACATTTTTGATATTATTTCGCAAATTAGATATCAAATCTGCTGATACTCTGCGAAAAGAACTTGCCGAAGCTATGAGACTAAATGATGTCAAAATATTGGAGAAAGTAATTGAAGACTGTGAAGCTGTCTGTTATCCTGAATTATGCACTGAAATCCAGGATGCCAGAACTATTTTCGAAAGTCTCGGAGGTCGAATGGAAGGTTAGTACCATAACGCCTTAGCTGTAACAAAGATATTAATTTTTTCATGTTTCATTACATTTCATAAACCATTGTACACTAAAAGAATGTCTAATGATCTGATTAAGCTATTTTGATTCTAATTTTTGAATTGCTCTGAGATTTTGATGTATCTGAGATTACACTAGTATCACACCTGAAATTACCCCTCTTCTAGTTAAGCCAGTTCATATATCCATCTATCTATCTATCTATCTATCTATCTATCTATCTATCTATCTATCTACACATATATCTATCTTTGATCAAACAACTATAAACATAACAGAAAAAGTGACGTCAAAAAAATTAAATTTTTCTTCGGAAAATTATTCGTTTGATAGTTCTGGAAAATGATGTTGTAAAATAGCCTGATAATCCAAGGCCAAATAATTATTATGAAAGAAAGCATGATTGTGTTTGTATAAAAAACATTTTGCTTATGATACAATGATATAATGCATATCGATTGTTATTTGATGAAAGTAACGCCATTACCATTCAATGAAAGAAATTATGACTGGTATTTGATGACTGCTTGTATGAAATACGGCATGATCGTTGTCTGTGTGAATGATATATTTTACCAATATTTCACAAGACAAAATATCACTATTTGTTTTTATTTATTGCAAAGAAAAATATCTAGTAGTTGTGTATTCCATGCAAGTTTAATATGATTGCTCCTGCCAGAACCAGTTATATATCCTTTCACTGAATTGCAATTCGAATTGCTATTGACATATGATTAATGGTTGTTTGCAATATGGTTATATAATATAATAATTAGAAAAAAAAATGATATATTCCCGATTATTTTTTCGAGTTGAGTTTCTCTGTGTCTGTGAAAATTTTACACAAGTTGTGTGCTTCATGGGGGTGTTATATGATTACTTTTGCCAGAATCCGTCTCAGTCAGTCCTGATAGTTTACGCGATAGACTGAAGAAAGCAATCGCCTCAAAAGACATAGGTGGTCTGCAAAGAGTGATAGAAGAGGCCGAACAAGCAGCCCTTCCAGAAGTGAGCTCAGATCTACGTAAAGCCAGAGACACTCTGGAAAGTCTGGGAGGCGGACGCGGAGGTTAGATTTCAGTGTAATTCCCTTAATCTTGAATTTTTTGACTCTTAAGAAATTTAAAAAACAATTGCTTTTCAGTGCGACTTTACTTATCGGTAATTAATTTCGTTTCTTAAGGAACTAAGAGTGTTGAGAGTCTGCGTGCTAAATTAGACGAAGCAATCAAATCGAAAGACAGAAACGTGTTGGATAAAGTGATCAGCGAATGTGTGTCGGCCGGAATGCCAGAACTGGCGGCTGATATCCAAAAAGCCAGAAGTGTAGCAGACATTCGACGCGGTGGCACCGGAGGTTAGATTTGAGACATTATCATATATTTATCATACATTTAGTGGATTTTCATTTATTTTCAATATCATTTTATACATATGATATTAGTAATCAATGAATCTATCTTATTTGAGCGTGTTAAATATTCTTTGCTAAACAGATGTGAAATCGCCAGACACTCTTCGTGATCAACTGACATTGGCTATAAGACAAAAGGATATTGAGGGTCTGGAGAAAGCCATTGCGGAAACAGAGGCTGCCAGATACCCAGAATTATCGGCTGAGCTTTGTAAAGCCAGGGACGCTCTAGAAAGCTTGGGAGGTGGTCGTGGAGGTCAGTTGGTTTAGATTGGCTGCAATTTTCTTTCTCCTTGTCTATTTGTGCTCTTTGCGTGAGCTCAGTTTTTACTCATTGGTCTTGTTGGCTTTTCTACATTAGGTAAATTATCGGCCGAGACACTGCGCGATCAGCTGAGTGCAGCGATCAGAGAAGGAGACAGAGAAACTTTGGAGGCTGTCTTGATTGAATGCGTGTCTGCTGGTATGCCGGAACTCGACTCTGCCATACAGCGTGCCAGGCGCACATTACAAGACATAGAAGAAGCACCAAGACTAGGTGGGCATTCTACAGCTATTAGAGTTCTATGCGTATTCCTTATCATTGAATTGCTGTTCGATTAGAATTGACATGTGATTAATGATTGTTTTCATTTTAAGATAATAGCATATAATAGTTTCCGCAATAGATTATGCATATTGCCGATTATTTTTGTGAGCAGAGTTTTCTAGTCTTCTTTATGAAGATTTTATCATACGAGTTGTGTGTTTCATGGATTGTTGTGTGATTACTTTTGCCAGAATCCGTCGTAGTCAGTCCTGATAGTTTACGCGATAGACTGAAGAAAGCAATCGCCTCAAAAGACATAGGTGGTCTGCAAAGAGTGATAGAAGAGGCCGAACAAGCAGCCCTTCCAGAAGTGAGCTCAGATCTACGTAAAGCCAGAGACACTCTGGAAAGTCTGGGAGGCGGACGCGGAGGTTAGATTTCTGTGTGACTTGCTCGCTTTTCTATTCTCTTTGATATCTGGTAAATTTCTTGGACATATTGCTTTTCAGTGCGGCTTTACTTATCGGTAATTAATTTCGTTTCTTAAGGAACTAAGAGTGTTGAGAGTCTGCGTGCTAAATTGGACGAGGCTATCAAATCGAAAGACAGAAACCTGTTGGACAAAGTGGTCAGCGAATGTGTGTCAGCCGGAATGCCAGAACTGGCGGCTGATATCCAAAAAGCCAGAAGTGTAGCAGACATTCTACGCGGTGGCACTGGAGGTTAGATTTGAGACATTACCATACTTTTAGTGGATTTCCATTGATTTTCAATGCAGTTTTTATATCTATTTCGTTCGTAATTGCTGTATGAATGTTTTTTGATCGTGTGAAATAAATCTTATTTGCCCGCCAGATGTGAAATCTGCAGACATTATACGTGACCAACTGACATTGGCTATCAGACAAAAGGATATCAAGGCTTTGGATAGAGCTATTGCTGAAGCTGAGGCTGCCAGATACCCGGAAATAGCCTCCGACCTTCGTAAAGCCCGGGATTCTCTGCAGGATCTTGGCGGCGGTCGTGGAGGTTAGTTTGTGCCAATTACCCTTATAAACATCGTTCTGGATGATTGATTTTAGAATGGCGAACAATAGAAATAGTCATTAAATTGTATGCACAAACCATAGAATATTTTGATAGATTGGAAATCAGAAATTTGTCGGGTTATCAAATTCTGAATATTGCATGATCAGTGTCTCAAATAGATACAGATGAATAAGGTAGCAATGACAGCTGTATGAAAAGAATGATAAGTCAGAATGAATAATAATTCGAAATGGGGAAAAAGGGCTAAGAGATTTTGTCGATGCTACTCAGTAAATAGATGAGATAAAACTGAATGAATGTTGAAGCAAATAAGAAAACCTTTCATTTAAATTTGACTTGTAGGTACTTTAAGCCCAGAAGCTTTACGAGAAAAACTGGAAACTGCTATGAAAGAAGGAGATAAGGACATTTTACAGAATGTGATTAGTGAATGTGTCGCTGCTGGCATGCCAGAACTGGACAATGTCATCGAAGAGGCCAGACGCACATTTATCTTCGGAAGAGGAGGTGCGTTCTTTGTTACAATGTTGCGTGTATGAATGCAAACTCAATTGTTAATCTTGTTCTCATATGGCTAGAAACATTTGGATATATTGTTAAAATTCGATAATAACATTTGATCTCTAACACCTAACTTGTGAAAACTGTTTACTCATTTAAAATAGAATTTTGATTAATACGATCATTTCTACAAATCTACCTGAAATTATTGATTCATTTCATCATCAGGCGTAGAGGGAGACAACTCCTAATGCAACGTCAATTTCTCACATGTCCAATAGCATAATAATTTATGAGATGTGAATAACATTCCATTTGACGGCCAAAGGGAGATAAATCGTATTTTGACAGTATTCCCATCTCACCTGTTGCTTAATGCCTTATGTCGTATAAAGTACTCATATATATATATATATAAATATAGATAGATATATTTTTACGTACGTTATAAATCCAAGCAAGAATCCCCTGTTGATCATCACGTGGTTAACGTACGCTAATTGTTTGCCGTTGATAGAGACGCCAACAAAATCTGTGCTGGAGTTACGTGATCAACTGGAAAAAGCAACCAAAGCCAAAGACAGAGATAGTCTAGAAAGATTGATCGAAGGGGCTGAGCAGGCTGCATTCCCAGAATTGAAATCTACACTACAGAAAGCAAGAGAAGCCCTGCAAAGCTTGGGAGGCGGTCTTGGAGGTTATAGTTTTTTTCGTCGATTTTATTCCGACAGTCCCCTCTGTTTTCCCCCAATCTTCATCACTGTCAGTTGAATATTATTGCAGTTGAAGTGATTCAGTTTGATTCGTGAAACATTTGCTTAGCAGGAATTATATCTCCATTACTGTTCAATGAATGCAACTATAACTGGTATTTCATGACTGCTTCTATGAGATGCCTTATAATGATTTTTGTATGTGACTAACATATATTCCCGATATTTCACGTGGAAAAAAATATCACCATTTGTCTGTTTATTCATGGCAAAATAGAAAGTCTAGTAGTTGTGTGTTTCATGTCAGTGATATATGATTGCTTCTGTCAGAATCAGTCGTATTTCCTATCATTGAATTGCGATTCGAATCGCTACTGACATGTGATTAATGTTTGTTTGCAATATGGAATGACAGAATATAATAGATAGAAAAGTAATTGATATAGATTCCCGATTATTTAGCAAGTAAAATTGACTAGTCTTCGTGAACATTTTACACGATTTGTATGTCTCATGGGGGTGTTATATGATTACTTTTGTCAGAATCTGTGGTAGTCAGTCCTGATAGTTTACGCGATAGACTGAAGAAAGCAATCGCCTCAAAAGACATAGGTGGTCTGCAAAGAGTGATAGAAGAGGCCGAACAAGCAGCCCTTCCAGAAGTGAGCTCAGATCTACGTAAAGCTAGAGACACTCTGGAAAGTCTGGGAGGCGGACGCGGAGGTTAGATTTCAGTGTAATTCCCTTAATCTTGAATTTTTTGACTCTTAAGAAATTTAAAAAACAATTGCTTTTCAGTGCGACTTTACTTATCGGTAATTAATTTCGTTTCTTAAGGAACTAAGAGTGTTGAGAGCCTGCGTGCTAAATTAGACGAAGCAATCAAATCGAAAGACAGAAACGTGTTGGATAAAGTGATCAGCGAATGTGTGTCGGCCGGAATGCCAGAACTGGCGGCTGATATCCAAAAAGCCAGAAGTGTAGCAGACATTCGACGCGGTGGCACCGGAGGTTAGATTTGAGACATTATCATATATTTATCATACATTTAGTGGATTTTCATTTATTTTCAATATCATTTTATACA
The DNA here is from genome assembly GCA_963457665.1 of Thysanoteuthis rhombus. Taxonomy (NCBI): domain Eukaryota; kingdom Metazoa; phylum Mollusca; class Cephalopoda; order Oegopsida; family Thysanoteuthidae; genus Thysanoteuthis; species Thysanoteuthis major. Next base: position 19,498,716 of record OY735200.1, read on the forward strand.
TATGATATTAGTAATCAATGAATCTATCTTATTTGAGCGTGTTAAATATTCTTTGCTAAACAGATGTGAAATCGCCAGACACTCTTCGTGATCAACTGACATTGGCTATAAGACAAAAGGATATTGAGGGTCTGGAGAAAGCCATTGCGGAAACAGAGGCTGCCAGATACCCAGAATTATCGGCTGAGCTTTGTAAAGCCAGGGACGCTCTAGAAAGCTTGGGAGGTGGTCGTGGAGGTCAGTTGGTTTAGATTGGCTGCAATTTTCTTTCTCCTTGTCTATTTGTGCTCTTTGCGTGAGCTCAGTTTTTACTCATTGGTCTTGTTGGCTTTTCTACATTAGGTAAATTATCGGCCGAGACACTGCGCGATCAGCTGAGTGCAGCGATCAGAGAAGGAGACAGAGAAACTTTGGAGGCTGTCTTGATTGAATGCGTGTCTGCTGGTATGCCGGAACTCGACTCTGCCATACAGCGTGCCAGGCGCACATTACAAGACATAGAAGAAGCACCAAGACTAGGTGGGCATTCTACAGCTATTAGAGTTCTATGCGTATTCCTTATCATTGAATTGCTGTTCGATTAGAATTGACATGTGATTAATGATTGTTTTCATTTTAAGATAATAGCATATAATAGTTTCCGCAATAGATTATGCATATTGCCGATTATTTTTGTGAGCAGAGTTTTCTAGTCTTCTTTATGAAGATTTTATCATACGAGTTGTGTGTTTCATGGATTGTTGTGTGATTACTTTTGCCAGAATCCGTCGTAGTCAGTCCTGATAGTTTACGCGATAGACTGAAGAAAGCAATCGCCTCAAAAGACATAGGTGGTCTGCAAAGAGTGATAGAAGAGGCCGAACAAGCAGCCCTTCCAGAAGTGAGCTCAGATCTACGTAAAGCCAGAGACACTCTGGAAAGTCTGGGAGGCGGACGCGGAGGTTAGATTTCTGTGTGACTTGCTCGCTTTTCTATTCTCTTTGATATCTGGTAAATTTCTTGGACATATTGCTTTTCAGTGCGGCTTTACTTATCGGTAATTAATTTTGTTTCTTAAGGAACTAAGAGTGTTGAGAGTCTGCGTGCTAAATTGGACGAGGCTATCAAATCGAAAGACAGAAACCTGTTGGACAAAGTGGTCAGCGAATGTGTGTCAGCCGGAATGCCAGAACTGGCGGCTGATATCCAAAAAGCCAGAAGTGTAGCAGACATTCTACGCGGTGGCACTGGAGGTTAGATTTGAGACATTACCATACTTTTAGTGGATTTCCATTGATTTTCAATTCAGTTTTTATATCTATTTCGTTCGTAATTGCTGTATGAATGTTTTTTGATCGTGTGAAATAAATCTTATTTGCTCGCCAGATGTGAAATTTGCAGACATTATACGTGACCAACTGACATTGGCTATCAGACAAAAGGATATCAAGGCTTTGGATAGAGCTATTGCCGAAGCTGAGGCTGCCAGATACCCGGAAATAGCCTCCGACCTTCGTAAAGCCCGGGATTCTCTGCAGGATCTTGGCGGCGGTCGTGGAGGTTAGTTTGTGCCAATTACCCTTATAAACATCGTTCTGGATGATTGATTTTAGAATGGCGAACAATAGAAATAGTCATTAAATTGTATGCACAAACCATAGAATATTTTGATAGATTGGAAATCAGAAATTTGTCGGGTTATCAAATTCTGAATATTGCATGATCAGTGTCTCAAATAGATACAGATGAATAAGGTAGCAATGACAGCTGTATGAAAAGAATGATAAGTCAGAATGAATAATAATTCGAAATGGGGAAAAAGGGCTAAGAGATTTTGTCGATGCTACTCAGTAAATAGATGAGATAAAACTGAATGAATGTTGAAGCAAATAAGAAAAACTTTCATTTAAATTTGACTTGTAGGTACTTTAAGCCCAGAAGCTTTACGAGAAAAACTGGAAACTGCTATGAAAGAAGGAGATAAGGACATTTTACAGAATGTGATTAGTGAATGTGTCGCTGCTGGCATGCCAGAACTGGACAATGTCATCGAAGAGGCCAGACGCACATTTATCTTCGGAAGAGGAGGTGCGTTCTTTGTTACAATGTTGCGTGTATGAATGCAAACTCAATTGTTAATCTTGTTCTCATATGGCTAGAAACATTTGGATATATTGTTAAAATTCGATAATAACATTTGATCTCTAACACCTAACTTGTGAAAACTGTTTACTCATTTAAAAAAGAATTTTGAATAATACGATCATTTCTACAAATCTACCTGAAATTATTGATTCATTTCATCATCAGGCGTAGAGGGAGACAACTCCTAATGCAACGTCAATTTCTCACATGTCCAATAGCATAATAATTTATGAGATGTGAATAACATTCCATTTGACGGCCAAAGGGAGATAAATCGTATTTTGACAGTATTCCCATCTCACCTGTTGCTTAATGCCTTATGTCGTATAAAGTACTCATATATATATATATATAAATATAGATAGATATATTTTTACGTACGTTATAAATCCAAGCAAGAATCCCCTGTTGATCATCACGTGGTTAACGTACGCTAATTGTTTGCCGTTGATAGAGACGCCAACAAAATCTGTGCTGGAGTTACGTGATCAACTGGAAAAAGCAACCAAAGCAAAAGACAGAGATAGTCTAGAAAGATTGATCGAAGGGGCTGAGCAGGCTGCATTCCCAGAATTGAAATCTACACTACAGAAAGCAAGAGAAGCCCTGCAAAGCTTGGGAGGCGGTCTTGGAGGTTAGAGTTTTTTTCGTCGATTTTATTCCGACAGTCCCCTCTGTTTTCCCCCAATCTTCATCACTGTCAGTTGAATATTATTGCAGTTGAAGTGATTCAGTTTGATTCGTGAAACATTTGCTTAGCAGGAATTATATCTCCATTACTGTTCAATGAATGCAACTATAACTGGTATTTCATGACTGCTTCTATGAGATGCCTTATAATGATTTTTGTATGTGACTAACATATATTCCCGATATTTTACGTGGAAAGAAATATCACCATTTGTCTGTTTATTCATGGCAAAATAGAAAGTCTAGTAGTTGTGTGTTTCATGTCAGTGATATATGATTGCTTCTGTCAGAATCAGTCGTATTTCCTATCATTGAATTGCGATTCGAATCGCTACTGACATGTGATTAATGTTTGTTTGCAATATGGAATGACAGAATATAATAGATAGAAAAGTAATTGATATAGATTCCCGATTATTTAGCAAGTAAAATTGACTAGTCTTCGTGAACATTTTACACGATTTGTATGTCTCATGGGGGTGTTATATGATTACTTTTGTCAGAATCTGTGGTAGTCAGTCCTGATAGTTTACGCGATAGACTGAAGAAAGCAATCGCCTCAAAAGACATAGGTGGTCTGCAAAGAGTGATAGAAGAGGCCGAACAAGCAGCCCTTCCAGAAGTGAGCTCAGATCTACGTAAAGCCAGAGACACTCTGGAAAGTCTGGGAGGCGGACGCGGAGGTTAGATTTCAGTGTAATTCCCTTAATCTTGAATTTTTTGACTCTTAAGAAATTTAAAAAACAATTGCTTTTCAGTGCGACTTTACTTATCGGTAATTAATTTCGTTTCTTAAGGAACTAAGAGTGTTGAGAGCCTGCGTGCTAAATTAGACGAAGCAATCAAATCGAAAGACAGAAACGTGTTGGATAAAGTGATCAGCGAATGTGTGTCGGCCGGAATGCCAGAACTGGCGGCTGATATCCAAAAAGCCAGAAGTGTAGCAGACATTCGACGCGGTGGCACCGGAGGTTAGATTTGAGACATTATCATATATTTATCATACATTTAGTGGATTTTCATTTATTTTCAATATCATTTTATACATATGATATTAGTAATCAATGAATCTATCTTATTTGAGCGTGTTAAATATTCTTTGCTAAACAGATGTGAAATCGCCAGACACTCTTCGTGATCAACTGACATTGGCTATAAGACAAAAGGATATTGAGGGTCTGGAGAAAGCCATTGCGGAAACAGAGGCTGCCAGATACCCAGAATTATCGGCTGAGCTTTGTAAAGCCAGGGACGCTCTAGAAAGCTTGGGAGGTGGTCGTGGAGGTCAGTTGGTTTAGATTGGCTGCAATTTTCTTTCTCCTTGTCTATTTGTGCTCTTTGCGTGAGCTCAGTTTTTACTCATTGGTCTTGTTGGCTTTTCTACATTAGGTAAATTATCGGCCGAGACACTGCGCGATCAGCTGAGTGCAGCGATCAGAGAAGGAGACAGAGAAACTTTGGAGGCTGTCTTGATTGAATGCGTGTCTGCTGGTATGCCGGAACTCGACTCTGCCATACAGCGTGCCAGGCGCACATTACAAGACATAGAAGAAGCACCAAGACTAGGTGGGCATTCTACAGCTATTAGAGTTCTATGCGTATTCCTTATCATTGAATTGCTGTTCGATTAGAATTGACATGTGATTAATGATTGTTTTCATTTTAAGATAATAGCATATAATAGTTTCCGCAATAGATTATGCATATTGCCGATTATTTTTGTGAGCAGAGTTTTCTAGTCTTCTTTATGAAGATTTTATCATACGAGTTGTGTGTTTCATGGATTGTTGTGTGATTACTTTTGCCAGAATCCGTCGTAGTCAGTCCTGATAGTTTACGCGATAGACTGAAGAAAGCAATCGCCTCAAAAGACATAGGTGGTCTGCAAAGAGTGATAGAAGAGGCCGAACAAGCAGCCCTTCCAGAAGTGAGCTCAGATCTACGTAAAGCCAGAGACACTCTGGAAAGTCTGGGAGGCGGACGCGGAGGTTAGATTTCTGTGTGACTTGCTCGCTTTTCTATTCTCTTTGATATCTGGTAAATTTCTTGAACATATTGCTTTTCAGTGCGGCTTTACTTATCGGTAATTAATTTCGTTTCTCAAGGAACTAAGAGTGTTGAGAGTCTGCGTGCTAAATTGGACGAGGCTATCAAATCGAAAGACAGAAACCTGTTGGACAAAGTGGTCAGCGAATGTGTGTCAGCCGGAATGCCAGAACTGGCGGCTGATATCCAAAAAGCCAGAAGTGTAGCAGACATTCTACGCGGTGGCACTGGAGGTTAGATTTGAGACATTACCATACTTTTAGTGGATTTCCATTGATTTTCAATGCAGTTTTTATATCTATTTCGTTCGTAATTGCTGTATGAATATTTTTTGATCGTGTGAAATAAATCTTATTTGCCCGCCAGATGTGAAATCTGCAGACATTATACGTGACCAACTGACATTGGCTATCAGACAAAAGGATATCAAGGCTTTGGATAGAGCTATTGCCGAAGCTGAGGCTGCCAGATACCCGGAAATAGCCTCCGACCTTCGTAAAGCCCGGGATTCTCTGCAGGATCTTGGCGGCGGTCGTGGAGGTTAGTTTGTGCCAATTACCCTTATAAACATCGTTCTGGATGATTGATTTTAGAATGGCGAACAATAGAAATAGTCATTAAATTGTATGCACAAACCATAGAATATTTTGATAGATTGGAAATCAGAAATTTGTCGGGTTATCAAATTCTGAATATTGCATGATCAGTGTCTCAAATAGATACAGATGAATAAGGTAGCAATGACAGCTGTATGAAAAGAATGATAAGTCAGAATGAATAATAATTCGAAATGGGGAAAAAGGGCTAAGAGATTTTGTCGATGCTACTCAGTAAATAGATGAGATAAAACTGAATGAATGTTGAAGCAAATAAGAAAAACTTTCATTTAAATTTGACTTGTAGGTACTTTAAGCCCAGAAGCTTTACGAGAAAAACTGGAAACTGCTATGAAAGAAGGAGATAAGGACATTTTACAGAATGTGATTAGTGAATGTGTCGCTGCTGGCATGCCAGAACTGGACAATGTCATCGAAGAGGCCAGACGCACATTTATCTTCGGAAGAGGAGGTGCGTTCTTTGTTACAATGTTGCGTGTATGAATGCAAACTCAATTGTTAATCTTGTTCTCATATGGCTAGAAACATTTGGATATATTGTTAAAATTCGATAATAACATTTGATCTCTAACACCTAACTTGTGAAAACTGTTTACTCATTTAAAATAGAATTTTGATTAATACGATCATTTCTACAAATCTACCTGAAATTATTGATTCATTTCATCATCAGGCGTAGAGGGAGACAACTCCTAATGCAACGTCAATTTCTCACATGTCCAATAGCATAATAATTTATGAGATGTGAATAACATTCCATTTGACGGCCAAAGGGAGATAAATCGTATTTTGACAGTATTCCCATCTCACCTGTTGCTTAATGCCTTATGTCGTATAAAGTACTCATATATATATATATATAAATATAGATAGATATATTTTTACGTACGTTATAAATCCAAGCAAGAATCCCCTGTTGATCATCACGTGGTTAACGTACGCTAATTGTTTGCCGTTGATAGAGACGCCAACAAAATCTGTGCTGGAGTTACGTGATCAACTGGAAAAAGCAACCAAAGCAAAAGACAGAGATAGTCTAGAAAGATTGATCGAAGGGGCTGAGCAGGCTGCATTCCCAGAATTGAAATCTACACTACAGAAAGCAAGAGAAGCCCTGCAAAGCTTGGGAGGCGGTCTTGGAGGTTAGAGTTTTTTTCGTCGATTTTATTCCGACAGTCCCCTCTGTTTTCCCCCAATCTTCATCACTGTCAGTTGAATATTATTGCAGTTGAAGTGATTCAGTTTGATTCGTGAAACATTTGCTTAGCAGGAATTATATCTCCATTACTGTTCAATGAATGCAACTATAACTGGTATTTCATGACTGCTTCTATGAGATGCCTTATAATGATTTTTGTATGTGACTAACATATATTCCCGATATTTTACGTGGAAAGAAATATCACCATTTGTCTGTTTATTCATGGCAAAATAGAAAGTCTAGTAGTTGTGTGTTTCATGTCAGTGATATATGATTGCTTCTGTCAGAATCAGTCGTATTTCCTATCATTGAATTGCGATTCGAATCGCTACTGACATGTGATTAATGTTTGTTTGCAATATGGAATGACAGAATATAATAGATAGAAAAGTAATTGATATAGATTCCCGATTATTTAGCAAGTAAAATTGACTAGTCTTCGTGAACATTTTACACGATTTGTATGTCTCATGGGGGTGTTATATGATTACTTTTGTCAGAATCTGTGGTAGTCAGTCCTGATAGTTTACGCGATAGACTGAAGAAAGCAATCGCCTCAAAAGACATAGGTGGTCTGCAAAGAGTGATAGAAGAGGCCGAACAAGCAGCCCTTCCAGAAGTGAGCTCAGATCTACGTAAAGCCAGAGACACTCTGGAAAGTCTGGGAGGCGGACGCGGAGGTTAGATTTCAGTGTAATTCCCTTAATCTTGAATTTTTTGACTCTTAAGAAATTTAAAAAACAATTGCTTTTCAGTGCGACTTTACTTATCGGTAATTAATTTCGTTTCTTAAGGAACTAAGAGTGTTGAGAGCCTGCGTGCTAAATTAGACGAAGCAATCAAATCGAAAGACAGAAACGTGTTGGATAAAGTGATCAGCGAATGTGTGTCGGCCGGAATGCCAGAACTGGCGGCTGATATCCAAAAAGCCAGAAGTGTAGCAGACATTCGACGCGGTGGCACCGGAGGTTAGATTTGAGACATTATCATATATTTATCATACATTTAGTGGATTTTCATTTATTTTCAATATCATTTTATACATATGATATTAGTAATCAATGAATCTATCTTATTTGAGCGTGTTAAATATTCTTTGCTAAACAGATGTGAAATCGCCAGACACTCTTCGTGATCAACTGACATTGGCTATAAGACAAAAGGATATTGAGGGTCTGGAGAAAGCCATTGCGGAAACAGAGGCTGCCAGATACCCAGAATTATCGGCTGAGCTTTGTAAAGCCAGGGACGCTCTAGAAAGCTTGGGAGGTGGTCGTGGAGGTCAGTTGGTTTAGATTGGCTGCAATTTTCTTTCTCCTTGTCTATTTGTGCTCTTTGCGTGAGCTCAGTTTTTACTCATTGGTCTTGTTGGCTTTTCTACATTAGGTAAATTATCGGCCGAGACACTGCGCGATCAGCTGAGTGCAGCGATCAGAGAAGGAGACAGAGAAACTTTGGAGGCTGTCTTGATTGAATGCGTGTCTGCTGGTATGCCGGAACTCGACTCTGCCATACAGCGTGCCAGGCGCACATTACAAGACATAGAAAAAGCACCAAGACTAGGTGGGCATTCTACAGCTATTAGAGTTCTATGCGTATTCCTTATCATTGAATTGCTGTTCGATTAGAATTGACATGTGATTAATGATTGTTTTCATTTTAAGATAATAGCATATAATAGTTTCCGCAATAGATTATGCATATTGCCGATTATTTTTGTGAGCAGAGTTTTCTAGTCTTCTTTATGAAGATTTTATCATACGAGTTGTGTGTTTCATGGATTGTTGTGTGATTACTTTTGCCAGAATCCGTCGTAGTCAGTCCTGATAGTTTACGCGATAGACTGAAGAAAGCAATCGCCTCAAAAGACATAGGTGGTCTGCAAAGAGTGATAGAAGAGGCCGAACAAGCAGCCCTTCCAGAAGTGAGCTCAGATCTACGTAAAGCCAGAGACACTCTGGAAAGTCTGGGAGGCGGACGCGGAGGTTAGATTTCTGTGTGACTTGCTCGCTTTTCTATTCTCTTTGATATCTGGTAAATTTCTTGGACATATTGCTTTTCAGTGCGGCTTTACTTATCGGTAATTAATTTCGTTTCTCAAGGAACTAAGAGTGTTGAGAGTCTGCGTGCTAAATTGGACGAGGCTATCAAATCGAAAGACAGAAACGTGTTGGACAAAGTGGTCAGCGAATGTGTGTCAGCCGGAATGCCAGAACTGGCGGCTGATATCCAAAAAGCCAGAAGTGTAGCAGACATTCTACGCGGTGGCACTGGAGGTTAGATTTGAGACATTACCATACTTTCAGTGGATTTCCATTGATTTTCAATTCAGTTTTTATATCTATTTCGTTCGTAATTGCTGTATGAATGTTTTTTGATCGTGTGAAATAAATCTTATTTGCTCGCCAGATGTGAAATCTGCAGACATTATACGTGACCAACTGACATTGGCTATCAGACAAAAGGATATCAAGGCTTTGGATAGAGCTATTGCCGAAGCTGAGGCTGCCAGATACCCGGAAATAGCCTCCGACCTTCGTAAAGCCCGGGATTCTCTGCAGGATCTTGGCGGCGGTCGTGGAGGTTAGTTTGTGCCAATTACCCTTATAAACATCGTTCTGGATGATTGATTTTAGAATGGCGAACAATAGAAATAGTCATTAAATTGTATGCACAAACCATAGAATATTTTGATAGATTGGAAATCAGAAATTTGTCGGGTTATCAAATTCTGAATATTGCATGATCAGTGTCTCAAATAGATACAGATGAATAAGGTAGCAATGACAGCTGTATGAAAAGAATGATAAGTCAGAATGAATAATAATTCGAAATGGGGAAAAAGGGCTAAGAGATTTTGTCGATGCTACTCAGTAAATAGATGAGATAAAACTGAATGAATGTTGAAGCAAATAAGAAAAACTTTCATTTAAATTTGACTTGTAGGTACTTTAAGCCCAGAAGCTTTACGAGAAAAACTGGAAACTGCTATGAAAGAAGGAGATAAGGACATTTTACAGAATGTGATTAGTGAATGTGTCGCTGCTGGCATGCCAGAACTGGACAATGTCATCGAAGAGGCCAGACGCACATTTATCTTCGGAAGAGGAGGTGCGTTCTTTGTTACAATGTTGCGTGTATGAATGCAAACTCAATTGTTAATCTTGTTCTCATATGGCTAGAAACATTTGGATATATTGTTAAAATTCGATAATAACATTTGATCTCTAACACCTAACTTGTGAAAACTGTTTACTCATTTAAAATAGAATTTTGATTAATACGATCATTTCTACAAATCTACCTGAAATTATTGATTCATTTCATCATCAGGCGTAGAGGGAGACAACTCCTAATGCAACGTCAATTTCTCACATGTCCAATAGCATAATAATTTATGAGATGTGAATAACATTCCATTTGACGGCCAAAGGGAGATAAATCGTATTTTGACAGTATTCCCATCTCACCTGTTGCTTAATGCCTTATGTCGTATAAAGTACTCATATATATATATATATAAATATAGATAGATATATTTTTACGTACGTTATAAATCCAAGCAAGAATCCCCTGTTGATCATCACGTGGTTAACGTACGCTAATTGTTTGCCGTTGATAGAGACGCCAACAAAATCTGTGCTGGAGTTACGTGATCAACTGGAAAAAGCAACCAAAGCAAAAGACAGAGATAGTCTAGAAAGATTGATCGAAGGGGCTGAGCAGGCTGCATTCCCAGAATTGAAATCTACACTACAGAAAGCAAGAGAAGCCCTGCAAAGCTTGGGAGGCGGTCTTGGAGGTTAGAGTTTTTTTCGTCGATTTTATTCCGACAGTCCCCTCTGTTTTCCCCCAATCTTCATCACTGTCAGTTGAATATTATTGCAGTTGAAGTGATTCAGTTTGATTCGTGAAACATTTGCTTAGCAGGAATTATATCTCCATTACTGTTCAATGAATGCAACTATAACTGGTATTTCATGACTGCTTCTATGAGATGCCTTATAATGATTTTTGTATGTGACTAACATATATTCCCGATATTTTACGTGGAAAGAAATATCACCATTTGTCTGTTTATTCATGGCAAAATAGAAAGTCTAGTAGTTGTGTGTTTCATGTCAGTGATATATGATTGCTTCTGTCAGAATCAGTCGTATTTCCTATCATTGAATTGCGATTCGAATCGCTACTGACATGTGATTAATGTTTGTTTGCAATATGGAATGACAGAATATAATAGATAGAAAAGTAATTGATATAGATTCCCGATTATTTAGCAAGTAAAATTGACTAGTCTTCGTGAACATTTTACACGATTTGTATGTCTCATGGGGGTGTTATATGATTACTTTTGTCAGAATCTGTGGTAGTCAGTCCTGATAGTTTACGCGATAGACTGAAGAAAGCAATCGCCTCAAAAGACATAGGTGGTCTGCAAAGAGTGATAGAAGAGGCCGAACAAGCAGCCCTTCCAGAAGTGAGCTCAGATCTACGTAAAGCCAGAGACACTCTGGAAAGTCTGGGAGGCGGACGCGGAGGTTAGATTTCAGTGTAATTCCCTTAATCTTGAATTTTTTGACTCTTAAGAAATTTAAAAAACAATTGCTTTTCAGTGCGACTTTACTTATCGGTAATTAATTTCGTTTCTTAAGGAACTAAGAGTGTTGAGAGCCTGCGTGCTAAATTAGACGAAGCAATCAAATCGAAAGACAGAAACGTGTTGGATAAAGTGATCAGCGAATGTGTGTCGGCCGGAATGCCAGAACTGGCGGCTGATATCCAAAAAGCCAGAAGTGTAGCAGACATTCGACGCGGTGGCACCGGAGGTTAGATTTGAGACATTATCATATATTTATCATACATTTAGTGGATTTTCATTTATTTTCAATATCATTTTATACATATGATATTAGTAATCAATGAATCTATCTTATTTGAGCGTGTTAAATATTCTTTGCTAAACAGATGTGAAATCGCCAGACACTCTTCGTGATCAACTGACATTGGCTATAAGACAAAAGGATATTGAGGGTCTGGAGAAAGCCATTGCGGAAACAGAGGCTGCCAGATACCCAGAATTATCGGCTGAGCTTTGTAAAGCCAGGGACGCTCTAGAAAGCTTGGGAGGTGGTCGTGGAGGTCAGTTGGTTTAGATTGGCTGCAATTTTCTTTCTCCTTGTCTATTTGTGCTCTTTGCGTGAGCTCAGTTTTTACTCATTGGTCTTGTTGGCTTTTCTACATTAGGTAAATTATCGGCCGAGACACTGCGCGATCAGCTGAGTGCAGCGATCAGAGAAGGAGACAGAGAAACTTTGGAGGCTGTCTTGATTGAATGCGTGTCTGCTGGTATGCCGGAACTCGACTCTGCCATACAGCGTGCCAGGCGCACATTACAAGACATAGAAAAAGCACCAAGACTAGGTGGGCATTCTACAGCTATTAGAGTTCTATGCGTATTCCTTATCATTGAATTGCTGTTCGATTAGAATTGACATGTGATTAATGATTGTTTTCATTTTAAGATAATAGCATATAATAGTTTCCGCAATAGATTATGCATATTGCCGATTATTTTTGTGAGCAGAGTTTTCTAGTCTTCTTTATGAAGATTTTATCATACGAGTTGTGTGTTTCATGGATTGTTGTGTGATTACTTTTGCCAGAATCCGTCGTAGTCAGTCCTGATAGTTTACGCGATAGACTGAAGAAAGCAATCGCCTCAAAAGACATAGGTGGTCTGCAAAGAGTGATAGAAGAGGCCGAACAAGCAGCCCTTCCAGAAGTGAGCTCAGATCTACGTAAAGCCAGAGACACTCTGGAAAGTCTGGGAGGCGGACGCGGAGGTTAGATTTCTGTGTGACTTGCTCGCTTTTCTATTCTCTTTGATATCTGGTAAATTTCTTGGACATATTGCTTTTCAGTGCGGCTTTACTTATCGGTAATTAATTTCGTTTCTTAAGGAACTAAGAGTGTTGAGAGTCTGCGTGCTAAATTGGACGAGGCTATCAAATCGAAAGACAGAAACCTGTTGGACAAAGTGGTCAGCGAATGTGTGTCAGCCGGAATGCCAGAACTGGCGGCTGATATCCAAAAAGCCAGAAGTGTAGCAGACATTCTACGCGGTGGCACTGGAGGTTAGATTTGAGACATTACCATACTTTCAGTGGATTTCCATTGATTTTCAATTCAGTTTTTATATCTATTTCGTTCGTAATTGCTGTATGAATGTTTTTTGATCGTGTGAAATAAATCTTATTTGCTCGCCAGATGTGAAATCTGCAGACATTATACGTGACCAACTAACATTGGCTATCAGACAAAAGGATATCAAGGCTTTGGATAGAGCTATTGCCGAAGCTGAGGCTGCCAGATACCCGGAAATAGCCTCCGACCTTCGTAAAGCCCGGGATTCTCTGCAGGATCTTGGCGGCGGTCGTGGAGGTTAGTTTGTGCCAATTACCCTTATAAACATCGTTCTGGATGATTGATTTTAGAATGGCGAACAATAGAAATAGTCATTAAATTGTATGCACAAACCATAGAATATTTTGATAGATTGGAAATCAGAAATTTGTCGGGTTATCAAATTCTGAATATTGTATGATCAGTGTCTCAAATAGATACAGATGAATAAGGTAGCAATGACAGCTGTATGAAAAGAATGATAAGTCAGAATGAATAATAATTCGAAATGGGGAAAAAGGGCTAAGAGATTTTGTCGATGCTACTCAGTAAATAGATGAGATAAAACTGAATGAATGTTGAAGCAAATAAGAAAAACTTTCATTTAAATTTGACTTGTAGGTACTTTAAGCCCAGAAGCTTTACGAGAAAAACTGGAAACTGCTATGAAAGAAGGAGATAAGGACATTTTACAGAATGTGATTAGTGAATGTGTCGCTGCTGGCATGCCAGAACTGGACAATGTCATCGAAGAGGCCAGACGCACATTTATCTTCGGAAGAGGAGGTGCGTTCTTTGTTACAATGTTGCGTGTATGAATGCAAACTCAATTGTTAATCTTGTTCTCATATGGCTAGAAACATTTGGATATATTGTTAAAATTCGATAATAACATTTGATCTCTAACACCTAACTTGTGAAAACTGTTTACTCATTTAAAATAGAATTTTGATTAATACGATCATTTCTACAAATCTACCTGAAATTATTGATTCATTTCATCATCAGGCGTAGAGGGAGACAACTCCTAATGCAACGTCAATTTCTCACATGTCCAATAGCATAATAATTTATGAGATGTGAATAACATTCCATTTGACGGCCAAAGGGAGATAAATCGTATTTTGACAGTATTCCCATCTCACCTGTTGCTTAATGCCTTATGTCGTATAAAGTACTCATATATATATATATATAAATATAGATAGATATATTTTTACGTACGTTATAAATCCAAGCAAGAATCCCCTGTTGATCATCACGTGGTTAACGTACGCTAATTGTTTGCCGTTGATAGAGACGCCAACAAAATCTGTGCTGGAGTTACGTGATCAACTGGAAAAAGCAACCAAAGCAAAAGACAGAGATAGTCTAGAAAGATTGATCGAAGGGGCTGAGCAGGCTGCATTCCCAGAATTGAAATCTACACTACAGAAAGCAAGAGAAGCCCTGCAAAGCTTGGGAGGCGGTCTTGGAGGTTAGAGTTTTTTTCGTCGATTTTATTCCGACAGTCCCCTCTGTTTTCCCCCAATCTTCATCACTGTCAGTTGAATATTATTGCAGTTGAAGTGATTCAGTTTGATTCGTGAAACATTTGCTTAGCAGGAATTATATCTCCATTACTGTTCAATGAATGCAACTATAACTGGTATTTCATGACTGCTTCTATGAGATGCCTTATAATGATTTTTGTATGTGACTAACATATATTCCCGATATTTCACGTGGAAAAAAATATCACCATTTGTCTGTTTATTCATGGCAAAATAGAAAGTCTAGTAGTTGTGTGTTTCATGTCAGTGATATATGATTGCTTCTGTCAGAATCAGTCGTATTTCCTATCATTGAATTGCGATTCGAATCGCTACTGACATGTGATTAATGTTTGTTTGCAATATGGAATGACAGAATATAATAGATAGAAAAGTAATTGATATAGATTCCCGATTATTTAGCAAGTAAAATTGACTAGTCTTCGTGAACATTTTACACGATTTGTATGTCTCATGGGGGTGTTATATGATTACTTTTGTCAGAATCTGTGGTAGTCAGTCCTGATAGTTTACGCGATAGACTGAAGAAAGCAATCGCCTCAAAAGACATAGGTGGTCTGCAAAGAGTGATAGAAGAGGCCGAACAAGCAGCCCTTCCAGAAGTGAGCTCAGATCTACGTAAAGCTAGAGACACTCTGGAAAGTCTGGGAGGCGGACGCGGAGGTTAGATTTCAGTGTAATTCCCTTAATCTTGAATTTTTTGACTCTTAAGAAATTTAAAAAACAATTGCTTTTCAGTGCGACTTTACTTATCGGTAATTAATTTCGTTTCTTAAGGAACTAAGAGTGTTGAGAGCCTGCGTGCTAAATTAGACGAAGCAATCAAATCGAAAGACAGAAACGTGTTGGATAAAGTGATCAGCGAATGTGTGTCGGCCGGAATGCCAGAACTGGCGGCTGATATCCAAAAAGCCAGAAGTGTAGCAGACATTCGACGCGGTGGCACCGGAGGTTAGATTTGAGACATTATCATATATTTATCATACATTTAGTGGATTTTCATTTATTTTCAATATCATTTTATACATATGATATTAGTAATCAATGAATCTATCTTATTTGAGCGTGTTAAATATTCTTTGCTAAACAGATGTGAAATCGCCAGACACTCTTCGTGATCAACTGACATTGGCTATAAGACAAAAGGATATTGAGGGTCTGGAGAAAGCCATTGCGGAAACAGAGGCTGCCAGATACCCAGAATTATCGGCTGAGCTTTGTAAAGCCAGGGACGCTCTAGAAAGCTTGGGAGGTGGTCGTGGAGGTCAGTTGGTTTAGATTGGCTGCAATTTTCTTTCTCCTTGTCTATTTGTGCTCTTTGCGTGAGCTCAGTTTTTACTCATTGGTCTTGTTGGCTTTTCTACATTAGGTAAATTATCGGCCGAGACACTGCGCGATCAGCTGAGTGCAGCGATCAGAGAAGGAGACAGAGAAACTTTGGAGGCTGTCTTGATTGAATGCGTGTCTGCTGGTATGCCGGAACTCGACTCTGCCATACAGCGTGCCAGGCGCACATTACAAGACATAGAAGAAGCACCAAGACTAGGTGGGCATTCTACAGCTATTAGAGTTCTATGCGTATTCCTTATCATTGAATTGCTGTTCGATTAGAATTGACATGTGATTAATGATTGTTTTCATTTTAAGATAATAGCATATAATAGTTTCCGCAATAGATTATGCATATTGCCGATTATTTTTGTGAGCAGAGTTTTCTAGTCTTCTTTATGAAGATTTTATCATACGAGTTGTGTGTTTCATGGATTGTTGTGTGATTACTTTTGCCAGAATCCGTCGTAGTCAGTCCTGATAGTTTACGCGATAGACTGAAGAAAGCAATCGCCTCAAAAGACATAGGTGGTCTGCAAAGAGTGATAGAAGAGGCCGAACAAGCAGCCCTTCCAGAAGTGAGCTCAGATCTACGTAAAGCCAGAGACACTCTGGAAAGTCTGGGAGGCGGACGCGGAGGTTAGATTTCTGTGTGACTTGCTCGCTTTTCTATTCTCTTTGATATCTGGTAAATTTCTTGAACATATTGCTTTTCAGTGCGGCTTTACTTATCGGTAATTAATTTCGTTTCTTAAGGAACTAAGAGTGTTGAGAGTCTGCGTGCTAAATTGGACGAGGCTATCAAATCGAAAGACAGAAACCTGTTGGACAAAGTGGTCAGCGAATGTGTGTCAGCCGGAATGCCAGAACTGGCGGCTGATATCCAAAAAGCCAGAAGTGTAGCAGACATTCTACGCGGTGGCACTGGAGGTTAGATTTGAGACATTACCATACTTTTAGTGGATTTCCATTGATTTTCAATGCAGTTTTTATATCTATTTCGTTCGTAATTGCTGTATGAATGTTTTTTGATCGTGTGAAATAAATCTTATTTGCCCGCCAGATGTGAAATCTGCAGACATTATACGTGACCAACTGACATTGGCTATCAGACAAAAGGATATCAAGGCTTTGGATAGAGCTATTGCTGAAGCTGAGGCTGCCAGATACCTGGAAATAGCCTCCGACCTTCGTAAAGCCCGGGATTCTCTGCAGGATCTTGGCGGCGGTCGTGGAGGTTAGTTTGTGCCAATTACCCTTATAAACATCGTTCTGGATGATTGATTTTAGAATGGCGAACAATAGAAATAGTCATTAAATTGTATGCACAAACCATAGAATATTTTGATAGATTGGAAATCAGAAATTTGTCGGGTTATCAAATTCTGAATATTGCATGATCAGTGTCTCAAATAGATACAGATGAATAAGGTAGCAATGACAGCTGTATGAAAAGAATGATAAGTCAGAATGAATAATAATTCGAAATGGGGAAAAAGGGCTAAGAGATTTTGTCGATGCTACTCAGTAAATAGATGAGATAAAACTGAATGAATGTTGAAGCAAATAAGAAAAACTTTCATTTAAATTTGACTTGTAGGTACTTTAAGCCCAGAAGCTTTACGAGAAAAACTGGAAACTGCTATGAAAGAAGGAGATAAGGACATTTTACAGAATGTGATTAGTGAATGTGTCGCTGCTGGCATGCCAGAACTGGACAATGTCATCGAAGAGGCCAGACGCACATTTATCTTCGGAAGAGGAGGTGCGTTCTTTGTTACAATGTTGCGTGTATGAATGCAAACTCAATTGTTAATCTTGTTCTCATATGGCTAGAAACATTTGGATATATTGTTAAAATTCGATAATAACATTTGATCTCTAACACCTAACTTGTGAAAACTGTTTACTCATTTAAAATAGAATTTTGATTAATACGATCATTTCTACAAATCTACCTGAAATTATTGATTCATTTCATCATCAGGCGTAGAGGGAGACAACTCCTAATGCAACGTCAATTTCTCACATGTCCAATAGCATAATAATTTATGAGATGTGAATAACATTCCATTTGACGGCCAAAGGGAGATAAATCGTATTTTGACAGTATTCCCATCTCACCTGTTGCTTAATGCCTTATGTCGTATAAAGTACTCATATATATATATATATAAATATAGATAGATATATTTTTACGTACGTTATAAATCCAAGCAAGAATCCCCTGTTGATCATCACGTGGTTAACGTACGCTAATTGTTTGCCGTTGATAGAGACGCCAACAAAATCTGTGCTGGAGTTACGTGATCAACTGGAAAAAGCAACCAAAGCAAAAGACAGAGATAGTCTAGAAAGATTGATCGAAGGGGCTGAGCAGGCTGCATTCCCAGAATTGAAATCTACACTACAGAAAGCAAGAGAAGCCCTGCAAAGCTTGGGAGGCGGTCTTGGAGGTTAGAGTTTTTTTCGTCGATTTTATTCCGACAGTCCCCTCTGTTTTCCCCCAATCTTCATCACTGTCAGTTGAATATTATTGCAGTTGAAGTGATTCAGTTTGATTCGTGAAACATTTGCTTAGCAGGAATTATATCTCCATTACTGTTCAATGAATGCAACTATAACTGGTATTTCATGACTGCTTCTATGAGATGCCTTATAATGATTTTTGTATGTGACTAACATATATTCCCGATATTTCACGTGGAAAAAAATATCACCATTTGTCTGTTTATTCATGGCAAAATAGAAAGTCTAGTAGTTGTGTGTTTCATGTCAGTGATATATGATTGCTTCTGTCAGAATCAGTCGTATTTCCTATCATTGAATTGCGATTCGAATCGCTACTGACATGTGATTAATGTTTGTTTGCAATATGGAATGACAGAATATAATAGATAGAAAAGTAATTGATATAGATTCCCGATTATTTAGCAAGTAAAATTGACTAGTCTTCGTGAACATTTTACACGATTTGTATGTCTCATGGGGGTGTTATATGATTACTTTTGTCAGAATCTGTGGTAGTCAGTCCTGATAGTTTACGCGATAGACTGAAGAAAGCAATCGCCTCAAAAGACATAGGTGGTCTGCAAAGAGTGATAGAAGAGGCCGAACAAGCAGCCCTTCCAGAAGTGAGCTCAGATCTACGTAAAGCTAGAGACACTCTGGAAAGTCTGGGAGGCGGACGCGGAGGTTAGATTTCAGTGTAATTCCCTTAATCTTGAATTTTTTGACTCTTAAGAAATTTAAAAAACAATTGCTTTTCAGTGCGACTTTACTTATCGGTAATTAATTTCGTTTCTTAAGGAACTAAGAGTGTTGAGAGCCTGCGTGCTAAATTAGACGAAGCAATCAAATCGAAAGACAGAAACGTGTTGGATAAAGTGATCAGCGAATGTGTGTCGGCCGGAATGCCAGAACTGGCGGCTGATATCCAAAAAGCCAGAAGTGTAGCAGACATTCGACGCGGTGGCACCGGAGGTTAGATTTGAGACATTATCATATATTTATCATACATTTAGTGGATTTTCATTTATTTTCAATATCATTTTATACATATGATATTAGTAATCAATGAATCTATCTTATTTGAGCGTGTTAAATATTCTTTGCTAAACAGATGTGAAATCGCCAGACACTCTTCGTGATCAACTGACATTGGCTATAAGACAAAAGGATATTGAGGGTCTGGAGAAAGCCATTGCGGAAACAGAGGCTGCCAGATACCCAGAATTATCGGCTGAGCTTTGTAAAGCCAGGGACGCTCTAGAAAGCTTGGGAGGTGGTCGTGGAGGTCAGTTGGTTTAGATTGGCTGCAATTTTCTTTCTCCTTGTCTATTTGTGCTCTTTGCGTGAGCTCAGTTTTTACTCATTGGTCTTGTTGGCTTTTCTACATTAGGTAAATTATCGGCCGAGACACTGCGCGATCAGCTGAGTGCAGCGATCAGAGAAGGAGACAGAGAAACTTTGGAGGCTGTCTTGATTGAATGCGTGTCTGCTGGTATGCCGGAACTCGACTCTGCCATACAGCGTGCCAGGCGCACATTACAAGACATAGAAGAAGCACCAAGACTAGGTGGGCATTCTACAGCTATTAGAGTTCTATGCGTATTCCTTATCATTGAATTGCTGTTCGATTAGAATTGACATGTGATTAATGATTGTTTTCATTTTAAGATAATAGCATATAATAGTTTCCGCAATAGATTATGCATATTGCCGATTATTTTTGTGAGCAGAGTTTTCTAGTCTTCTTTATGAAGATTTTATCATACGAGTTGTGTGTTTCATGGATTGTTGTGTGATTACTTTTGCCAGAATCCGTCGTAGTCAGTCCTGATAGTTTACGCGATAGACTGAAGAAAGCAATCGCCTCAAAAGACATAGGTGGTCTGCAAAGAGTGATAGAAGAGGCCGAACAAGCAGCCCTTCCAGAAGTGAGCTCAGATCTACGTAAAGCCAGAGACACTCTGGAAAGTCTGGGAGGCGGACGCGGAGGTTAGATTTCTGTGTGACTTGCTCGCTTTTCTATTCTCTTTGATATCTGGTAAATTTCTTGAACATATTGCTTTTCAGTGCGGCTTTACTTATCGGTAATTAATTTCGTTTCTTAAGGAACTAAGAGTGTTGAGAGTCTGCGTGCTAAATTGGACGAGGCTATCAAATCGAAAGACAGAAACCTGTTGGACAAAGTGGTCAGCGAATGTGTGTCAGCCGGAATGCCAGAACTGGCGGCTGATATCCAAAAAGCCAGAAGTGTAGCAGACATTCTACGCGGTGGCACTGGAGGTTAGATTTGAGACATTACCATACTTTTAGTGGATTTCCATTGATTTTCAATGCAGTTTTTATATCTATTTCGTTCGTAATTGCTGTATGAATGTTTTTTGATCGTGTGAAATAAATCTTATTTGCCCGCCAGATGTGAAATCTGCAGACATTATACGTGACCAACTGACATTGGCTATCAGACAAAAGGATATCAAGGCTTTGGATAGAGCTATTGCTGAAGCTGAGGCTGCCAGATACCCGGAAATAGCCTCCGACCTTCGTAAAGCCCGGGATTCTCTGCAGGATCTTGGCGGCGGTCGTGGAGGTTAGTTTGTGCCAATTACCCTTATAAACATCGTTCTGGATGATTGATTTTAGAATGGCGAACAATAGAAATAGTCATTAAATTGTATGCACAAACCATAGAATATTTTGATAGATTGGAAATCAGAAATTTGTCGGGTTATCAAATTCTGAATATTGCATGATCAGTGTCTCAAATAGATACAGATGAATAAGGTAGCAATGACAGCTGTATGAAAAGAATGATAAGTCAGAATGAATAATAATTCGAAATGGGGAAAAAGGGCTAAGAGATTTTGTCGATGCTACTCAGTAAATAGATGAGATAAAACTGAATGAATGTTGAAGCAAATAAGAAAAACTTTCATTTAAATTTGACTTGTAGGTACTTTAAGCCCAGAAGCTTTACGAGAAAAACTGGAAACTGCTATGAAAGAAGGAGATAAGGACATTTTACAGAATGTGATTAGTGAATGTGTCGCTGCTGGCATGCCAGAACTGGACAATGTCATCGAAGAGGCCAGACGCACATTTATCTTCGGAAGAGGAGGTGCGTTCTTTGTTACAATGTTGCGTGTATGAATGCAAACTCAATTGTTAATCTTGTTCTCATATGGCTAGAAACATTTGGATATATTGTTAAAATTCGATAATAACATTTGATCTCTAACACCTAACTTGTGAAAACTGTTTACTCATTTAAAAAAGAATTTTGAATAATACGATCATTTCTACAAATCTACCTGAAATTATTGATTCATTTCATCATCAGGCGTAGAGGGAGACAACTCCTAATGCAACGTCAATTTCTCACATGTCCAATAGCATAATAATTTATGAGATGTGAATAACATTCCATTTGACGGCCAAAGGGAGATAAATCGTATTTTGACAGTATTCCCATCTCACCTGTTGCTTAATGCCTTATGTCGTATAAAGTACTCATATATATATATATATAAATATAGATAGATATATTTTTACGTACGTTATAAATCCAAGCAAGAATCCCCTGTTGATCATCACGTGGTTAACGTACGCTAATTGTTTGCCGTTGATAGAGACGCCAACAAAATCTGTGCTGGAGTTACGTGATCAACTGGAAAAAGCAACCAAAGCAAAAGACAGAGATAGTCTAGAAAGATTGATCGAAGGGGCTGAGCAGGCTGCATTCCCAGAATTGAAATCTACACTACAGAAAGCAAGAGAAGCCCTGCAAAGCTTGGGAGGCGGTCTTGGAGGTTAGAGTTTTTTTCGTCGATTTTATTCCGACAGTCCCCTCTGTTTTCCCCCAATCTTCATCACTGTCAGTTGAATATTATTGCAGTTGAAGTGATTCAGTTTGATTCGTGAAACATTTGCTTAGCAGGAATTATATCTCCATTACTGTTCAATGAATGCAACTATAACTGGTATTTCATGACTGCTTCTATGAGATGCCTTATAATGATTTTTGTATGTGACTAACATATATTCCCGATATTTTACGTGGAAAAAAATATCACCATTTGTCTGTTTATTCATGGCAAAATAGAAAGTCTAGTAGTTGTGTGTTTCATGTCAGTGATATATGATTGCTTCTGTCAGAATCAGTCGTATTTCCTATCATTGAATTGCGATTCGAATCGCTACTGACATGTGATTAATGTTTGTTTGCAATATGGAATGACAGAATATAATAGATAGAAAAGTAATTGATATAGATTCCCGATTATTTAGCAAGTAAAATTGACTAGTCTTCGTGAACATTTTACACGATTTGTATGTCTCATGGGGGTGTTATATGATTACTTTTGTCAGAATCTGTGGTAGTCAGTCCTGATAGTTTACGCGATAGACTGAAGAAAGCAATCGCCTCAAAAGACATAGGTGGTCTGCAAAGAGTGATAGAAGAGGCCGAACAAGCAGCCCTTCCAGAAGTGAGCTCAGATCTACGTAAAGCTAGAGACACTCTGGAAAGTCTGGGAGGCGGACGCGGAGGTTAGATTTCAGTGTAATTCCCTTAATCTTGAATTTTTTGACTCTTAAGAAATTTAAAAAACAATTGCTTTTCAGTGCGACTTTACTTATCGGTAATTAATTTCGTTTCTTAAGGAACTAAGAGTGTTGAGAGCCTGCGTGCTAAATTAGACGAAGCAATCAAATCGAAAGACAGAAACGTGTTGGATAAAGTGATCAGCGAATGTGTGTCGGCCGGAATGCCAGAACTGGCGGCTGATATCCAAAAAGCCAGAAGTGTAGCAGACATTCGACGCGGTGGCACCGGAGGTTAGATTTGAGACATTATCATATATTTATCATACATTTAGTGGATTTTCATTTATTTTCAATATCATTTTATACATATGATATTAGTAATCAATGAATCTATCTTATTTGAGCGTGTTAAATATTCTTTGCTAAACAGATGTGAAATCGCCAGACACTCTTCGTGATCAACTGACATTGGCTATAAGACAAAAGGATATTGAGGGTCTGGAGAAAGCCATTGCGGAAACAGAGGCTGCCAGATACCCAGAATTATCGGCTGAGCTTTGTAAAGCCAGGGACGCTCTAGAAAGCTTGGGAGGTGGTCGTGGAGGTCAGTTGGTTTAGATTGGCTGCAATTTTCTTTCTCCTTGTCTATTTGTGCTCTTTGCGTGAGCTCAGTTTTTACTCATTGGTCTTGTTGGCTTTTCTACATTAGGTAAATTATCGGCCGAGACACTGCGCGATCAGCTGAGTGCAGCGATCAGAGAAGGAGACAGAGAAACTTTGGAGGCTGTCTTGATTGAATGCGTGTCTGCTGGTATGCCGGAACTCGACTCTGCCATACAGCGTGCCAGGCGCACATTACAAGACATAGAAGAAGCACCAAGACTAGGTGGGCATTCTACAGCTATTAGAGTTCTATGCGTATTCCTTATCATTGAATTGCTGTTCGATTAGAATTGACATGTGATTAATGATTGTTTTCATTTTAAGATAATAGCATATAATAGTTTCCGCAATAGATTATGCATATTGCCGATTATTTTTGTGAGCAGAGTTTTCTAGTCTTCTTTATGAAGATTTTATCATACGAGTTGTGTGTTTCATGGATTGTTGTGTGATTACTTTTGCCAGAATCCGTCGTAGTCAGTCCTGATAGTTTACGCGATAGACTGAAGAAAGCAATCGCCTCAAAAGACATAGGTGGTCTGCAAAGAGTGATAGAAGAGGCCGAACAAGCAGCCCTTCCAGAAGTGAGCTCAGATCTACGTAAAGCCAGAGACACTCTGGAAAGTCTGGGAGGCGGACGCGGAGGTTAGATTTCTGTGTGACTTGCTCGCTTTTCTATTCTCTTTGATATCTGGTAAATTTCTTGGACATATTGCTTTTCAGTGCGGCTTTACTTATCGGTAATTAATTTCGTTTCTCAAGGAACTAAGAGTGTTGAGAGTCTGCGTGCTAAATTGGACGAGGCTATCAAATCGAAAGACAGAAACCTGTTGGACAAAGTGGTCAGCGAATGTGTGTCGGCCGGAATGCCAGAACTGGCGGCTGATATCCAAAAAGCCAGAAGTGTAGCAGACATTCTACGCGGTGGCACTGGAGGTTAGATTTGAGACATTACCATACTTTCAGTGGATTTCCATTGATTTTCAATTCAGTTTTTATATCTATTTCGTTCGTAATTGCTGTATGAATGTTTTTTGATCGTGTGAAATAAATCTTATTTGCTCGCCAGATGTGAAATCTGCAGACATTATACGTGACCAACTGACATTGGCTATCAGACAAAAGGATATCAAGGCTTTGGATAGAGCTATTGCCGAAGCTGAGGCTGCCAGATACCCGGAAATAGCCTCCGACCTTCGTAAAGCCCGGGATTCTCTGCAGGATCTTGGCGGCGGTCGTGGAGGTTAGTTTGTGCCAATTACCCTTATAAACATCGTTCTGGATGATTGATTTTAGAATGGCGAACAATAGAAATAGTCATTAAATTGTATGCACAAACCATAGAATATTTTGATAGATTGGAAATCAGAAATTTGTCGGGTTATCAAATTCTGAATATTGCATGATCAGTGTCTCAAATAGATACAGATGAATAAGGTAGCAATGACAGCTGTATGAAAAGAATGATAAGTCAGAATGAATAATAATTCGAAATGGGGAAAAAGGGCTAAGAGATTTTGTCGATGCTACTCAGTAAATAGATGAGATAAAACTGAATGAATGTTGAAGCAAATAAGAAAAACTTTCATTTAAATTTGACTTGTAGGTACTTTAAGCCCAGAAGCTTTACGAGAAAAACTGGAAACTGCTATGAAAGAAGGAGATAAGGACATTTTACAGAATGTGATTAGTGAATGTGTCGCTGCTGGCATGCCAGAACTGGACAATGTCATCGAAGAGGCCAGACGCACATTTATCTTCGGAAGAGGAGGTGCGTTCTTTGTTACAATGTTGCGTGTATGAATGCAAACTCAATTGTTAATCTTGTTCTCATATGGCTAGAAACATTTGGATATATTGTTAAAATTCGATAATAACATTTGATCTCTAACACCTAACTTGTGAAAACTGTTTACTCATTTAAAAAAGAATTTTGAATAATACGATCATTTCTACAAATCTACCTGAAATTATTGATTCATTTCATCATCAGGCGTAGAGGGAGACAACTCCTAATGCAACGTCAATTTCTCACATGTCCAATAGCATAATAATTTATGAGATGTGAATAACATTCCATTTGACGGCCAAAGGGAGATAAATCGTATTTTGACAGTATTCCCATCTCACCTGTTGCTTAATGCCTTATGTCGTATAAAGTACTCATATATATATATATATATATATATATATATATATATATATATATATATATATATATATATATATATAATATAGATAGATATATTTTTACGTACGTCATAAATCCAAGCAAGAATCCCCTGTTGATCATCACGTGGTTAACGTACGCTAATTGTTTGCCGTTGATAGAGACGCCAACAAAATCTGTGCTGGAGTTACGTGATCAACTGGAAAAAGCAACCAAAGCAAAAGACAGAGATAGTCTAGAAAGATTGATCGAAGGGGCTGAGCAGGCTGCATTCCCAGAATTGAAATCTACACTACAGAAAGCAAGAGAAGCCCTGCAAAGCTTGGGAGGCGGTCTTGGAGGTTAGAGTTTTTTTCGTCGATTTTATTCCGACAGTCCCCTCTGTTTTCCCCCAATCTTCATCACTGTCAGTTGAATATTATTGCAGTTGAAGTGATTCAGTTTGATTCGTGAAACATTTGCTTAGCAGGAATTATATCTCCATTACTGTTCAATGAATGCAACTATAACTGGTATTTCATGACTGCTTCTATGAGATGCCTTATAATGATTTTTGTATGTGACTAACATATATTCCCGATATTTTACGTGGAAAGAAATATCACCATTTGTCTGTTTATTCATGGCAAAATAGAAAGTCTAGTAGTTGTGTGTTTCATGTCAGTGATATATGATTGCTTCTGTCAGAATCAGTCGTATTTCCTATCATTGAATTGCGATTCGAATCGCTACTGACATGTGATTGATGTTTGTTTGCAATATGGAATGACAGAATATAATAGATAGAAAAGTAATTGATATAGATTCCCGATTATTTAGCAAGTAAAATTGACTAGTCTTCGTGAACATTTTACACGATTTGTATGTCTCATGGGGGTGTTATATGATTACTTTTGTCAGAATCTGTGGTAGTCAGTCCTGATAGTTTACGCGATAGACTGAAGAAAGCAATCGCCTCAAAAGACATAGGTGGTCTGCAAAGAGTGATAGAAGAGGCCGAACAAGCAGCCCTTCCAGAAGTGAGCTCAGATCTACGTAAAGCCAGAGACACTCTGGAAAGTCTGGGAGGCGGACGCGGAGGTTAGATTTCAGTGTAATTCCCTTAATCTTGAATTTTTTGACTCTTAAGAAATTTAAAAAACAATTGCTTTTCAGTGCGACTTTACTTATCGGTAATTAATTTCGTTTCTTAAGGAACTAAGAGTGTTGAGAGCCTGCGTGCTAAATTAGACGAAGCAATCAAATCGAAAGACAGAAACGTGTTGGATAAAGTGATCAGCGAATGTGTGTCGGCCGGAATGCCAGAACTGGCGGCTGATATCCAAAAAGCCAGAAGTGTAGCAGACATTCGACGCGGTGGCACCGGAGGTTAGATTTGAGACATTATCATATATTTATCATACATTTAGTGGATTTTCTTTTATTTTCAATATCATTTTATACATATGATATTAGTAATCAATGAATCTATCTTATTTGAGCGTGTTAAATATTCTTTGCTAAACAGATGTGAAATCGCCAGACACTCTTCGTGATCAACTGACATTGGCTATAAGACAAAAGGATATTGAGGGTCTGGAGAAAGCCATTGCGGAAACAGAGGCTGCCAGATACCCAGAATTATCGGCTGAGCTTTGTAAAGCCAGGGACGCTCTAGAAAGCTTGGGAGGTGGTCGTGGAGGTCAGTTGGTTTAGATTGGCTGCAATTTTCTTTCTCCTTGTCTATTTGTGCTCTTTGCGTGAGCTCAGTTTTTACTCATTGGTCTTGTTGGCTTTTCTACATTAGGTAAATTATCGGCCGAGACACTGCGCGATCAGCTGAGTGCAGCGATCAGAGAAGGAGACAGAGAAACTTTGGAGGCTGTCTTGATTGAATGCGTGTCTGCTGGTATGCCGGAACTCGACTCTGCCATACAGCGTGCCAGGCGCACATTACAAGACATAGAAGAAGCACCAAGACTAGGTGGGCATTCTACAGCTATTAGAGTTCTATGCGTATTCCTTATCATTGAATTGCTGTTCGATTAGAATTGACATGTGATTAATGATTGTTTTCATTTTAAGATAATAGCATATAATAGTTTCCGCAATAGATTATGCATATTGCCGATTATTTTTGTGAGCAGAGTTTTCTAGTCTTCTTTATGAAGATTTTATCATACGAGTTGTGTGTTTCATGGATTGTTGTGTGATTACTTTTGCCAGAATCCGTCGTAGTCAGTCCTGATAGTTTACGCGATAGACTGAAGAAAGCAATCGCCTCAAAAGACATAGGTGGTCTGCAAAGAGTGATAGAAGAGGCCGAACAAGCAGCCCTTCCAGAAGTGAGCTCAGATCTACGTAAAGCCAGAGACACTCTGGAAAGTCTGGGAGGCGGACGCGGAGGTTAGATTTCTGTGTGACTTGCTCGCTTTTCTATTCTCTTTGATATCTGGTAAATTTCTTGGACATATTGCTTTTCAGTGCGGCTTTACTTATCGGTAATTAATTTCGTTTCTCAAGGAACTAAGAGTGTTGAGAGTCTGCGTGCTAAATTGGACGAGGCTATCAAATCGAAAGACAGAAACCTGTTGGACAAAGTGGTCAGCGAATGTGTGTCGGCCGGAATGCCAGAACTGGCGGCTGATATCCAAAAAGCCAGAAGTGTAGCAGACATTCTACGCGGTGGCACTGGAGGTTAGATTTGAGACATTACCATACTTTCAGTGGATTTCCATTGATTTTCAATTCAGTTTTTATATCTATTTCGTTCGTAATTGCTGTATGAATGTTTTTTGATCGTGTGAAATAAATCTTATTTGCTCGCCAGATGTGAAATCTGCAGACATTATACGTGACCAACTGACATTGGCTATCAGACAAAAGGATATCAAGGCTTTGGATAGAGCTATTGCCGAAGCTGAGGCTGCCAGATACCCGGAAATAGCCTCCGACCTTCGTAAAGCCCGGGATTCTCTGCAGGATCTTGGCGGCGGTCGTGGAGGTTAGTTTGTGCCAATTACCCTTATAAACATCGTTCTGGATGATTGATTTTAGAATGGCGAACAATAGAAATAGTCATTAAATTGTATGCACAAACCATAGAATATTTTGATAGATTGGAAATCAGAAATTTGTCGGGTTATCAAATTCTGAATATTGCATGATCAGTGTCTCAAATAGATACAGATGAATAAGGTAGCAATGACAGCTGTATGAAAAGAATGATAAGTCAGAATGAATAATAATTCGAAATGGGGAAAAAGGGCTAAGAGATTTTGTCGATGCTACTCAGTAAATAGATGAGATAAAACTGAATGAATGTTGAAGCAAATAAGAAAAACTTTCATTTAAATTTGACTTGTAGGTACTTTAAGCCCAGAAGCTTTACGAGAAAAACTGGAAACTGCTATGAAAGAAGGAGATAAGGACATTTTACAGAATGTGATTAGTGAATGTGTCGCTGCTGGCATGCCAGAACTGGACAATGTCATCGAAGAGGCCAGACGCACATTTATCTTCGGAAGAGGAGGTGCGTTCTTTGTTACAATGTTGCGTGTATGAATGCAAACTCAATTGTTAATCTTGTTCTCATATGGCTAGAAACATTTGGATATATTGTTAAAATTCGATAATAACATTTGATCTCTAACACCTAACTTGTGAAAACTGTTTACTCATTTAAAAAAGAATTTTGAATAATACGATCATTTCTACAAATCTACCTGAAATTATTGATTCATTTCATCATCAGGCGTAGAGGGAGACAACTCCTAATGCAACGTCAATTTCTCACATGTCCAATAGCATAATAATTTATGAGATGTGAATAACATTCCATTTGACGGCCAAAGGGAGATAAATCGTATTTTGACAGTATTCCCATCTCACCTGTTGCTTAATGCCTTATGTCGTATAAAGTACTCATATATATATATATATATATATATATATATATATATATATATATATATATATATATATATATAAATATAGATAGATATATTTTTACGTACGTCATAAATCCAAGCAAGAATCCCCTGTTGATCATCACGTGGTTAACGTACGCTAATTGTTTGCCGTTGATAGAGACGCCAACAAAATCTGTGCTGGAGTTACGTGATCAACTGGAAAAAGCAACCAAAGCAAAAGACAGAGATAGTCTAGAAAGATTGATCGAAGGGGCTGAGCAGGCTGCATTCCCAGAATTGAAATCTACACTACAGAAAGCAAGAGAAGCCCTGCAAAGCTTGGGAGGCGGTCTTGGAGGTTAGAGTTTTTTTCGTCGATTTTATTCCGACAGTCCCCTCTGTTTTCCCCCAATCTTCATCACTGTCAGTTGAATATTATTGCAGTTGAAGTGATTCAGTTTGATTCGTGAAACATTTGCTTAGCAGGAATTATATCTCCATTACTGTTCAATGAATGCAACTATAACTGGTATTTCATGACTGCTTCTATGAGATGCCTTATAATGATTTTTGTATGTGACTAACATATATTCCCGATATTTTACGTGGAAAGAAATATCACCATTTGTCTGTTTATTCATGGCAAAATAGAAAGTCTAGTAGTTGTGTGTTTCATGTCAGTGATATATGATTGCTTCTGTCAGAATCAGTCGTATTTCCTATCATTGAATTGCGATTCGAATCGCTACTGACATGTGATTGATGTTTGTTTGCAATATGGAATGACAGAATATAATAGATAGAAAAGTAATTGATATAGATTCCCGATTATTTAGCAAGTAAAATTGACTAGTCTTCGTGAACATTTTACACGATTTGTATGTCTCATGGGGGTGTTATATGATTACTTTTGTCAGAATCTGTGGTAGTCAGTCCTGATAGTTTACGCGATAGACTGAAGAAAGCAATCGCCTCAAAAGACATAGGTGGTCTGCAAAGAGTGATAGAAGAGGCCGAACAAGCAGCCCTTCCAGAAGTGAGCTCAGATCTACGTAAAGCCAGAGACACTCTGGAAAGTCTGGGAGGCGGACGCGGAGGTTAGATTTCAGTGTAATTCCCTTAATCTTGAATTTTTTGACTCTTAAGAAATTTAAAAAACAATTGCTTTTCAGTGCGACTTTACTTATCGGTAATTAATTTCGTTTCTTAAGGAACTAAGAGTGTTGAGAGCCTGCGTGCTAAATTAGACGAAGCAATCAAATCGAAAGACAGAAACGTGTTGGATAAAGTGATCAGCGAATGTGTGTCGGCCGGAATGCCAGAACTGGCGGCTGATATCCAAAAAGCCAGAAGTGTAGCAGACATTCGACGCGGTGGCACCGGAGGTTAGATTTGAGACATTATCATATATTTATCATACATTTAGTGGATTTTCTTTTATTTTCAATATCATTTTATACATATGATATTAGTAATCAATGAATCTATCTTATTTGAGCGTGTTAAATATTCTTTGCTAAACAGATGTGAAATCGCCAGACACTCTTCGTGATCAACTGACATTGGCTATAAGACAAAAGGATATTGAGGGTCTGGAGAAAGCCATTGCGGAAACAGAGGCTGCCAGATACCCAGAATTATCGGCTGAGCTTTGTAAAGCCAGGGACGCTCTAGAAAGCTTGGGAGGTGGTCGTGGAGGTCAGTTGGTTTAGATTGGCTGCAATTTTCTTTCTCCTTGTCTATTTGTGCTCTTTGCGTGAGCTCAGTTTTTACTCATTGGTCTTGTTGGCTTTTCTACATTAGGTAAATTATCGGCCGAGACACTGCGCGATCAGCTGAGTGCAGCGATCAGAGAAGGAGACAGAGAAACTTTGGAGGCTGTCTTGATTGAATGCGTGTCTGCTGGTATGCCGGAACTCGACTCTGCCATACAGCGTGCCAGGCGCACATTACAAGACATAGAAGAAGCACCAAGACTAGGTGGGCATTCTACAGCTATTAGAGTTCTATGCGTATTCCTTATCATTGAATTGCTGTTCGATTAGAATTGACATGTGATTAATGATTGTTTTCATTTTAAGATAATAGCATATAATAGTTTCCGCAATAGATTATGCATATTGCCGATTATTTTTGTGAGCAGAGTTTTCTAGTCTTCTTTATGAAGATTTTATCATACGAGTTGTGTGTTTCATGGATTGTTGTGTGATTACTTTTGCCAGAATCCGTCGTAGTCAGTCCTGATAGTTTACGCGATAGACTGAAGAAAGCAATCGCCTCAAAAGACATAGGTGGTCTGCAAAGAGTGATAGAAGAGGCCGAACAAGCAGCCCTTCCAGAAGTGAGCTCAGATCTACGTAAAGCCAGAGACACTCTGGAAAGTCTGGGAGGCGGACGCGGAGGTTAGATTTCTGTGTGACTTGCTCGCTTTTCTATTCTCTTTGATATCTGGTAAATTTCTTGGACATATTGCTTTTCAGTGCGGCTTTACTTATCGGTAATTAATTTCGTTTCTCAAGGAACTAAGAGTGTTGAGAGTCTGCGTGCTAAATTGGACGAGGCTATCAAATCGAAAGACAGAAACCTGTTGGACAAAGTGGTCAGCGAATGTGTGTCGGCCGGAATGCCAGAACTGGCGGCTGATATCCAAAAAGCCAGAAGTGTAGCAGACATTCTACGCGGTGGCACTGGAGGTTAGATTTGAGACATTACCATACTTTCAGTGGATTTCCATTGATTTTCAATTCAGTTTTTATATCTATTTCGTTCGTAATTGCTGTATGAATGTTTTTTGATCGTGTGAAATAAATCTTATTTGCTCGCCAGATGTGAAATCTGCAGACATTATACGTGACCAACTGACATTGGCTATCAGACAAAAGGATATCAAGGCTTTGGATAGAGCTATTGCCGAAGCTGAGGCTGCCAGATACCCGGAAATAGCCTCCGACCTTCGTAAAGCCCGGGATTCTCTGCAGGATCTTGGCGGCGGTCGTGGAGGTTAGTTTGTGCCAATTACCCTTATAAACATCGTTCTGGATGATTGATTTTAGAATGGCGAACAATAGAAATAGTCATTAAATTGTATGCACAAACCATAGAATATTTTGATAGATTGGAAATCAGAAATTTGTCGGGTTATCAAATTCTGAATATTGCATGATCAGTGTCTCAAATAGATACAGATGAATAAGGTAGCAATGACAGCTGTATGAAAAGAATGATAAGTCAGAATGAATAATAATTCGAAATGGGGAAAAAGGGCTAAGAGATTTTGTCGATGCTACTCAGTAAATAGATGAGATAAAACTGAATGAATGTTGAAGCAAATAAGAAAAACTTTCATTTAAATTTGACTTGTAGGTACTTTAAGCCCAGAAGCTTTACGAGAAAAACTGGAAACTGCTATGAAAGAAGGAGATAAGGACATTTTACAGAATGTGATTAGTGAATGTGTCGCTGCTGGCATGCCAGAACTGGACAATGTCATCGAAGAGGCCAGACGCACATTTATCTTCGGAAGAGGAGGTGCGTTCTTTGTTACAATGTTGCGTGTATGAATGCAAACTCAATTGTTAATCTTGTTCTCATATGGCTAGAAACATTTGGATATAATGTTAAAATTCGATAATAACATTTGATCTCTAACACCTAACTTGTGAAAACTGTTTACTCATTTAAAAAAGAATTTTGAATAATACGATCATTTCTACAAATCTACCTGAAATTATTGATTCATTTCATCATCAGGCGTAGAGGGAGACAACTCCTAATGCAACGTCAATTTCTCACATGTCCAATAGCATAATAATTTATGAGATGTGAATAACATTCCATTTGACGGCCAAAGGGAGATAAATCGTATTTTGACAGTATTCCCATCTCACCTGTTGCTTAATGCCTTATGTCGTATAAAGTACTCATATATATATATATATATATATATATATATATATATATATATATAAATATAGATAGATATATTTTTACGTACGTCATAAATCCAAGGAAGAATCCCCTGTTGATCATCACGTGGTTAACGTACGCTAATTGTTTGCCGTTGATAGAGACGCCAACAAAATCTGTGCTGGAGTTACGTGATCAACTGGAAAAAGCAACCAAAGCAAAAGACAGAGATAGTCTAGAAAGATTGATCGAAGGGGCTGAGCAGGCTGCATTCCCAGAATTGAAATCTACACTACAGAAAGCAAGAGAAGCCCTGCAAAGCTTGGGAGGCGGTCTTGGAGGTTAGAGTTTTTTTCGTCGATTTTATTCCGACAGTCCCCTCTGTTTTCCCCCAATCTTCATCACTGTCAGTTGAATATTATTGCAGTTGAAGTGATTCAGTTTGATTCGTGAAACATTTGCTTAGCAGGAATTATATCTCCATTACTGTTCAATGAATGCAACTATAACTGGTATTTCATGACTGCTTCTATGAGATGCCTTATAATGATTTTTGTATGTGACTAACATATATTCCCGATATTTTACGTGGAAAGAAATATCACCATTTGTCTGTTTATTCATGGCAAAATAGAAAGTCTAGTAGTTGTGTGTTTCATGTCAGTGATATATGATTGCTTCTGTCAGAATCAGTCGTATTTCCTATCATTGAATTGCGATTCGAATCGCTACTGACATGTGATTGATGTTTGTTTGCAATATGGAATGACAGAATATAATAGATAGAAAAGTAATTGATATAGATTCCCGATTATTTAGCAAGTAAAATTGACTAGTCTTCGTGAACATTTTACACGATTTGTATGTCTCATGGGGGTGTTATATGATTACTTTTGTCAGAATCTGTGGTAGTCAGTCCTGATAGTTTACGCGATAGACTGAAGAAAGCAATCGCCTCAAAAGACATAGGTGGTCTGCAAAGAGTGATAGAAGAGGCCGAACAAGCAGCCCTTCCAGAAGTGAGCTCAGATCTACGTAAAGCCAGAGACACTCTGGAAAGTCTGGGAGGCGGACGCGGAGGTTAGATTTCAGTGTAATTCCCTTAATCTTGAATTTTTTGACTCTTAAGAAATTTAAAAAACAATTGCTTTTCAGTGCGACTTTACTTATCGGTAATTAATTTCGTTTCTTAAGGAACTAAGAGTGTTGAGAGCCTGCGTGCTAAATTAGACGAAGCAATCAAATCGAAAGACAGAAACGTGTTGGATAAAGTGATCAGCGAATGTGTGTCGGCCGGAATGCCAGAACTGGCGGCTGATATCCAAAAAGCCAGAAGTGTAGCAGACATTCGACGCGGTGGCACCGGAGGTTAGATTTGAGACATTATCATATATTTATCATACATTTAGTGGATTTTCTTTTATTTTCAATATCATTTTATACATATGATATTAGTAATCAATGAATCTATCTTATTTGAGCGTGTTAAATATTCTTTGCTAAACAGATGTGAAATCGCCAGACACTCTTCGTGATCAACTGACATTGGCTATAAGACAAAAGGATATTGAGGGTCTGGAGAAAGCCATTGCGGAAACAGAGGCTGCCAGATACCCAGAATTATCGGCTGAGCTTTGTAAAGCCAGGGACGCTCTAGAAAGCTTGGGAGGTGGTCGTGGAGGTCAGTTGGTTTAGATTGGCTGCAATTTTCTTTCTCCTTGTCTATTTGTGCTCTTTGCGTGAGCTCAGTTTTTACTCATTGGTCTTGTTGGCTTTTCTACATTAGGTAAATTATCGGCCGAGACACTGCGCGATCAGCTGAGTGCAGCGATCAGAGAAGGAGACAGAGAAACTTTGGAGGCTGTCTTGATTGAATGCGTGTCTGCTGGTATGCCGGAACTCGACTCTGCCATACAGCGTGCCAGGCGCACATTACAAGACATAGAAGAAGCACCAAGACTAGGTGGGCATTCTACAGCTATTAGAGTTCTATGCGTATTCCTTATCATTGAATTGCTGTTCGATTAGAATTGACATGTGATTAATGATTGTTTTCATTTTAAGATAATAGCATATAATAGTTTCCGCAATAGATTATGCATATTGCCGATTATTTTTGTGAGCAGAGTTTTCTAGTCTTCTTTATGAAGATTTTATCATACGAGTTGTGTGTTTCATGGATTGTTGTGTGATTACTTTTGCCAGAATCCGTCGTAGTCAGTCCTGATAGTTTACGCGATAGACTGAAGAAAGCAATCGCCTCAAAAGACATAGGTGGTCTGCAAAGAGTGATAGAAGAGGCCGAACAAGCAGCCCTTCCAGAAGTGAGCTCAGATCTACGTAAAGCCAGAGACACTCTGGAAAGTCTGGGAGGCGGACGCGGAGGTTAGATTTCTGTGTGACTTGCTCGCTTTTCTATTCTCTTTGATATCTGGTAAATTTCTTGGACATATTGCTTTTCAGTGCGGCTTTACTTATCGGTAATTAATTTCGTTTCTCAAGGAACTAAGAGTGTTGAGAGTCTGCGTGCTAAATTGGACGAGGCTATCAAATCGAAAGACAGAAACCTGTTGGACAAAGTGGTCAGCGAATGTGTGTCGGCCGGAATGCCAGAACTGGCGGCTGA
Source organism: Thysanoteuthis rhombus (assembly GCA_963457665.1). NCBI lineage: Eukaryota > Metazoa > Mollusca > Cephalopoda > Oegopsida > Thysanoteuthidae > Thysanoteuthis > Thysanoteuthis major. Next base: position 19,534,770 of record OY735200.1, read on the forward strand.
TATCCAAAAAGCCAGAAGTGTAGCAGACATTCTACGCGGTGGCACTGGAGGTTAGATTTGAGACATTACCATACTTTCAGTGGATTTCCATTGATTTTCAATTCAGTTTTTATATCTATTTCGTTCGTAATTGCTGTATGAATGTTTTTTGATCGTGTGAAATAAATCTTATTTGCTCGCCAGATGTGAAATCTGCAGACATTATACGTGACCAACTGACATTGGCTATCAGACAAAAGGATATCAAGGCTTTGGATAGAGCTATTGCCGAAGCTGAGGCTGCCAGATACCCGGAAATAGCCTCCGACCTTCGTAAAGCCCGGGATTCTCTGCAGGATCTTGGCGGCGGTCGTGGAGGTTAGTTTGTGCCAATTACCCTTATAAACATCGTTCTGGATGATTGATTTTAGAATGGCGAACAATAGAAATAGTCATTAAATTGTATGCACAAACCATAGAATATTTTGATAGATTGGAAATCAGAAATTTGTCGGGTTATCAAATTCTGAATATTGCATGATCAGTGTCTCAAATAGATACAGATGAATAAGGTAGCAATGACAGCTGTATGAAAAGAATGATAAGTCAGAATGAATAATAATTCGAAATGGGGAAAAAGGGCTAAGAGATTTTGTCGATGCTACTCAGTAAATAGATGAGATAAAACTGAATGAATGTTGAAGCAAATAAGAAAAACTTTCATTTAAATTTGACTTGTAGGTACTTTAAGCCCAGAAGCTTTACGAGAAAAACTGGAAACTGCTATGAAAGAAGGAGATAAGGACATTTTACAGAATGTGATTAGTGAATGTGTCGCTGCTGGCATGCCAGAACTGGACAATGTCATCGAAGAGGCCAGACGCACATTTATCTTCGGAAGAGGAGGTGCGTTCTTTGTTACAATGTTGCGTGTATGAATGCAAACTCAATTGTTAATCTTGTTCTCATATGGCTAGAAACATTTGGATATATTGTTAAAATTCGATAATAACATTTGATCTCTAACACCTAACTTGTGAAAACTGTTTACTCATTTAAAAAAGAATTTTGAATAATACGATCATTTCTACAAATCTACCTGAAATTATTGATTCATTTCATCATCAGGCGTAGAGGGAGACAACTCCTAATGCAATGTCAATTTCTCACATGTCCAATAGCATAATAATTTATGAGATGTGAATAACATTCCATTTGACGGCCAAAGGGAGATAAATCGTATTTTGACAGTATTCCCATCTCACCTGTTGCTTAATGCCTTATGTCGTATAAAGTACTCATATATATATATATATATATATATATATATATATATATATATATATATATATATATATATATATATATAAATATAGATAGATATATTTTTACGTACGTCATAAATCCAAGGAAGAATCCCCTGTTGATCATCACGTGGTTAACGTACGCTAATTGTTTGCCGTTGATAGAGACGCCAACAAAATCTGTGCTGGAGTTACGTGATCAACTGGAAAAAGCAACCAAAGCAAAAGACAGAGATAGTCTAGAAAGATTGATCGAAGGGGCTGAGCAGGCTGCATTCCCAGAATTGAAATCTACACTACAGAAAGCAAGAGAAGCCCTGCAAAGCTTGGGAGGCGGTCTTGGAGGTTAGAGTTTTTTTCGTCGATTTTATTCCGACAGTCCCCTCTGTTTTCCCCCAATCTTCATCACTGTCAGTTGAATATTATTGCAGTTGAAGTGATTCAGTTTGATTCGTGAAACATTTGCTTAGCAGGAATTATATCTCCATTACTGTTCAATGAATGCAACTATAACTGGTATTTCATGACTGCTTCTATGAGATGCCTTATAATGATTTTTGTATGTGACTAACATATATTCCCGATATTTTACGTGGAAAGAAATATCACCATTTGTCTGTTTATTCATGGCAAAATAGAAAGTCTAGTAGTTGTGTGTTTCATGTCAGTGATATATGATTGCTTCTGTCAGAATCAGTCGTATTTCCTATCATTGAATTGCGATTCGAATCGCTACTGACATGTGATTGATGTTTGTTTGCAATATGGAATGACAGAATATAATAGATAGAAAAGTAATTGATATAGATTCCCGATTATTTAGCAAGTAAAATTGACTAGTCTTCGTGAACATTTTACACGATTTGTATGTCTCATGGGGGTGTTATATGATTACTTTTGTCAGAATCTGTGGTAGTCAGTCCTGATAGTTTACGCGATAGACTGAAGAAAGCAATCGCCTCAAAAGACATAGGTGGTCTGCAAAGAGTGATAGAAGAGGCCGAACAAGCAGCCCTTCCAGAAGTGAGCTCAGATCTACGTAAAGCCAGAGACACTCTGGAAAGTCTGGGAGGCGGACGCGGAGGTTAGATTTCAGTGTAATTCCCTTAATCTTGAATTTTTTGACTCTTAAGAAATTTAAAAAACAATTGCTTTTCAGTGCGACTTTACTTATCGGTAATTAATTTCGTTTCTTAAGGAACTAAGAGTGTTGAGAGCCTGCGTGCTAAATTAGACGAAGCAATCAAATCGAAAGACAGAAACGTGTTGGATAAAGTGATCAGCGAATGTGTGTCGGCCGGAATGCCAGAACTGGCGGCTGATATCCAAAAAGCCAGAAGTGTAGCAGACATTCGACGCGGTGGCACCGGAGGTTAGATTTGAGACATTATCATATATTTATCATACATTTAGTGGATTTTCTTTTATTTTCAATATCATTTTATACATATGATATTAGTAATCAATGAATCTATCTTATTTGAGCGTGTTAAATATTCTTTGCTAAACAGATGTGAAATCGCCAGACACTCTTCGTGATCAACTGACATTGGCTATAAGACAAAAGGATATTGAGGGTCTGGAGAAAGCCATTGCGGAAACAGAGGCTGCCAGATACCCAGAATTATCGGCTGAGCTTTGTAAAGCCAGGGACGCTCTAGAAAGCTTGGGAGGTGGTCGTGGAGGTCAGTTGGTTTAGATTGGCTGCAATTTTCTTTCTCCTTGTCTATTTGTGCTCTTTGCGTGAGCTCAGTTTTTACTCATTGGTCTTGTTGGCTTTTCTACATTAGGTAAATTATCGGCCGAGACACTGCGCGATCAGCTGAGTGCAGCGATCAGAGAAGGAGACAGAGAAACTTTGGAGGCTGTCTTGATTGAATGCGTGTCTGCTGGTATGCCGGAACTCGACTCTGCCATACAGCGTGCCAGGCGCACATTACAAGACATAGAAGAAGCACCAAGACTAGGTGGGCATTCTACAGCTATTAGAGTTCTATGCGTATTCCTTATCATTGAATTGCTGTTCGATTAGAATTGACATGTGATTAATGATTGTTTTCATTTTAAGATAATAGCATATAATAGTTTCCGCAATAGATTATGCATATTGCCGATTATTTTTGTGAGCAGAGTTTTCTAGTCTTCTTTATGAAGATTTTATCATACGAGTTGTGTGTTTCATGGATTGTTGTGTGATTACTTTTGCCAGAATCCGTCGTAGTCAGTCCTGATAGTTTACGCGATAGACTGAAGAAAGCAATCGCCTCAAAAGACATAGGTGGTCTGCAAAGAGTGATAGAAGAGGCCGAACAAGCAGCCCTTCCAGAAGTGAGCTCAGATCTACGTAAAGCCAGAGACACTCTGGAAAGTCTGGGAGGCGGACGCGGAGGTTAGATTTCTGTGTGACTTGCTCGCTTTTCTATTCTCTTTGATATCTGGTAAATTTCTTGGACATATTGCTTTTCAGTGCGGCTTTACTTATCGGTAATTAATTTCGTTTCTCAAGGAACTAAGAGTGTTGAGAGTCTGCGTGCTAAATTGGACGAGGCTATCAAATCGAAAGACAGAAACCTGTTGGACAAAGTGGTCAGCGAATGTGTGTCGGCCGGAATGCCAGAACTGGCGGCTGATATCCAAAAAGCCAGAAGTGTAGCAGACATTCTACGCGGTGGCACTGGAGGTTAGATTTGAGACATTACCATACTTTCAGTGGATTTCCATTGATTTTCAATTCAGTTTTTATATCTATTTCGTTCGTAATTGCTGTATGAATGTTTTTTGATCGTGTGAAATAAATCTTATTTGCTCGCCAGATGTGAAATCTGCAGACATTATACGTGACCAACTGACATTGGCTATCAGACAAAAGGATATCAAGGCTTTGGATAGAGCTATTGCCGAAGCTGAGGCTGCCAGATACCCGGAAATAGCCTCCGACCTTCGTAAAGCCCGGGATTCTCTGCAGGATCTTGGCGGCGGTCGTGGAGGTTAGTTTGTGCCAATTACCCTTATAAACATCGTTCTGGATGATTGATTTTAGAATGGCGAACAATAGAAATAGTCATTAAATTGTATGCACAAACCATAGAATATTTTGATAGATTGGAAATCAGAAATTTGTCGGGTTATCAAATTCTGAATATTGCATGATCAGTGTCTCAAATAGATACAGATGAATAAGGTAGCAATGACAGCTGTATGAAAAGAATGATAAGTCAGAATGAATAATAATTCGAAATGGGGAAAAAGGGCTAAGAGATTTTGTCGATGCTACTCAGTAAATAGATGAGATAAAACTGAATGAATGTTGAAGCAAATAAGAAAAACTTTCATTTAAATTTGACTTGTAGGTACTTTAAGCCCAGAAGCTTTACGAGAAAAACTGGAAACTGCTATGAAAGAAGGAGATAAGGACATTTTACAGAATGTGATTAGTGAATGTGTCGCTGCTGGCATGCCAGAACTGGACAATGTCATCGAAGAGGCCAGACGCACATTTATCTTCGGAAGAGGAGGTGCGTTCTTTGTTACAATGTTGCGTGTATGAATGCAAACTCAATTGTTAATCTTGTTCTCATATGGCTAGAAACATTTGGATATAATGTTAAAATTCGATAATAACATTTGATCTCTAACACCTAACTTGTGAAAACTGTTTACTCATTTAAAAAAGAATTTTGAATAATACGATCATTTCTACAAATCTACCTGAAATTATTGATTCATTTCATCATCAGGCGTAGAGGGAGACAACTCCTAATGCAACGTCAATTTCTCACATGTCCAATAGCATAATAATTTATGAGATGTGAATAACATTCCATTTGACGGCCAAAGGGAGATAAATCGTATTTTGACAGTATTCCCATCTCACCTGTTGCTTAATGCCTTATGTCGTATAAAGTACTCATATATATATATATATATATATATATATATATATATATATATAAATATAGATAGATATATTTTTACGTACGTCATAAATCCAAGGAAGAATCCCCTGTTGATCATCACGTGGTTAACGTACGCTAATTGTTTGCCGTTGATAGAGACGCCAACAAAATCTGTGCTGGAGTTACGTGATCAACTGGAAAAAGCAACCAAAGCAAAAGACAGAGATAGTCTAGAAAGATTGATCGAAGGGGCTGAGCAGGCTGCATTCCCAGAATTGAAATCTACACTACAGAAAGCAAGAGAAGCCCTGCAAAGCTTGGGAGGCGGTCTTGGAGGTTAGAGTTTTTTTCGTCGATTTTATTCCGACAGTCCCCTCTGTTTTCCCCCAATCTTCATCACTGTCAGTTGAATATTATTGCAGTTGAAGTGATTCAGTTTGATTCGTGAAACATTTGCTTAGCAGGAATTATATCTCCATTACTGTTCAATGAATGCAACTATAACTGGTATTTCATGACTGCTTCTATGAGATGCCTTATAATGATTTTTGTATGTGACTAACATATATTCCCGATATTTTACGTGGAAAGAAATATCACCATTTGTCTGTTTATTCATGGCAAAATAGAAAGTCTAGTAGTTGTGTGTTTCATGTCAGTGATATATGATTGCTTCTGTCAGAATCAGTCGTATTTCCTATCATTGAATTGCGATTCGAATCGCTACTGACATGTGATTGATGTTTGTTTGCAATATGGAATGACAGAATATAATAGATAGAAAAGTAATTGATATAGATTCCCGATTATTTAGCAAGTAAAATTGACTAGTCTTCGTGAACATTTTACACGATTTGTATGTCTCATGGGGGTGTTATATGATTACTTTTGTCAGAATCTGTGGTAGTCAGTCCTGATAGTTTACGCGATAGACTGAAGAAAGCAATCGCCTCAAAAGACATAGGTGGTCTGCAAAGAGTGATAGAAGAGGCCGAACAAGCAGCCCTTCCAGAAGTGAGCTCAGATCTACGTAAAGCTAGAGACACTCTGGAAAGTCTGGGAGGCGGACGCGGAGGTTAGATTTCAGTGTAATTCCCTTAATCTTGAATTTTTTGACTCTTAAGAAATTTAAAAAACAATTGCTTTTCAGTGCGACTTTACTTATCGGTAATTAATTTCGTTTCTTAAGGAACTAAGAGTGTTGAGAGCCTGCGTGCTAAATTAGACGAAGCAATCAAATCGAAAGACAGAAACGTGTTGGATAAAGTGATCAGCGAATGTGTGTCGGCCGGAATGCCAGAACTGGCGGCTGATATCCAAAAAGCCAGAAGTGTAGCAGACATTCGACGCGGTGGCACCGGAGGTTAGATTTGAGACATTATCATATATTTATCATACATTTAGTGGATTTTCTTTTATTTTCAATATCATTTTATACATATGATATTAGTAATCAATGAATCTATCTTATTTGAGCGTGTTAAATATTCTTTGCTAAACAGATGTGAAATCGCCAGACACTCTTCGTGATCAACTGACATTGGCTATAAGACAAAAGGATATTGAGGGTCTGGAGAAAGCCATTGCGGAAACAGAGGCTGCCAGATACCCAGAATTATCGGCTGAGCTTTGTAAAGCCAGGGACGCTCTAGAAAGCTTGGGAGGTGGTCGTGGAGGTCAGTTGGTTTAGATTGGCTGCAATTTTCTTTCTCCTTGTCTATTTGTGCTCTTTGCGTGAGCTCAGTTTTTACTCATTGGTCTTGTTGGCTTTTCTACATTAGGTAAATTATCGGCCGAGACACTGCGCGATCAGCTGAGTGCAGCGATCAGAGAAGGAGACAGAGAAACTTTGGAGGCTGTCTTGATTGAATGCGTGTCTGCTGGTATGCCGGAACTCGACTCTGCCATACAGCGTGCCAGGCGCACATTACAAGACATAGAAGAAGCACCAAGACTAGGTGGGCATTCTACAGCTATTAGAGTTCTATGCGTATTCCTTATCATTGAATTGCTGTTCGATTAGAATTGACATGTGATTAATGATTGTTTTCATTTTAAGATAATAGCATATAATAGTTTCCGCAATAGATTATGCATATTGCCGATTATTTTTGTGAGCAGAGTTTTCTAGTCTTCTTTATGAAGATTTTATCATACGAGTTGTGTGTTTCATGGATTGTTGTGTGATTACTTTTGCCAGAATCCGTCGTAGTCAGTCCTGATAGTTTACGCGATAGACTGAAGAAAGCAATCGCCTCAAAAGACATAGGTGGTCTGCAAAGAGTGATAGAAGAGGCCGAACAAGCAGCCCTTCCAGAAGTGAGCTCAGATCTACGTAAAGCCAGAGACACTCTGGAAAGTCTGGGAGGCGGACGCGGAGGTTAGATTTCTGTGTGACTTGCTCGCTTTTCTATTCTCTTTGATATCTGGTAAATTTCTTGGACATATTGCTTTTCAGTGCGGCTTTACTTATCGGTAATTAATTTCGTTTCTCAAGGAACTAAGAGTGTTGAGAGTCTGCGTGCTAAATTGGACGAGGCTATCAAATCGAAAGACAGAAACCTGTTGGACAAAGTGGTCAGCGAATGTGTGTCGGCCGGAATGCCAGAACTGGCGGCTGATATCCAAAAAGCCAGAAGTGTAGCAGACATTCTACGCGGTGGCACTGGAGGTTAGATTTGAGACATTACCATACTTTCAGTGGATTTCCATTGATTTTCAATTCAGTTTTTATATCTATTTCGTTCGTAATTGCTGTATGAATGTTTTTTGATCGTGTGAAATAAATCTTATTTGCTCGCCAGATGTGAAATCTGCAGACATTATACGTGACCAACTGACATTGGCTATCAGACAAAAGGATATCAAGGCTTTGGATAGAGCTATTGCCGAAGCTGAGGCTGCCAGATACCCGGAAATAGCCTCCGACCTTCGTAAAGCCCGGGATTCTCTGCAGGATCTTGGCGGCGGTCGTGGAGGTTAGTTTGTGCCAATTACCCTTATAAACATCGTTCTGGATGATTGATTTTAGAATGGCGAACAATAGAAATAGTCATTAAATTGTATGCACAAACCATAGAATATTTTGATAGATTGGAAATCAGAAATTTGTCGGGTTATCAAATTCTGAATATTGCATGATCAGTGTCTCAAATAGATACAGATGAATAAGGTAGCAATGACAGCTGTATGAAAAGAATGATAAGTCAGAATGAATAATAATTCGAAATGGGGAAAAAGGGCTAAGAGATTTTGTCGATGCTACTCAGTAAATAGATGAGATAAAACTGAATGAATGTTGAAGCAAATAAGAAAAACTTTCATTTAAATTTGACTTGTAGGTACTTTAAGCCCAGAAGCTTTACGAGAAAAACTGGAAACTGCTATGAAAGAAGGAGATAAGGACATTTTACAGAATGTGATTAGTGAATGTGTCGCTGCTGGCATGCCAGAACTGGACAATGTCATCGAAGAGGCCAGACGCACATTTATCTTCGGAAGAGGAGGTGCGTTCTTTGTTACAATGTTGCGTGTATGAATGCAAACTCAATTGTTAATCTTGTTCTCATATGGCTAGAAACATTTGGATATAATGTTAAAATTCGATAATAACATTTGATCTCTAACACCTAACTTGTGAAAACTGTTTACTCATTTAAAAAAGAATTTTGAATAATACGATCATTTCTACAAATCTACCTGAAATTATTGATTCATTTCATCATCAGGCGTAGAGGGAGACAACTCCTAATGCAACGTCAATTTCTCACATGTCCAATAGCATAATAATTTATGAGATGTGAATAACATTCCATTTGACGGCCAAAGGGAGATAAATCGTATTTTGACAGTATTCCCATCTCACCTGTTGCTTAATGCCTTATGTCGTATAAAGTACTCATATATATATATATATATATATATATATATATATATATATATATAAATATAGATAGATATATTTTTACGTACGTCATAAATCCAAGGAAGAATCCCCTGTTGATCATCACGTGGTTAACGTACGCTAATTGTTTGCCGTTGATAGAGACGCCAACAAAATCTGTGCTGGAGTTACGTGATCAACTGGAAAAAGCAACCAAAGCAAAAGACAGAGATAGTCTAGAAAGATTGATCGAAGGGGCTGAGCAGGCTGCATTCCCAGAATTGAAATCTACACTACAGAAAGCAAGAGAAGCCCTGCAAAGCTTGGGAGGCGGTCTTGGAGGTTAGAGTTTTTTTCGTCGATTTTATTCCGACAGTCCCCTCTGTTTTCCCCCAATCTTCATCACTGTCAGTTGAATATTATTGCAGTTGAAGTGATTCAGTTTGATTCGTGAAACATTTGCTTAGCAGGAATTATATCTCCATTACTGTTCAATGAATGCAACTATAACTGGTATTTCATGACTGCTTCTATGAGATGCCTTATAATGATTTTTGTATGTGACTAACATATATTCCCGATATTTTACGTGGAAAGAAATATCACCATTTGTCTGTTTATTCATGGCAAAATAGAAAGTCTAGTAGTTGTGTGTTTCATGTCAGTGATATATGATTGCTTCTGTCAGAATCAGTCGTATTTCCTATCATTGAATTGCGATTCGAATCGCTACTGACATGTGATTGATGTTTGTTTGCAATATGGAATGACAGAATATAATAGATAGAAAAGTAATTGATATAGATTCCCGATTATTTAGCAAGTAAAATTGACTAGTCTTCGTGAACATTTTACACGATTTGTATGTCTCATGGGGGTGTTATATGATTACTTTTGTCAGAATCTGTGGTAGTCAGTCCTGATAGTTTACGCGATAGACTGAAGAAAGCAATCGCCTCAAAAGACATAGGTGGTCTGCAAAGAGTGATAGAAGAGGCCGAACAAGCAGCCCTTCCAGAAGTGAGCTCAGATCTACGTAAAGCTAGAGACACTCTGGAAAGTCTGGGAGGCGGACGCGGAGGTTAGATTTCAGTGTAATTCCCTTAATCTTGAATTTTTTGACTCTTAAGAAATTTAAAAAACAATTGCTTTTCAGTGCGACTTTACTTATCGGTAATTAATTTCGTTTCTTAAGGAACTAAGAGTGTTGAGAGCCTGCGTGCTAAATTAGACGAAGCAATCAAATCGAAAGACAGAAACGTGTTGGATAAAGTGATCAGCGAATGTGTGTCGGCCGGAATGCCAGAACTGGCGGCTGATATCCAAAAAGCCAGAAGTGTAGCAGACATTCGACGCGGTGGCACCGGAGGTTAGATTTGAGACATTATCATATATTTATCATACATTTAGTGGATTTTCTTTTATTTTCAATATCATTTTATACATATGATATTAGTAATCAATGAATCTATCTTATTTGAGCGTGTTAAATATTCTTTGCTAAACAGATGTGAAATCGCCAGACACTCTTCGTGATCAACTGACATTGGCTATAAGACAAAAGGATATTGAGGGTCTGGAGAAAGCCATTGCGGAAACAGAGGCTGCCAGATACCCAGAATTATCGGCTGAGCTTTGTAAAGCCAGGGACGCTCTAGAAAGCTTGGGAGGTGGTCGTGGAGGTCAGTTGGTTTAGATTGGCTGCAATTTTCTTTCTCCTTGTCTATTTGTGCTCTTTGCGTGAGCTCAGTTTTTACTCATTGGTCTTGTTGGCTTTTCTACATTAGGTAAATTATCGGCCGAGACACTGCGCGATCAGCTGAGTGCAGCGATCAGAGAAGGAGACAGAGAAACTTTGGAGGCTGTCTTGATTGAATGCGTGTCTGCTGGTATGCCGGAACTCGACTCTGCCATACAGCGTGCCAGGCGCACATTACAAGACATAGAAGAAGCACCAAGACTAGGTGGGCATTCTACAGCTATTAGAGTTCTATGCGTATTCCTTATCATTGAATTGCTGTTCGATTAGAATTGACATGTGATTAATGATTGTTTTCATTTTAAGATAATAGCATATAATAGTTTCCGCAATAGATTATGCATATTGCCGATTATTTTTGTGAGCAGAGTTTTCTAGTCTTCTTTATGAAGATTTTATCATACGAGTTGTGTGTTTCATGGATTGTTGTGTGATTACTTTTGCCAGAATCCGTCGTAGTCAGTCCTGATAGTTTACGCGATAGACTGAAGAAAGCAATCGCCTCAAAAGACATAGGTGGTCTGCAAAGAGTGATAGAAGAGGCCGAACAAGCAGCCCTTCCAGAAGTGAGCTCAGATCTACGTAAAGCCAGAGACACTCTGGAAAGTCTGGGAGGCGGACGCGGAGGTTAGATTTCTGTGTGACTTGCTCGCTTTTCTATTCTCTTTGATATCTGGTAAATTTCTTGGACATATTGCTTTTCAGTGCGGCTTTACTTATCGGTAATTAATTTCGTTTCTCAAGGAACTAAGAGTGTTGAGAGTCTGCGCGCTAAATTGGACGAGGCTATCAAATCGAAAGACAGAAACCTGTTGGACAAAGTGGTCAGCGAATGTGTGTCAGCCGGAATGCCAGAACTGGCGGCTGATATCCAAAAAGCCAGAAGTGTAGCAGACATTCTACGCGGTGGCACTGGAGGTTAGATTTGAGACATTACCATACTTTCAGTGGATTTCCATTGATTTTCAATTCAGTTTTTATATCTATTTCGTTCGTAATTGCTGTATGAATGTTTTTTGATCGTGTGAAATAAATCTTATTTGCTCGCCAGATGTGAAATCTGCAGACATTATACGTGACCAACTGACATTGGCTATCAGACAAAAGGATATCAAGGCTTTGGATAGAGCTATTGCCGAAGCTGAGGCTGCCAGATACCCGGAAATAGCCTCCGACCTTCGTAAAGCCCGGGATTCTCTGCAGGATCTTGGCGGCGGTCGTGGAGGTTAGTTTGTGCCAATTACCCTTATAAACATCGTTCTGGATGATTGATTTTAGAATGGCGAACAATAGAAATAGTCATTAAATTGTATGCACAAACCATAGAATATTTTGATAGATTGGAAATCAGAAATTTGTCGGGTTATCAAATTCTGAATATTGCATGATCAGTGTCTCAAATAGATACAGATGAATAAGGTAGCAATGACAGCTGTATGAAAAGAATGATAAGTCAGAATGAATAATAATTCGAAATGGGGAAAAAGGGCTAAGAGATTTTGTCGATGCTACTCAGTAAATAGATGAGATAAAACTGAATGAATGTTGAAGCAAATAAGAAAAACTTTCATTTAAATTTGACTTGTAGGTACTTTAAGCCCAGAAGCTTTACGAGAAAAACTGGAAACTGCTATGAAAGAAGGAGATAAGGACATTTTACAGAATGTGATTAGTGAATGTGTCGCTGCTGGCATGCCAGAACTGGACAATGTCATCGAAGAGGCCAGACGCACATTTATCTTCGGAAGAGGAGGTGCGTTCTTTGTTACAATGCTGCTTGTATGATATGAAGTGAATTGTTAAAGGAGTTTCCATATTGCTTTGAACTGTAAGTCTGGGAAAGAGGAATCAAATTTTTGTACTCACATTGTCAAAAAGGGTTCTATATTAAAAGATTACGTCAATCAATATTATCACTTTTTTCATTCGATAGCTAGTTCCAATACAGATCAATATTTGATAAAATTATAATAGCATTCCTCGTACGCGTTTGGGAGACAAATATTTTTTTTTTACAGTTCTGCTCAATTATAGACATATACTACATTCTATCTATTTATTTTATATAAATAATCTAAGTAAATTGCATCTTCCTGACTCTTGAGCAACAATCCCCTACTGACCACCACGTTTTTAATGTATGCTAATTGTTTGCCGTTGTTAGAGACACCAATGCAATCTGTACAGGAATTACGGGATCAACTCGAGAAAGCGACCAAAGCAAAAGACAGAGAGAGTCTTGAAAGAATAATTGAAGGTGCCGAGAAGGCTGCCCTTCCAGAACTGAACTCAGCACTACAGAAAGCAAGAGAGGCTCTTCTAAAATTAGGAGGCGGTCTTGGAGGTTAGATTTTCTTATGAAAATTTGTTCTTTTTTGCTGATATTTTGAGGAATGATATCGTTGCCGCTTTCTTCAAAATATGTTATGTTAGTTAAAGAAATCCGTAAAACATAGATTTATCCAAATAATAATTCTGTTCAACATTTTGTGATGGTCACCAAATACCACAGACTACTAAGGTAGGCCGGAAAAGTGACTGAAATCTTGTGATATCCAAAGAGAAAATGAAGCTTAAGTAACAATCTATAACATTATCAAAAATTTGAACTCAAACCAGCATGATTCAGATAGAACAACATATGATAATGAATGATAAGTATCACATTTACATTTGAGAAAAAAAAAAACGTATGGGAATATGGTTTTATGACTTCAGCAGAGGGGTTGGTGATCAATCCTGACAATCTTTGCGACAAACTGGAGAAAGCAATTGCTTCAAAAGACATGATTGGTCTGTGACGTTATTGATTTTCTGAATATTTTTAATAATGATAAGGAAATCTGTTACAGAAATAAATCGATTTGATAGCAATTTACGTATCCATATTTGCCGTCAATCCGAGCTGCTGTTGAATTTGCATTGATTTGTTGATTTTTACAACATGATCAATGATATTAGTTTAGCCATACATTTGTAATAGTTAGATGAAGCCTGCAGATATGTTGCTTACGTTTATCTATTTAAAAAAATATCATTTGTAAATGATAGTTTTTGTAGGATAATCTGGTCGTATCTTTGCGTGTCAGAAAGGATTTTAGCATCATCAGGGAAATGCATTTCCACGAGGAAAGCGATGAAAGCTAGGTCATATATGTTTGCACGTGTATATGGTTGCACTATTGGCCTAATAGAATTTTTTCTCTCGATGATATGATTCGAATTTTGCTTTTTAGATGCAAAAACGGCCGATGAGTTGCGTACGGAACTTGAATCCGCTCTTTGCGTTGGAGACCGAGACATGGTTGAGAATATTATCAATCAGTGCGTTTTTGCTGGTTTCCCCGAGTTAGATTCAGCTGTACAGCGCGCCAGGGGCATTCTAAAATCTATGGAACCAACTTCCCAAAAAGGTTGGCTTCCTTGTTACTCTACTATTTCTGATTTGTTGCATCTTCTTTCTCCTTACCATTTTTGGATTCCTTCTTTAGATATCCATGTATTGACCCGTGTTATCATATATTATAACATTCGATGTTGCAGTTTTGGTTGCATTATTTGATTCATTTTTTTCACGCTTGCTTAGATGATAACTTGACTCAAATCCTCCGTGAAAAGTTGAGGATTGCTATCAAAGATGGTGACAAGGAAAATTTAGAACGAGTTATAAATGAATGCATACTTGCCAATATACCTGAACTTGGACCTTACATCGAACGGGCTCACGATGTTCTGAGAGATGTTGAAGATGAAAGACGACACGGGAGGCAGATCATTGTCTTTGAAGGTAGGACACATTCAACGCACAGAAATTCACAAATTATTTTTAGTTGAGAGCCTGGTATTCCTATTCACTAGAATTAACACCTTCAAATTTCCATTCAATCAAATTACTCGAATAATTTCTGAGTAGCATAAACCTCTAAAAGTTGGATAGGGATGAATCAAGCACTATGAGATTTCTTTTCGTCCCTAATTGTAGATTCTGTCGACTAAAAATAAAAGTATTATTGTAGAATTTTTGCCATAGCTCATAGAGATGATAATGTTCTGGACACTTAAATTTAACTTTTGTGACAATTGAACGAGTTTTTATTCCGTCTCGTAAAGAGCTATAGATGTGTCGTTTATTTTTTCTGTATCATTCCGTTATTTCCTCTTCCCAGAAATTATGTCACCGACCCCATCTTCACTTCGTGATCGGCTCCGAACGGCAATTAAACTCAAAGACATTGACTCATTGGAGGCTGCGATTGAAGAAGCTGAGGCAATCGGATATCCGGAACTAGGTTCAGATATTCGTAAAGCAAGGGAGACATTTGAAAGTCTTGGAGGGATCTCCAGAGGTTAGCACGTTTTTGAAAACAGAACAATACTATTTATCTCAATCGAACGTACGTTTAGAGTCTATGAGCGATGCATGTTTAAAGCAAACAATTCAATAATCTAACCAGTTACTGTTGGTCGTATGATATTTAATACGCTACTTATTTGTCGCCAGGTCTCAAGTCCGTTGAAAGTCTCCGAACAAAACTTCAAGAAGCGATAAAAAGCAAAGACAAAACTATGTTGAGTAAAGCTATTAGCGAATGCGTGTCAGTCGGAATGCCAGAACTGGATGAAGATATTCACCAGGCCAGAAAAGTTGCTAATATACTGCGCGGTGGTACCGGAGGTTAGCATATTATACATATCGCTTATGTAACATATCATATGTAACACAGATATCACATGTTAGATGTATCACATTTATGACATATTAGATGTATCGCATATGTTAGATGTATGAGATATATGACGTATAACGTGCGATGTTTTACATGTACCACGTATAGACATATTACACATGTCACATGTGCAGAGTATGATGTATTATATCTGTAATATATTGAATGTTTCTATATGATATATGACATAGTATATCATGTACGTATGAGACATCACATGTGTCACATAATGATATTCTAAGTATTAGCCGGATACATTTCCATTTCAGAGATGAAAGGAACTATATGTGTGTATGTGTGTGCTTGTACGCGTGCATGTGTGTGTATGTGTTTCAAGTGAATAGGATTTCTACATCTTTTTAATTTAACATTTGTAATACGCGATGTTTTATTATTTTTTGTCGGAATGTAGACTGATATTTCCATTGCCATTGGTTAACAGATATCAAAACTCCTCAAGTACTTCGCGACCAACTGCAAATGGCAATGAGATCCAAAAACAAGGAAAGCTTAACCAATATTATTCAAGAACTCGAAGAAGCTGCCTATCCTGAACTGAGCTTGGAATTGAGTAGAGCTCGTGACTTACTTGAAAATATCGGCGGCGGTCGGGGAGGTTCGTAAACATCAGCATACACTACTGTTATTTGCAGATGAACATTGCACATCTTTGACGGTTTTACTCAATTGTTTTTCTCATATTTCTTTTCAAACAACACTAGAGAAAATGATTCACGTCAAACGTAGCTACTTACGAAGTTTTAGTTAGTTTGAATATTAAGGTTCTTTTTGGGTCAAACGCACCAGGATCGCTGTTTAAAACAGTTTTGTTCACATACGTAGCCACATGCTAGACTGAGCTAAGCTTAGCAAACACTTATCGATACTTATATATGTGAGTGTTCAAGTGAGCAAACCCAAGGCATTTTAAAAATCACAAATTGAATGTCTTTATTTACGTAGGAAGAAAAACGGCCGAGGATCTGAGAACAAAGTTAGAAAAGGCCATAGCGGAGGGAGACAGAGACAACTTGGAAAGTACCATCATTGAATGTATAGCAGCAGGTCTCCCAGAACTTGACAATTTAATACAATATGCCAGAGAAACACTAGATGAAATGAATGCAACGTCAGAAAAAGGTTTGCAAACGAGATTTATGATATTCGTTTATCTATTTATTTGATGGGAACTTACGGAAGGATAAACAAATGAGCATTTAAAATGACATTATTTCAATATTGGTTCCACAAAAGTTTGACTATGGGTGAAACAGCAGATTGCCTCGAGGGCTAAATTAGTTGGAGGAGATTGGCGTGACAAAATGTTCCCCAAACCATTCTCTTAGCAAAATCCAAAATAAACTGTTATTTTCCAAGATAGCTGACGATGACAAAAGGCACAAAGACTGGTTCGTTCATGCATTTTCAAGCCTATTAGTGCTGAGTTTCAATAAGCATCGTACATGCAAACACAGGCATTTTACACATACAGACACACAAACTTACACAAACACACACACACACACACACACACACACACGCACACACACATATATATTTATAGATATATAAACATACATAAATAAATACATATAAGAATAAAAAAAAACGTTGTGGTGTCAGCAGATTCAGGAAAAACAGGTTGTTTCTCGAGTAGGTGGGCACAGATGCTTCCAAAAATTGATCACACCACGGATAATATTTGCATTGGCATCAAGAATTGATCAAAACAGCATTTTCAATAAATACCATAGATTCTGAACAGTAAATTTCACAAAGAATTTTCAGCCATTGGAACGTAACTCTGTAGTTTTACGGAAGACATGAGCAAACCAGCATATACATAAAATGATACATGGATAATATTTTTATCAAAAAGTTGTCAGTGTGAAAGCAAACGAAGGAGTTAATGTTTAATTTTTGACAAAAAAGGAATGATAAGTCACAAAAAAAACGGAACACTGAAAAAAGCAATAATATTTAAAAACACTTTGTATTCGTGAAAACTTGATGATAAACACTGGAAAAAAGGGCCTTTCAAGTTGAAGAACTGAATGAAGTTAAAAAGATTCTAAAGATTCTTGGAGTAGGATTGATAGGTTAGATCAAATCAAAAGTTCGTTGGGGAGAAGTGAAAAATTACAATTTTAGAAATATTCTGAAAATATCAATTAGCCAAAATTTTCATTTGAGTGTATTATGATTGAATTTGCCAGAAGCTGTCGACGTCAGTCCAGAAAATTTGCGCAAAAAACTGAAAAAAGCAATCGCCTCAAAAGACATGAGCAGTCTAGAAAATGTGATCGAAAGAGCCAAAGAAGCAGCCCTTCCAGAAGTGAGCTCGGATCTGCGTAAAGCCAGAGACACTCTGGAAAGTCTGGGAGGCGGACGCGGAGGTTAGATTTCAGTGTGAATTGCTCGCTCTTCTATTTAATTTGACATTTACTTAGTTTCTTGGAAATATTGGTTTTCATTGCGGCTTTAATTATCGGTGATTTTCGTTTCTTAAGGAACTAAGAGTGTTGAGAGTCTGCGTGCTAAATTGGACGAAGCAATCAAATCGAAAGACAGAAACCTGTTGGACAAAGTGGTCAGCGAATGTGTGTCGGCCGGAATGCCAGAACTGGCGGCTGATATCCAAAAAGCCAGAAGTGTAGCAGACATTCTACGCGGTGGCACTGGAGGTTAGATTTGAGACATTGCCGTACTTTTAGTGGATTTTCATTTGTTTTTTTAGTGCCATTTTATCTATTTGATTGGTGATTATTGAATCTATTTTATTTGATGGTGTGAAATATTCTTTGCTGGACAGATGTGAAATCGCCAGACACCCTTCGTGATCAACTGACATTGGCTATAAGACAAAAGGATATTAAGGGACTGGAGAAAGCCATTGCAGAAACAGAGGCTGCCAGATACCCAGAATTATCGGCTGAGCTTTGTAAAGCCAGGGACGCTCTAGAAAGCTTGGGAGGTGGTCGTGGAGGTCAGTTGGTTTAGATTGGCTGCAATTTTCTTTCTCCTTGTCTATTTGTGCTCTTTGCGTGAGCTTAGTTTTTACTCATTGGTCTTGTTGGCTTTTCTACATTAGGTAAATTATCGGCCGAGACACTGCGCGATCAGCTGAGTGCAGCGATCAGAGAAGGAGACAGAGAAACTTTGGAGGCTGTCTTGATTGAATGCGTGTCTGCTGGTATGCCGGAACTCGACTCTGCCATACAGCGTGCCAGGCGCACATTACAAGACATAGAAGAGGCACCAAAACTAGGTGGGCATTCTACAGCTATCGAAATTATATGCGCATTACGTTTCAGTGGATCGCTATCCCCCTGTTGGGAATGACACCGAATCACTGCATGTTTGCAATAGACTAGAGCAATATACTATAGCAATACAATAGAGCACAATGATACACTAGATATGTAGGATTACTTTTGTGAGAGAATGTTTTGAAAGATGTTTCGTAGTTGCGGCTTTCATGCAAGTGTTATCTGATTGCTTTTGCCAGAATCCGTCTCAGTCAGTCCTGATAGTCTACGCGACAAACTGAAGAAAGCAATCGCCTCAAAAGACCTCGGTGCTCTGCAAAGTGTGATAGAAGAGGCCGAACAAGCAGCCCTTCCAGAAGTGAGCTCGGATCTGCGTAAAGCCAGAGACACTCTGGAAAGTCTGGGAGGCGGACGCGGAGGTTAGATTTCAGTGTGAATTGCTCGCTCTTCTATTTAATTTGACATTTACTTAGTTTCTTGGAAATATTGGTTTTCATTGCGGCTTTAATTATCGGTGATTTTCGTTTCTTAAGGAACTAAGAGTGTTGAGAGTCTGCGTGCTAAATTGGACGAAGCAATCAAATCGAAAGACAGAAACCTGTTGGACAAAGTGGTCAGCGAATGTGTGTCGGCCGGAATGCCAGAACTGGCGGCTGATATCCAAAAAGCCAGAAGTGTAGCAGACATTCTACGCGGTGGCACTGGAGGTTAGATTTGAGACATTGCCGTACTTTTAGTGGATTTTCATTTGTTTTTTTAGTGCCATTTTATCTATTTGATTGGTGATTATTGAATCTATTTTATTTGATGGTGTGAAATATTCTTTGCTGGACAGATGTGAAATCGCCAGACACCCTTCGTGATCAACTGACATTGGCTATAAGACAAAAGGATATTAAGGGACTGGAGAAAGCCATTGCAGAAACAGAGGCTGCCAGATACCCAGAATTATCGGCTGAGCTTTGTAAAGCCAGGGACGCTCTAGAAAGCTTGGGAGGTGGTCGTGGAGGTCAGTTGGTTTAGATTGGCTGCAATTTTCTTTCTCCTTGTCTATTTGTGCTCTTTGCGTGAGCTTAGTTTTTACTCATTGGTCTTGTTGGCTTTTCTACATTAGGTAAATTATCGGCCGAGACACTGCGCGATCAGCTGAGTGCAGCGATCAGAGAAGGAGACAGAGAAACTTTGGAGGCTGTCTTGATTGAATGCGTGTCTGCTGGTATGCCGGAACTCGACTCTGCCATACAGCGTGCCAGGCGCACATTACAAGACATAGAAGAGGCACCAAAACTAGGTGGGCATTCTACAGCTATCGAAATTATATGCGCATTACGTTTCAGTGGATCGCTATCCCCCTGTTGGGAATGACACCGAATCACATAGCATGTTTGCAATAGACTAGAGCAATATACTATAGCAATACAATAGAGCACAATGATACACTAGATATGTAGGATTACTTTTGTGAGAGAATGTTTTGAAAGATGTTTCGTAGTTGCGGCTTTCATGCAAGTGTTATCTGATTGCTTTTGCCAGAATCCGTCTCAGTCAGTCCTGATAGTCTACGCGACAAACTGAAGAAAGCAATCGCCTCAAAAGACCTCGGTGCTCTGCAAAGTGTGATAGAAGAGGCCGAACAAGCAGCCCTTCCAGAAGTGAGCTCGGATCTGCGTAAAGCCAGAGACACTCTGGAAAGTCTGGGAGGCGGACGCGGAGGTTAGATTTCAGTGTGAATTGCTCGCTCTTCTATTTAATTTGACATTTACTTAGTTTCTTGGAAATATTGGTTTTCATTGCGGCTTTAATTATCGGTGATTTTCGTTTCTTAAGGAACTAAGAGTGTTGAGAGTCTGCGTGCTAAATTGGACGAAGCAATCAAATCGAAAGACAGAAACCTGTTGGACAAAGTGGTCAGCGAATGTGTGTCGGCCGGAATGCCAGAACTGGCGGCTGATATCCAAAAAGCCAGAAGTGTAGCAGACATTCTACGCGGTGGCACTGGAGGTTAGATTTGAGACATTGCCGTACTTTTAGTGGATTTTCATTTGTTTTTTTAGTGCCATTTTATCTATTTGATTGGTGATTATTGAATCTATTTTATTTGATGGTGTGAAATATTCTTTGCTGGACAGATGTGAAATCGCCAGACACCCTTCGTGATCAACTGACATTGGCTATAAGACAAAAGGATATTAAGGGACTGGAGAAAGCCATTGCAGAAACAGAGGCTGCCAGATACCCAGAATTATCGGCTGAGCTTTGTAAAGCCAGGGACGCTCTAGAAAGCTTGGGAGGTGGTCGTGGAGGTCAGTTGGTTTAGATTGGCTGCAATTTTCTTTCTCCTTGTCTATTTGTGCTCTTTGCGTGAGCTTAGTTTTTACTCATTGGTCTTGTTGGCTTTTCTACATTAGGTAAATTATCGGCCGAGACACTGCGCGATCAGCTGAGTGCAGCGATCAGAGAAGGAGACAGAGAAACTTTGGAGGCTGTCTTGATTGAATGCGTGTCTGCTGGTATGCCGGAACTCGACTCTGCCATACAGCGTGCCAGGCGCACATTACAAGACATAGAAGAGGCACCAAAACTAGGTGGGCATTCTACAGCTATCGAAATTATATGCGCATTACGTTTCAGTGGATCGCTATCCCCCTGTTGGGAATGACACCGAATCACATAGCATGTTTGCAATAGACTAGAGCAATATACTATAGCAATACAATAGAGCACAATGATACACTAGGTATGTAGGATTACTTTTGTGAGAGAATGTTTTGAAAGATGTTTCGTAGTTGCAGCTTTCATGCAAGTGTTATCTGATTGCTTTTGCCAGAATCCGTCTCAGTCAGTCCTGATAGTCTACGCGACAAACTGAAGAAAGCAATCGCCTCAAAAGACCTCGGTGCTCTGCAAAGTGTGATAGAAGAGGCCGAACAAGCAGCCCTTCCAGAAGTGAGCTCGGATCTGCGTAAAGCCAGAGACACTCTGGAAAGTCTGGGAGGCGGACGCGGAGGTTAGATTTCAGTGTGAATTGCTCGCTCTTCTATTTAATTTGACATTTACTTAGTTTCTTGGAAATATTGGTTTTCATTGCGGCTTTAATTATCGGTGATTTTCGTTTCTTAAGGAACTAAGAGTGTTGAGAGTCTGCGTGCTAAATTGGACGAAGCAATCAAATCGAAAGACAGAAACCTGTTGGACAAAGTGGTCAGCGAATGTGTGTCGGCCGGAATGCCAGAACTGGCGGCTGATATCCAAAAAGCCAGAAGTGTAGCAGACATTCTACGCGGTGGCACTGGAGGTTAGATTTGAGACATTGCCGTACTTTTAGTGGATTTTCATTTGTTTTTTTAGTGCCATTTTATCTATTTGATTGGTGATTATTGAATCTATTTTATTTGATGGTGTGAAATATTCTTTGCTGGACAGATGTGAAATCGCCAGACACCCTTCGTGATCAACTGACATTGGCTATAAGACAAAAGGATATTAAGGGACTGGAGAAAGCCATTGCAGAAACAGAGGCTGCCAGATACCCAGAATTATCGGCTGAGCTTTGTAAAGCCAGGGACGCTCTAGAAAGCTTGGGAGGTGGTCGTGGAGGTCAGTTGGTTTAGATTGGCTGCAATTTTCTTTCTCCTTGTCTATTTGTGCTCTTTGCGTGAGCTTAGTTTTTACTCATTGGTCTTGTTGGCTTTTCTACATTAGGTAAATTATCGGCCGAGACACTGCGCGATCAGCTGAGTGCAGCGATCAGAGAAGGAGACAGAGAAACTTTGGAGGCTGTCTTGATTGAATGCGTGTCTGCTGGTATGCCGGAACTCGACTCTGCCATACAGCGTGCCAGGCGCACATTACAAGACATAGAAGAGGCACCAAAACTAGGTGGGCATTCTACAGCTATCGAAATTATATGCGCATTACGTTTCAGTGGATCGCTATCCCCCTGTTGGGAATGACACCGAATCACTGCATGTTTGCAATAGACTAGAGCAATATACTATAGCAATACAATAGAGCACAATGATACACTAGATATGTAGGATTACTTTTGTGAGAGAATGTTTTGAAAGATGTTTCGTAGTTGCGGCTTTCATGCAAGTGTTATCTGATTGCTTTTGCCAGAATCCGTCTCAGTCAGTCCTGATAGTCTACGCGACAAACTGAAGAAAGCAATCGCCTCAAAAGACCTCGGTGCTCTGCAAAGTGTGATAGAAGAGGCCGAACAAGCAGCCCTTCCAGAAGTGAGCTCGGATCTGCGTAAAGCCAGAGACACTCTGGAAAGTCTGGGAGGCGGACGCGGAGGTTAGATTTCAGTGTGAATTGCTCGCTCTTCTATTTAATTTGACATTTACTTAGTTTCTTGGAAATATTGGTTTTCATTGCGGCTTTAATTATCGGTGATTTTCGTTTCTTAAGGAACTAAGAGTGTTGAGAGTCTGCGTGCTAAATTGGACGAAGCAATCAAATCGAAAGACAGAAACCTGTTGGACAAAGTGGTCAGCGAATGTGTGTCGGCCGGAATGCCAGAACTGGCGGCTGATATCCAAAAAGCCAGAAGTGTAGCAGACATTCTACGCGGTGGCACTGGAGGTTAGATTTGAGACATTGCCGTACTTTTAGTGGATTTTCATTTGTTTTTTTAGTGCCATTTTATCTATTTGATTGGTGATTATTGAATCTATTTTATTTGATGGTGTGAAATATTCTTTGCTGGACAGATGTGAAATCGCCAGACACCCTTCGTGATCAACTGACATTGGCTATAAGACAAAAGGATATTAAGGGACTGGAGAAAGCCATTGCAGAAACAGAGGCTGCCAGATACCCAGAATTATCGGCTGAGCTTTGTAAAGCCAGGGACGCTCTAGAAAGCTTGGGAGGTGGTCGTGGAGGTCAGTTGGTTTAGATTGGCTGCAATTTTCTTTCTCCTTGTCTATTTGTGCTCTTTGCGTGAGCTTAGTTTTTACTCATTGGTCTTGTTGGCTTTTCTACATTAGGTAAATTATCGGCCGAGACACTGCGCGATCAGCTGAGTGCAGCGATCAGAGAAGGAGACAGAGAAACTTTGGAGGCTGTCTTGATTGAATGCGTGTCTGCTGGTATGCCGGAACTCGACTCTGCCATACAGCGTGCCAGGCGCACATTACAAGACATAGAAGAGGCACCAAAACTAGGTGGGCATTCTACAGCTATCGAAATTATATGCGCATTACGTTTCAGTGGATCGCTATCCCCCTGTTGGGAATGACACCGAATCACATAGCATGTTTGCAATAGACTAGAGCAATATACTATAGCAATACAATAGAGCACAATGATACACTAGGTATGTAGGATTACTTTTGTGAGAGAATGTTTTGAAAGATGTTTCGTAGTTGCAGCTTTCATGCAAGTGTTATCTGATTGCTTTTGCCAGAATCCGTCTCAGTCAGTCCTGATAGTCTACGCGACAAACTGAAGAAAGCAATCGCCTCAAAAGACCTCGGTGCTCTGCAAAGTGTGATAGAAGAGGCCGAACAAGCAGCCCTTCCAGAAGTGAGCTCGGATCTGCGTAAAGCCAGAGACACTCTGGAAAGTCTGGGAGGCGGACGCGGAGGTTAGATTTCAGTGTGAATTGCTCGCTCTTCTATTTAATTTGACATTTACTTAGTTTCTTGGAAATATTGGTTTTCATTGCGGCTTTAATTATCGGTGATTTTCGTTTCTTAAGGAACTAAGAGTGTTGAGAGTCTGCGTGCTAAATTGGACGAAGCAATCAAATCGAAAGACAGAAACCTGTTGGACAAAGTGGTCAGCGAATGTGTGTCGGCCGGAATGCCAGAACTGGCGGCTGATATCCAAAAAGCCAGAAGTGTAGCAGACATTCTACGCGGTGGCACTGGAGGTTAGATTTGAGACATTGCCGTACTTTTAGTGGATTTTCATTTGTTTTTTTAGTGCCATTTTATCTATTTGATTGGTGATTATTGAATCTATTTTATTTGATGGTGTGAAATATTCTTTGCTGGACAGATGTGAAATCGCCAGACACCCTTCGTGATCAACTGACATTGGCTATAAGACAAAAGGATATTAAGGGACTGGAGAAAGCCATTGCAGAAACAGAGGCTGCCAGATACCCAGAATTATCGGCTGAGCTTTGTAAAGCCAGGGACGCTCTAGAAAGCTTGGGAGGTGGTCGTGGAGGTCAGTTGGTTTAGATTGGCTGCAATTTTCTTTCTCCTTGTCTATTTGTGCTCTTTGCGTGAGCTTAGTTTTTACTCATTGGTCTTGTTGGCTTTTCTACATTAGGTAAATTATCGGCCGAGACACTGCGCGATCAGCTGAGTGCAGCGATCAGAGAAGGAGACAGAGAAACTTTGGAGGCTGTCTTGATTGAATGCGTGTCTGCTGGTATGCCGGAACTCGACTCTGCCATACAGCGTGCCAGGCGCACATTACAAGACATAGAAGAGGCACCAAAACTAGGTGGGCATTCTACAGCTATCGAAATTATATGCGCATTACGTTTCAGTGGATCGCTATCCCCCTGTTGGGAATGACACCGAATCACATAGCATGTTTGCAATAGACTAGAGCAATATACTATAGCAATACAATAGAGCACAATGATACACTAGGTATGTAGGATTACTTTTGTGAGAGAATGTTTTGAAAGATGTTTCGTAGTTGCAGCTTTCATGCAAGTGTTATCTGATTGCTTTTGCCAGAATCCGTCTCAGTCAGTCCTGATAGTCTACGCGACAAACTGAAGAAAGCAATCGCCTCAAAAGACCTCGGTGCTCTGCAAAGTGTGATAGAAGAGGCCGAACAAGCAGCCCTTCCAGAAGTGAGCTCGGATCTGCGTAAAGCCAGAGACACTCTGGAAAGTCTGGGAGGCGGACGCGGAGGTTAGATTTCAGTGTGAATTGCTCGCTCTTCTATTTAATTTGACATTTACTTAGTTTCTTGGAAATATTGGTTTTCATTGCGGCTTTAATTATCGGTGATTTTCGTTTCTTAAGGAACTAAGAGTGTTGAGAGTCTGCGTGCTAAATTGGACGAAGCAATCAAATCGAAAGACAGAAACCTGTTGGACAAAGTGGTCAGCGAATGTGTGTCGGCCGGAATGCCAGAACTGGCGGCTGATATCCAAAAAGCCAGAAGTGTAGCAGACATTCTACGCGGTGGCACTGGAGGTTAGATTTGAGACATTGCCGTACTTTTAGTGGATTTTCATTTGTTTTTTTAGTGCCATTTTATCTATTTGATTGGTGATTATTGAATCTATTTTATTTGATGGTGTGAAATATTCTTTGCTGGACAGATGTGAAATCGCCAGACACCCTTCGTGATCAACTGACATTGGCTATAAGACAAAAGGATATTAAGGGACTGGAGAAAGCCATTGCAGAAACAGAGGCTGCCAGATACCCAGAATTATCGGCTGAGCTTTGTAAAGCCAGGGACGCTCTAGAAAGCTTGGGAGGTGGTCGTGGAGGTCAGTTGGTTTAGATTGGCTGCAATTTTCTTTCTCCTTGTCTATTTGTGCTCTTTGCGTGAGCTTAGTTTTTACTCATTGGTCTTGTTGGCTTTTCTACATTAGGTAAATTATCGGCCGAGACACTGCGCGATCAGCTGAGTGCAGCGATCAGAGAAGGAGACAGAGAAACTTTGGAGGCTGTCTTGATTGAATGCGTGTCTGCTGGTATGCCGGAACTCGACTCTGCCATACAGCGTGCCAGGCGCACATTACAAGACATAGAAGAGGCACCAAAACTAGGTGGGCATTCTACAGCTATCGAAATTATATGCGCATTACGTTTCAGTGGATCGCTATCCCCCTGTTGGGAATGACACCGAATCACATAGCATGTTTGCAATAGACTAGAGCAATATACTATAGCAATACAATAGAGCACAATGATACACTAGGTATGTAGGATTACTTTTGTGAGAGAATGTTTTGAAAGATGTTTCGTAGTTGCAGCTTTCATGCAAGTGTTATCTGATTGCTTTTGCCAGAATCCGTCTCAGTCAGTCCTGATAGTCTACGCGACAAACTGAAGAAAGCAATCGCCTCAAAAGACCTCGGTGCTCTGCAAAGTGTGATAGAAGAGGCCGAACAAGCAGCCCTTCCAGAAGTGAGCTCGGATCTGCGTAAAGCCAGAGACACTCTGGAAAGTCTGGGAGGCGGACGCGGAGGTTAGATTTCAGTGTGAATTGCTCGCTCTTCTATTTAATTTGACATTTACTTAGTTTCTTGGAAATATTGGTTTTCATTGCGGCTTTAATTATCGGTGATTTTCGTTTCTTAAGGAACTAAGAGTGTTGAGAGTCTGCGTGCTAAATTGGACGAAGCAATCAAATCGAAAGACAGAAACCTGTTGGACAAAGTGGTCAGCGAATGTGTGTCGGCCGGAATGCCAGAACTGGCGGCTGATATCCAAAAAGCCAGAAGTGTAGCAGACATTCTACGCGGTGGCACTGGAGGTTAGATTTGAGACATTGCCGTACTTTTAGTGGATTTTCATTTGTTTTTTTAGTGCCATTTTATCTATTTGATTGGTGATTATTGAATCTATTTTATTTGATGGTGTGAAATATTCTTTGCTGGACAGATGTGAAATCGCCAGACACCCTTCGTGATCAACTGACATTGGCTATAAGACAAAAGGATATTAAGGGACTGGAGAAAGCCATTGCAGAAACAGAGGCTGCCAGATACCCAGAATTATCGGCTGAGCTTTGTAAAGCCAGGGACGCTCTAGAAAGCTTGGGAGGTGGTCGTGGAGGTCAGTTGGTTTAGATTGGCTGCAATTTTCTTTCTCCTTGTCTATTTGTGCTCTTTGCGTGAGCTTAGTTTTTACTCATTGGTCTTGTTGGCTTTTCTACATTAGGTAAATTATCGGCCGAGACACTGCGCGATCAGCTGAGTGCAGCGATCAGAGAAGGAGACAGAGAAACTTTGGAGGCTGTCTTGATTGAATGCGTGTCTGCTGGTATGCCGGAACTCGACTCTGCCATACAGCGTGCCAGGCGCACATTACAAGACATAGAAGAGGCACCAAAACTAGGTGGGCATTCTACAGCTATCGAAATTATATGCGCATTACGTTTCAGTGGATCGCTATCCCCCTGTTGGGAATGACACCGAATCACATAGCATGTTTGCAATAGACTAGAGCAATATACTATAGCAATACAATAGAGCACAATGATACACTAGGTATGTAGGATTACTTTTGTGAGAGAATGTTTTGAAAGATGTTTCGTAGTTGCAGCTTTCATGCAAGTGTTATCTGATTGCTTTTGCCAGAATCCGTCTCAGTCAGTCCTGATAGTCTACGCGACAAACTGAAGAAAGCAATCGCCTCAAAAGACCTCGGTGCTCTGCAAAGTGTGATAGAAGAGGCCGAACAAGCAGCCCTTCCAGAAGTGAGCTCGGATCTGCGTAAAGCCAGAGACACTCTGGAAAGTCTGGGAGGCGGACGCGGAGGTTAGATTTCAGTGTGAATTGCTCGCTCTTCTATTTAATTTGACATTTACTTAGTTTCTTGGAAATATTGGTTTTCATTGCGGCTTTAATTATCGGTGATTTTCGTTTCTTAAGGAACTAAGAGTGTTGAGAGTCTGCGTGCTAAATTGGACGAAGCAATCAAATCGAAAGACAGAAACCTGTTGGACAAAGTGGTCAGCGAATGTGTGTCGGCCGGAATGCCAGAACTGGCGGCTGATATCCAAAAAGCCAGAAGTGTAGCAGACATTCTACGCGGTGGCACTGGAGGTTAGATTTGAGACATTGCCGTACTTTTAGTGGATTTTCATTTGTTTTTTTAGTGCCATTTTATCTATTTGATTGGTGATTATTGAATCTATTTTATTTGATGGTGTGAAATATTCTTTGCTGGACAGATGTGAAATCGCCAGACACCCTTCGTGATCAACTGACATTGGCTATAAGACAAAAGGATATTAAGGGACTGGAGAAAGCCATTGCAGAAACAGAGGCTGCCAGATACCCAGAATTATCGGCTGAGCTTTGTAAAGCCAGGGACGCTCTAGAAAGCTTGGGAGGTGGTCGTGGAGGTCAGTTGGTTTAGATTGGCTGCAATTTTCTTTCTCCTTGTCTATTTGTGCTCTTTGCGTGAGCTTAGTTTTTACTCATTGGTCTTGTTGGCTTTTCTACATTAGGTAAATTATCGGCCGAGACACTGCACGATCAGCTGAGTGCAGCGATCAGAGAAGGAGACAGAGAAACTTTGGAGGCTGTCTTGATTGAATGCGTGTCTGCTGGTATGCCGGAACTCGACTCTGCCATACAGCGTGCCAGGCGCACATTACAAGACATAGAAGAGGCACCAAAACTAGGTGGGCATTCTACAGCTATCGAAATTATATGCGCATTACGTTTCAGTGGATCGCTATCCCCCTGTTGGGAATGACACCGAATCACATAGCATGTTTGCAATAGACTAGAGCAATATACTATAGCAATACAATAGAGCACAATGATACACTAGGTATGTAGGATTACTTTTGTGAGAGAATGTTTTGAAAGATGTTTCGTAGTTGCAGCTTTCATGCAAGTGTTATCTGATTGCTTTTGCCAGAATCCGTCTCAGTCAGTCCTGATAGTCTACGCGACAAACTGAAGAAAGCAATCGCCTCAAAAGACCTCGGTGCTCTGCAAAGTGTGATAGAAGAGGCCGAACAAGCAGCCCTTCCAGAAGTGAGCTCGGATCTGCGTAAAGCCAGAGACACTCTGGAAAGTCTGGGAGGCGGACGCGGAGGTTAGATTTCAGTGTGAATTGCTCGCTCTTCTATTTAATTTGACATTTACTTAGTTTCTTGGAAATATTGGTTTTCATTGCGGCTTTAATTATCGGTGATTTTCGTTTCTTAAGGAACTAAGAGTGTTGAGAGTCTGCGTGCTAAATTGGACGAAGCAATCAAATCGAAAGACAGAAACCTGTTGGACAAAGTGGTCAGCGAATGTGTGTCGGCCGGAATGCCAGAACTGGCGGCTGATATCCAAAAAGCCAGAAGTGTAGCAGACATTCTACGCGGTGGCACTGGAGGTTAGATTTGAGACATTGCCGTACTTTTAGTGGATTTTCATTTGTTTTTTTAGTGCCATTTTATCTATTTGATTGGTGATTATTGAATCTATTTTATTTGATGGTGTGAAATATTCTTTGCTGGACAGATGTGAAATCGCCAGACACCCTTCGTGATCAACTGACATTGGCTATAAGACAAAAGGATATTAAGGGACTGGAGAAAGCCATTGCAGAAACAGAGGCTGCCAGATACCCAGAATTATCGGCTGAGCTTTGTAAAGCCAGGGACGCTCTAGAAAGCTTGGGAGGTGGTCGTGGAGGTCAGTTGGTTTAGATTGGCTGCAATTTTCTTTCTCCTTGTCTATTTGTGCTCTTTGCGTGAGCTTAGTTTTTACTCATTGGTCTTGTTGGCTTTTCTACATTAGGTAAATTATCGGCCGAGACACTGCGCGATCAGCTGAGTGCAGCGATCAGAGAAGGAGACAGAGAAACTTTGGAGGCTGTCTTGATTGAATGCGTGTCTGCTGGTATGCCGGAACTCGACTCTGCCATACAGCGTGCCAGGCGCACATTACAAGACATAGAAGAGGCACCAAAACTAGGTGGGCATTCTACAGCTATCGAAATTATATGCGCATTACGTTTCAGTGGATCGCTATCCCCCTGTTGGGAATGACACCGAATCACATAGCATGTTTGCAATAGACTAGAGCAATATACTATAGCAATACAATAGAGCACAATGATACACTAGATATGTAGGGTTACTTTTGTGAGAGAATGTTTTGAAAGATGTTTCGTAGTTGCGGCTTTCATGCAAGTGTTATCTGATTGCTTTTGCCAGAATCCGTCTCAGTCAGTCCTGATAGTCTACGCGACAAACTGAAGAAAGCAATCGCCTCAAAAGACCTCGGTGCTCTGCAAAGTGTGATAGAAGAGGCCGAACAAGCAGCCCTTCCAGAAGTGAGCTCGGATCTGCGTAAAGCCAGAGACACTCTGGAAAGTCTGGGAGGCGGACGCGGAGGTTAGATTTCAGTGTGAATTGCTCGCTCTTCTATTTAATTTGACATTTACTTAGTTTCTTGGAAATATTGGTTTTCATTGCGGCTTTAATTATCGGTGATTTTCGTTTCTTAAGGAACTAAGAGTGTTGAGAGTCTGCGTGCTAAATTGGACGAAGCAATCAAATCGAAAGACAGAAACCTGTTGGACAAAGTGGTCAGCGAATGTGTGTCGGCCGGAATGCCAGAACTGGCGGCTGATATCCAAAAAGCCAGAAGTGTAGCAGACATTCTACGCGGTGGCACTGGAGGTTAGATTTGAGACATTGCCGTACTTTTAGTGGATTTTCATTTGTTTTTTTAGTGCCATTTTATCTATTTGATTGGTGATTATTGAATCTATTTTATTTGATGGTGTGAAATATTCTTTGCTGGACAGATGTGAAATCGCCAGACACCCTTCGTGATCAACTGACATTGGCTATAAGACAAAAGGATATTAAGGGACTGGAGAAAGCCATTGCAGAAACAGAGGCTGCCAGATACCCAGAATTATCGGCTGAGCTTTGTAAAGCCAGGGACGCTCTAGAAAGCTTGGGAGGTGGTCGTGGAGGTCAGTTGGTTTAGATTGGCTGCAATTTTCTTTCTCCTTGTCTATTTGTGCTCTTTGCGTGAGCTTAGTTTTTACTCATTGGTCTTGTTGGCTTTTCTACATTAGGTAAATTATCGGCCGAGACACTGCGCGATCAGCTGAGTGCAGCGATCAGAGAAGGAGACAGAGAAACTTTGGAGGCTGTCTTGATTGAATGCGTGTCTGCTGGTATGCCGGAACTCGACTCTGCCATACAGCGTGCCAGGCGCACATTACAAGACATAGAAGAGGCACCAAAACTAGGTGGGCATTCTACAGCTATCGAAATTATATGCGCATTACGTTTCAGTGGATCGCTATCCCCCTGTTGGGAATGACACCGAATCACATAGCATGTTTGCAATAGACTAGAGCAATATACTATAGCAATACAATAGAGCACAATGATACACTAGATATGTAGGATTACTTTTGTGAGAGAATGTTTTGAAAGATGTTTCGTAGTTGCGGCTTTCATGCAAGTGTTATCTGATTGCTTTTGCCAGAATCCGTCTCAGTCAGTCCTGATAGTCTACGCGACAAACTGAAGAAAGCAATCGCCTCAAAAGACCTCGGTGCTCTGCAAAGTGTGATAGAAGAGGCCGAACAAGCAGCCCTTCCAGAAGTGAGCTCGGATCTGCGTAAAGCCAGAGACACTCTGGAAAGTCTGGGAGGCGGACGCGGAGGTTAGATTTCAGTGTGAATTGCTCGCTCTTCTATTTAATTTGACATTTACTTAGTTTCTTGGAAATATTGGTTTTCATTGCGGCTTTAATTATCGGTGATTTTCGTTTCTTAAGGAACTAAGAGTGTTGAGAGTCTGCGTGCTAAATTGGACGAAGCAATCAAATCGAAAGACAGAAACCTGTTGGACAAAGTGGTCAGCGAATGTGTGTCGGCCGGAATGCCAGAACTGGCGGCTGATATCCAAAAAGCCAGAAGTGTAGCAGACATTCTACGCGGTGGCACTGGAGGTTAGATTTGAGACATTGCCGTACTTTTAGTGGATTTTCATTTGTTTTTTTAGTGCCATTTTATCTATTTGATTGGTGATTATTGAATCTATTTTATTTGATGGTGTGAAATATTCTTTGCTGGACAGATGTGAAATCGCCAGACACCCTTCGTGATCAACTGACATTGGCTATAAGACAAAAGGATATTAAGGGACTGGAGAAAGCCATTGCAGAAACAGAGGCTGCCAGATACCCAGAATTATCGGCTGAGCTTTGTAAAGCCAGGGACGCTCTAGAAAGCTTGGGAGGTGGTCGTGGAGGTCAGTTGGTTTAGATTGGCTGCAATTTTCTTTCTCCTTGTCTATTTGTGCTCTTTGCGTGAGCTTAGTTTTTACTCATTGGTCTTGTTGGCTTTTCTACATTAGGTAAATTATCGGCCGAGACACTGCGCGATCAGCTGAGTGCAGCGATCAGAGAAGGAGACAGAGAAACTTTGGAGGCTGTCTTGATTGAATGCGTGTCTGCTGGTATGCCGGAACTCGACTCTGCCATACAGCGTGCCAGGCGCACATTACAAGACATAGAAGAGGCACCAAAACTAGGTGGGCATTCTACAGCTATCGAAATTATATGCGCATTACGTTTCAGTGGATCGCTATCCCCCTGTTGGGAATGACACCGAATCACATAGCATGTTTGCAATAGACTAGAGCAATATACTATAGCAATACAATAGAGCACAATGATACACTAGATATGTAGGATTACTTTTGTGAGAGAATGTTTTGAAAGATGTTTCGTAGTTGCGGCTTTCATGCAAGTGTTATCTGATTGCTTTTGCCAGAATCCGTCTCAGTCAGTCCTGATAGTCTACGCGACAAACTGAAGAAAGCAATCGCCTCAAAAGACCTCGGTGCTCTGCAAAGTGTGATAGAAGAGGCCGAACAAGCAGCCCTTCCAGAAGTGAGCTCGGATCTGCGTAAAGCCAGAGACACTCTGGAAAGTCTGGGAGGCGGACGCGGAGGTTAGATTTCAGTGTGAATTGCTCGCTCTTCTATTTAATTTGACATTTACTTAGTTTCTTGGAAATATTGGTTTTCATTGCGGCTTTAATTATCGGTGATTTTCGTTTCTTAAGGAACTAAGAGTGTTGAGAGTCTGCGTGCTAAATTGGACGAAGCAATCAAATCGAAAGACAGAAACCTGTTGGACAAAGTGGTCAGCGAATGTGTGTCGGCCGGAATGCCAGAACTGGCGGCTGATATCCAAAAAGCCAGAAGTGTAGCAGACATTCTACGCGGTGGCACTGGAGGTTAGATTTGAGACATTGCCGTACTTTTAGTGGATTTTCATTTGTTTTTTTAGTGCCATTTTATCTATTTGATTGGTGATTATTGAATCTATTTTATTTGATGGTGTGAAATATTCTTTGCTGGACAGATGTGAAATCGCCAGACACCCTTCGTGATCAACTGACATTGGCTATAAGACAAAAGGATATTAAGGGACTGGAGAAAGCCATTGCAGAAACAGAGGCTGCCAGATACCCAGAATTATCGGCTGAGCTTTGTAAAGCCAGGGACGCTCTAGAAAGCTTGGGAGGTGGTCGTGGAGGTCAGTTGGTTTAGATTGGCTGCAATTTTCTTTCTCCTTGTCTATTTGTGCTCTTTGCGTGAGCTTAGTTTTTACTCATTGGTCTTGTTGGCTTTTCTACATTAGGTAAATTATCGGCCGAGACACTGCGCGATCAGCTGAGTGCAGCGATCAGAGAAGGAGACAGAGAAACTTTGGAGGCTGTCTTGATTGAATGCGTGTCTGCTGGTATGCCGGAACTCGACTCTGCCATACAGCGTGCCAGGCGCACATTACAAGACATAGAAGAGGCACCAAAACTAGGTGGGCATTCTACAGCTATCGAAATTATATGCGCATTACGTTTCAGTGGATCGCTATCCCCCTGTTGGGAATGACACCGAATCACATAGCATGTTTGCAATAGACTAGAGCAATATACTATAGCAATACAATAGAGCACAATGATACGCTAGATATGTAGGATTACTTTTGTGAGAGAATGTTTTGAAAGATGTTTAGTAGTTGCGGCTTTCATGCAAGTGTTATCTGATTGCTTTTGCCAGAATCCGTCTCAGTCAGTCCTGATAGTCTACGCGACAAACTGAAGAAAGCAATCGCCTCAAAAGACCTCGGTGCTCTGCAAAGTGTGATAGAAGAGGCCGAACAAGCAGCCCTTCCAGAAGTGAGCTCGGATCTGCGTAAAGCCAGAGACACTCTGGAAAGTCTGGGAGGCGGACGCGGAGGTTAGATTTCAGTGTGAATTGCTCGCTCTTCTATTTAATTTGACATTTACTTAGTTTCTTGGAAATATTGGTTTTCATTGCGGCTTTAATTATCGGTGATTTTCGTTTCTTAAGGAACTAAGAGTGTTGAGAGTCTGCGTGCTAAATTGGACGAAGCAATCAAATCGAAAGACAGAAACCTGTTGGACAAAGTGGTCAGCGAATGTGTGTCGGCCGGAATGCCAGAACTGGCGGCTGATATCCAAAAAGCCAGAAGTGTAGCAGACATTCTACGCGGTGGCACTGGAGGTTAGATTTGAGACATTGCCGTACTTTTAGTGGATTTTCATTTGTTTTTTTAGTGCCATTTTATCTATTTGATTGGTGATTATTGAATCTATTTTATTTGATGGTGTGAAATATTCTTTGCTGGACAGATGTGAAATCGCCAGACACCCTTCGTGATCAACTGACATTGGCTATAAGACAAAAGGATATTAAGGGACTGGAGAAAGCCATTGCAGAAACAGAGGCTGCCAGATACCCAGAATTATCGGCTGAGCTTTGTAAAGCCAGGGACGCTCTAGAAAGCTTGGGAGGTGGTCGTGGAGGTCAGTTGGTTTAGATTGGCTGCAATTTTCTTTCTCCTTGTCTATTTGTGCTCTTTGCGTGAGCTTAGTTTTTACTCATTGGTCTTGTTGGCTTTTCTACATTAGGTAAATTATCGGCCGAGACACTGCGCGATCAGCTGAGTGCAGCGATCAGAGAAGGAGACAGAGAAACTTTGGAGGCTGTCTTGATTGAATGCGTGTCTGCTGGTATGCCGGAACTCGACTCTGCCATACAGCGTGCCAGGCGCACATTACAAGACATAGAAGAGGCACCAAAACTAGGTGGGCATTCTACAGCTATCGAAATTATATGCGCATTACGTTTCAGTGGATCGCTATCCCCCTGTTGGGAATGACACCGAATCACATAGCATGTTTGCAATAGACTAGAGCAATATACTATAGCAATACAATAGAGCACAATGATACACTAGGTATGTAGGATTACTTTTGTGAGAGAATGTTTTGAAAGATGTTTCGTAGTTGCAGCTTTCATGCAAGTGTTATCTGATTGCTTTTGCCAGAATCCGTCTCAGTCAGTCCTGATAGTCTACGCGACAAACTGAAGAAAGCAATCGCCTCAAAAGACCTCGGTGCTCTGCAAAGTGTGATAGAAGAGGCCGAACAAGCAGCCCTTCCAGAAGTGAGCTCGGATCTGCGTAAAGCCAGAGACACTCTGGAAAGTCTGGGAGGCGGACGCGGAGGTTAGATTTCAGTGTGAATTGCTCGCTCTTCTATTTAATTTGACATTTACTTAGTTTCTTGGAAATATTGGTTTTCATTGCGGCTTTAATTATCGGTGATTTTCGTTTCTTAAGGAACTAAGAGTGTTGAGAGTCTGCGTGCTAAATTGGACGAAGCAATCAAATCGAAAGACAGAAACCTGTTGGACAAAGTGGTCAGCGAATGTGTGTCGGCCGGAATGCCAGAACTGGCGGCTGATATCCAAAAAGCCAGAAGTGTAGCAGACATTCTACGCGGTGGCACTGGAGGTTAGATTTGAGACATTGCCGTACTTTTAGTGGATTTTCATTTGTTTTTTTAGTGCCATTTTATCTATTTGATTGGTGATTATTGAATCTATTTTATTTGATGGTGTGAAATATTCTTTGCTGGACAGATGTGAAATCGCCAGACACCCTTCGTGATCAACTGACATTGGCTATAAGACAAAAGGATATTAAGGGACTGGAGAAAGCCATTGCAGAAACAGAGGCTGCCAGATACCCAGAATTATCGGCTGAGCTTTGTAAAGCCAGGGACGCTCTAGAAAGCTTGGGAGGTGGTCGTGGAGGTCAGTTGGTTTAGATTGGCTGCAATTTTCTTTCTCCTTGTCTATTTGTGCTCTTTGCGTGAGCTTAGTTTTTACTCATTGGTCTTGTTGGCTTTTCTACATTAGGTAAATTATCGGCCGAGACACTGCGCGATCAGCTGAGTGCAGCGATCAGAGAAGGAGACAGAGAAACTTTGGAGGCTGTCTTGATTGAATGCGTGTCTGCTGGTATGCCGGAACTCGACTCTGCCATACAGCGTGCCAGGCGCACATTACAAGACATAGAAGAGGCACCAAAACTAGGTGGGCATTCTACAGCTATCGAAATTATATGCGCATTACGTTTCAGTGGATCGCTATCCTCCTGTTGGGAATGACACCGAATCACTGCATGTTTGCAATAGACTAGAGCAATATACTATAGCAATACAATAGAGCACAATGATACACTAGATATGTAGGATTACTTTTGTGAGAGAATGTTTTGAAAGATGTTTCGTAGTTGCGGCTTTCATGCAAGTGTTATCTGATTGCTTTTGCCAGAATCCGTCTCAGTCAGTCCTGATAGTCTACGCGACAAACTGAAGAAAGCAATCGCCTCAAAAGACCTCGGTGCTCTGCAAAGTGTGATAGAAGAGGCCGAACAAGCAGCCCTTCCAGAAGTGAGCTCGGATCTGCGTAAAGCCAGAGACACTCTGGAAAGTCTGGGAGGCGGACGCGGAGGTTAGATTTCAGTGTGAATTGCTCGCTCTTCTATTTAATTTGACATTTACTTAGTTTCTTGGAAATATTGGTTTTCATTGCGGCTTTAATTATCGGTGATTTTCGTTTCTTAAGGAACTAAGAGTGTTGAGAGTCTGCGTGCTAAATTGGACGAAGCAATCAAATCGAAAGACAGAAACCTGTTGGACAAAGTGGTCAGCGAATGTGTGTCGGCCGGAATGCCAGAACTGGCGGCTGATATCCAAAAAGCCAGAAGTGTAGCAGACATTCTACGCGGTGGCACTGGAGGTTAGATTTGAGACATTGCCGTACTTTTAGTGGATTTTCATTTGTTTTTTTAGTGCCATTTTATCTATTTGATTGGTGATTATTGAATCTATTTTATTTGATGGTGTGAAATATTCTTTGCTGGACAGATGTGAAATCGCCAGACACCCTTCGTGATCAACTGACATTGGCTATAAGACAAAAGGATATTAAGGGACTGGAGAAAGCCATTGCAGAAACAGAGGCTGCCAGATACCCAGAATTATCGGCTGAGCTTTGTAAAGCCAGGGACGCTCTAGAAAGCTTGGGAGGTGGTCGTGGAGGTCAGTTGGTTTAGATTGGCTGCAATTTTCTTTCTCCTTGTCTATTTGTGCTCTTTGCGTGAGCTTAGTTTTTACTCATTGGTCTTGTTGGCTTTTCTACATTAGGTAAATTATCGGCCGAGACACTGCGCGATCAGCTGAGTGCAGCGATCAGAGAAGGAGACAGAGAAACTTTGGAGGCTGTCTTGATTGAATGCGTGTCTGCTGGTATGCCGGAACTCGACTCTGCCATACAGCGTGCCAGGCGCACATTACAAGACATAGAAGAGGCACCAAAACTAGGTGGGCATTCTACAGCTATCGAAATTATATGCGCATTACGTTTCAGTGGATCGCTATCCCCCTGTTCGGAATGACACCGAATCACATAGCATGTTTGCAATAGACTAGAGCAATATACTATAGCAATATAATAGAGCACAATGATACGCTAGATATGTAGGATTACTTTTGTGAGAGAATGTTTTGAAAGATGTTTAGTAGTTGCGGCTTTCATGCAAGTGTTATCTGATTGCTTTTGCCAGAATCCGTCTCAGTCAGTCCTGATAGTCTACGCGACAAACTGAAGAAAGCAATCGCCTCAAAAGACCTCGGTGCTCTGCAAAGTGTGATAGAAGAGGCCGAACAAGCAGCCCTTCCAGAAGTGAGCTCGGATCTGCGTAAAGCCAGAGACACTCTGGAAAGTCTGGGAGGCGGACGCGGAGGTTAGATTTCAGTGTGAATTGCTCGCTCTTCTATTTAATTTGACATTTACTTAGTTTCTTGGAAATATTGGTTTTCATTGCGGCTTTAATTATCGGTGATTTTCGTTTCTTAAGGAACTAAGAGTGTTGAGAGTCTGCGTGCTAAATTGGACGAAGCAATCAAATCGAAAGACAGAAACCTGTTGGACAAAGTGGTCAGCGAATGTGTGTCGGCCGGAATGCCAGAACTGGCGGCTGATATCCAAAAAGCCAGAAGTGTAGCAGACATTCTACGCGGTGGCACTGGAGGTTAGATTTGAGACATTGCCGTACTTTTAGTGGATTTTCATTTGTTTTTTTAGTGCCATTTTATCTATTTGATTGGTGATTATTGAATCTATTTTATTTGATGGTGTGAAATATTCTTTGCTGGACAGATGTGAAATCGCCAGACACCCTTCGTGATCAACTGACATTGGCTATAAGACAAAAGGATATTAAGGGACTGGAGAAAGCCATTGCAGAAACAGAGGCTGCCAGATACCCAGAATTATCGGCTGAGCTTTGTAAAGCCAGGGACGCTCTAGAAAGCTTGGGAGGTGGTCGTGGAGGTCAGTTGGTTTAGATTGGCTGCAATTTTCTTTCTCCTTGTCTATTTGTGCTCTTTGCGTGAGCTTAGTTTTTACTCATTGGTCTTGTTGGCTTTTCTACATTAGGTAAATTATCGGCCGAGACACTGCGCGATCAGCTGAGTGCAGCGATCAGAGAAGGAGACAGAGAAACTTTGGAGGCTGTCTTGATTGAATGCGTGTCTGCTGGTATGCCGGAACTCGACTCTGCCATACAGCGTGCCAGGCGCACATTACAAGACATAGAAGAGGCACCAAAACTAGGTGGGCATTCTACAGCTATCGAAATTATATGCGCATTACGTTTCAGTGGATCGCTATCCCCCTGTTCGGAATGACACCGAATCACATAGCATGTTTGCAATAGACTAGAGCAATATACTATAGCAATATAATAGAGCACAATGATACGCTAGATATGTAGGATTACTTTTGTGAGAGAATGTTTTGAAAGATGTTTAGTAGTTGCGGCTTTCATGCAAGTGTTATCTGATTGCTTTTGCCAGAATCCGTCTCAGTCAGTCCTGATAGTCTACGCGACAAACTGAAGAAAGCAATCGCCTCAAAAGACCTCGGTGCTCTGCAAAGTGTGATAGAAGAGGCCGAACAAGCAGCCCTTCCAGAAGTGAGCTCGGATCTGCGTAAAGCCAGAGACACTCTGGAAAGTCTGGGAGGCGGACGCGGAGGTTAGATTTCAGTGTGAATTGCTCGCTCTTCTATTTAATTTGACATTTACTTAGTTTCTTGGAAATATTGGTTTTCATTGCGGCTTTAATTATCGGTGATTTTCGTTTCTTAAGGAACTAAGAGTGTTGAGAGTCTGCGTGCTAAATTGGACGAAGCAATCAAATCGAAAGACAGAAACCTGTTGGACAAAGTGGTCAGCGAATGTGTGTCGGCCGGAATGCCAGAACTGGCGGCTGATATCCAAAAAGCCAGAAGTGTAGCAGACATTCTACGCGGTGGCACTGGAGGTTAGATTTGAGACATTGCCGTACTTTTAGTGGATTTTCATTTGTTTTTTTAGTGCCATTTTATCTATTTGATTGGTGATTATTGAATCTATTTTATTTGATGGTGTGAAATATTCTTTGCTGGACAGATGTGAAATCGCCAGACACCCTTCGTGATCAACTGACATTGGCTATAAGACAAAAGGATATTAAGGGACTGGAGAAAGCCATTGCAGAAACAGAGGCTGCCAGATACCCAGAATTATCGGCTGAGCTTTGTAAAGCCAGGGACGCTCTAGAAAGCTTGGGAGGTGGTCGTGGAGGTCAGTTGGTTTAGATTGGCTGCAATTTTCTTTCTCCTTGTCTATTTGTGCTCTTTGCGTGAGCTTAGTTTTTACTCATTGGTCTTGTTGGCTTTTCTACATTAGGTAAATTATCGGCCGAGACACTGCGCGATCAGCTGAGTGCAGCGATCAGAGAAGGAGACAGAGAAACTTTGGAGGCTGTCTTGATTGAATGCGTGTCTGCTGGTATGCCGGAACTCGACTCTGCCATACAGCGTGCCAGGCGCACATTACAAGACATAGAAGAGGCACCAAAACTAGGTGGGCATTCTACAGCTATCGAAATTATATGCGCATTACGTTTCAGTGGATCGCTATCCCCCTGTTCGGAATGACACCGAATAACATAGCATGTTTGCAATAGACTAGAGCAATATACTATAGCAATATAATAGAGCACAATGATACGCTAGATATGTAGGATTACTTTTGTGAGAGAATGTTTTGAAAGATGTTTAGTAGTTGCGGCTTTCATGCAAGTGTTATCTGATTGCTTTTGCCAGAATCCGTCTCAGTCAGTCCTGATAGTCTACGCGACAAACTGAAGAAAGCAATCGCCTCAAAAGACCTCGGTGCTCTGCAAAGTGTGATAGAAGAGGCCGAACAAGCAGCCCTTCCAGAAGTGAGCTCGGATCTGCGTAAAGCCAGAGACACTCTGGAAAGTCTGGGAGGCGGACGCGGAGGTTAGATTTCAGTGTGAATTGCTCGCTCTTCTATTTAATTTGACATTTACTTAGTTTCTTGGAAATATTGGTTTTCATTGCGGCTTTAATTATCGGTGATTTTCGTTTCTTAAGGAACTAAGAGTGTTGAGAGTCTGCGTGCTAAATTGGACGAAGCAATCAAATCGAAAGACAGAAACCTGTTGGACAAAGTGGTCAGCGAATGTGTGTCGGCCGGAATGCCAGAACTGGCGGCTGATATCCAAAAAGCCAGAAGTGTAGCAGACATTCTACGCGGTGGCACTGGAGGTTAGATTTGAGACATTGCCGTACTTTTAGTGGATTTTCATTTGTTTTTTTAGTGCCATTTTATCTATTTGATTGGTGATTATTGAATCTATTTTATTTGATGGTGTGAAATATTCTTTGCTGGACAGATGTGAAATCGCCAGACACCCTTCGTGATCAACTGACATTGGCTATAAGACAAAAGGATATTAAGGGACTGGAGAAAGCCATTGCAGAAACAGAGGCTGCCAGATACCCAGAATTATCGGCTGAGCTTTGTAAAGCCAGGGACGCTCTAGAAAGCTTGGGAGGTGGTCGTGGAGGTCAGTTGGTTTAGATTGGCTGCAATTTTCTTTCTCCTTGTCTATTTGTGCTCTTTGCGTGAGCTTAGTTTTTACTCATTGGTCTTGTTGGCTTTTCTACATTAGGTAAATTATCGGCCGAGACACTGCGCGATCAGCTGAGTGCAGCGATCAGAGAAGGAGACAGAGAAACTTTGGAGGCTGTCTTGATTGAATGCGTGTCTGCTGGTATGCCGGAACTCGACTCTGCCATACAGCGTGCCAGGCGCACATTACAAGACATAGAAGAGGCACCAAAACTAGGTGGGCATTCTACAGCTATCGAAATTATATGCGCATTACGTTTCAGTGGATCGCTATCCCCCTGTTCGGAATGACACCGAATCACATAGCATGTTTGCAATAGACTAGAGCAATATACTATAGCAATATAATAGAGCACAATGATACGCTAGATATGTAGGATTACTTTTGTGAGAGAATGTTTTGAAAGATGTTTAGTAGTTGCGGCTTTCATGCAAGTGTTATCTGATTGCTTTTGCCAGAATCCGTCTCAGTCAGTCCTGATAGTCTACGCGACAAACTGAAGAAAGCAATCGCCTCAAAAGACCTCGGTGCTCTGCAAAGTGTGATAGAAGAGGCCGAACAAGCAGCCCTTCCAGAAGTGAGCTCGGATCTGCGTAAAGCCAGAGACACTCTGGAAAGTCTGGGAGGCGGACGCGGAGGTTAGATTTCAGTGTGAATTGCTCGCTCTTCTATTTAATTTGACATTTACTTAGTTTCTTGGAAATATTGGTTTTCATTGCGGCTTTAATTATCGGTGATTTTCGTTTCTTAAGGAACTAAGAGTGTTGAGAGTCTGCGTGCTAAATTGGACGAAGCAATCAAATCGAAAGACAGAAACCTGTTGGACAAAGTGGTCAGCGAATGTGTGTCGGCCGGAATGCCAGAACTGGCGGCTGATATCCAAAAAGCCAGAAGTGTAGCAGACATTCTACGCGGTGGCACTGGAGGTTAGATTTGAGACATTGCCGTACTTTTAGTGGATTTTCATTTGTTTTTTTAGTGCCATTTTATCTATTTGATTGGTGATTATTGAATCTATTTTATTTGATGGTGTGAAATATTCTTTGCTGGACAGATGTGAAATCGCCAGACACCCTTCGTGATCAACTGACATTGGCTATAAGACAAAAGGATATTAAGGGACTGGAGAAAGCCATTGCAGAAACAGAGGCTGCCAGATACCCAGAATTATCGGCTGAGCTTTGTAAAGCCAGGGACGCTCTAGAAAGCTTGGGAGGTGGTCGTGGAGGTCAGTTGGTTTAGATTGGCTGCAATTTTCTTTCTCCTTGTCTATTTGTGCTCTTTGCGTGAGCTTAGTTTTTACTCATTGGTCTTGTTGGCTTTTCTACATTAGGTAAATTATCGGCCGAGACACTGCGCGATCAGCTGAGTGCAGCGATCAGAGAAGGAGACAGAGAAACTTTGGAGGCTGTCTTGATTGAATGCGTGTCTGCTGGTATGCCGGAACTCGACTCTGCCATACAGCGTGCCAGGCGCACATTACAAGACATAGAAGAGGCACCAAAACTAGGTGGGCATTCTACAGCTATCGAAATTATATGCGCATTACGTTTCAGTGGATCGCTATCCCCCTGTTCGGAATGACACCGAATCACATAGCATGTTTGCAATAGACTAGAGCAATATACTATAGCAATATAATAGAGCACAATGATACGCTAGATATGTAGGATTACTTTTGTGAGAGAATGTTTTGAAAGATGTTTAGTAGTTGCGGCTTTCATGCAAGTGTTATCTGATTGCTTTTGCCAGAATCCGTCTCAGTCAGTCCTGATAGTCTACGCGACAAACTGAAGAAAGCAATCGCCTCAAAAGACCTCGGTGCTCTGCAAAGTGTGATAGAAGAGGCCGAACAAGCAGCCCTTCCAGAAGTGAGCTCGGATCTGCGTAAAGCCAGAGACACTCTGGAAAGTCTGGGAGGCGGACGCGGAGGTTAGATTTCAGTGTGAATTGCTCGCTCTTCTATTTAATTTGACATTTACTTAGTTTCTTGGAAATATTGGTTTTCATTGCGGCTTTAATTATCGGTGATTTTCGTTTCTTAAGGAACTAAGAGTGTTGAGAGTCTGCGTGCTAAATTGGACGAAGCAATCAAATCGAAAGACAGAAACCTGTTGGACAAAGTGGTCAGCGAATGTGTGTCGGCCGGAATGCCAGAACTGGCGGCTGATATCCAAAAAGCCAGAAGTGTAGCAGACATTCTACGCGGTGGCACTGGAGGTTAGATTTGAGACATTGCCGTACTTTTAGTGGATTTTCATTTGTTTTTTTAGTGCCATTTTATCTATTTGATTGGTGATTATTGAATCTATTTTATTTGATGGTGTGAAATATTCTTTGCTGGACAGATGTGAAATCGCCAGACACCCTTCGTGATCAACTGACATTGGCTATAAGACAAAAGGATATTAAGGGACTGGAGAAAGCCATTGCAGAAACAGAGGCTGCCAGATACCCAGAATTATCGGCTGAGCTTTGTAAAGCCAGGGACGCTCTAGAAAGCTTGGGAGGTGGTCGTGGAGGTCAGTTGGTTTAGATTGGCTGCAATTTTCTTTCTCCTTGTCTATTTGTGCTCTTTGCGTGAGCTTAGTTTTTACTCATTGGTCTTGTTGGCTTTTCTACATTAGGTAAATTATCGGCCGAGACACTGCGCGATCAGCTGAGTGCAGCGATCAGAGAAGGAGACAGAGAAACTTTGGAGGCTGTCTTGA
Organism: Thysanoteuthis rhombus; assembly: GCA_963457665.1. Lineage (NCBI taxonomy): Eukaryota > Metazoa > Mollusca > Cephalopoda > Oegopsida > Thysanoteuthidae > Thysanoteuthis > Thysanoteuthis major. Next base: position 19,579,367 of record OY735200.1, read on the forward strand.
TTGAATGCGTGTCTGCTGGTATGCCGGAACTCGACTCTGCCATACAGCGTGCCAGGCGCACATTACAAGACATAGAAGAGGCACCAAAACTAGGTGGGCATTCTACAGCTATCGAAATTATATGCGCATTACGTTTCAGTGGATCGCTATCCCCCTGTTCGGAATGACACCGAATCACATAGCATGTTTGCAATAGACTAGAGCAATATACTATAGCAATATAATAGAGCACAATGATACGCTAGATATGTAGGATTACTTTTGTGAGAGAATGTTTTGAAAGATGTTTAGTAGTTGCGGCTTTCATGCAAGTGTTATCTGATTGCTTTTGCCAGAATCCGTCTCAGTCAGTCCTGATAGTCTACGCGACAAACTGAAGAAAGCAATCGCCTCAAAAGACCTCGGTGCTCTGCAAAGTGTGATAGAAGAGGCCGAACAAGCAGCCCTTCCAGAAGTGAGCTCGGATCTGCGTAAAGCCAGAGACACTCTGGAAAGTCTGGGAGGCGGACGCGGAGGTTAGATTTCAGTGTGAATTGCTCGCTCTTCTATTTAATTTGACATTTACTTAGTTTCTTGGAAATATTGGTTTTCATTGCGGCTTTAATTATCGGTGATTTTCGTTTCTTAAGGAACTAAGAGTGTTGAGAGTCTGCGTGCTAAATTGGACGAAGCAATCAAATCGAAAGACAGAAACCTGTTGGACAAAGTGGTCAGCGAATGTGTGTCGGCCGGAATGCCAGAACTGGCGGCTGATATCCAAAAAGCCAGAAGTGTAGCAGACATTCTACGCGGTGGCACTGGAGGTTAGATTTGAGACATTGCCGTACTTTTAGTGGATTTTCATTTGTTTTTTTAGTGCCATTTTATCTATTTGATTGGTGATTATTGAATCTATTTTATTTGATGGTGTGAAATATTCTTTGCTGGACAGATGTGAAATCGCCAGACACCCTTCGTGATCAACTGACATTGGCTATAAGACAAAAGGATATTAAGGGACTGGAGAAAGCCATTGCAGAAACAGAGGCTGCCAGATACCCAGAATTATCGGCTGAGCTTTGTAAAGCCAGGGACGCTCTAGAAAGCTTGGGAGGTGGTCGTGGAGGTCAGTTGGTTTAGATTGGCTGCAATTTTCTTTCTCCTTGTCTATTTGTGCTCTTTGCGTGAGCTTAGTTTTTACTCATTGGTCTTGTTGGCTTTTCTACATTAGGTAAATTATCGGCCGAGACACTGCGCGATCAGCTGAGTGCAGCGATCAGAGAAGGAGACAGAGAAACTTTGGAGGCTGTCTTGATTGAATGCGTGTCTGCTGGTATGCCGGAACTCGACTCTGCCATACAGCGTGCCAGGCGCACATTACAAGACATAGAAGAGGCACCAAAACTAGGTGGGCATTCTACAGCTATCGAAATTATATGCGCATTACGTTTCAGTGGATCGCTATCCCCCTGTTCGGAATGACACCGAATAACATAGCATGTTTGCAATAGACTAGAGCAATATACTATAGCAATATAATAGAGCACAATGATACGCTAGATATGTAGGATTACTTTTGTGAGAGAATGTTTTGAAAGATGTTTAGTAGTTGCGGCTTTCATGCAAGTGTTATCTGATTGCTTTTGCCAGAATCCGTCTCAGTCAGTCCTGATAGTCTACGCGACAAACTGAAGAAAGCAATCGCCTCAAAAGACCTCGGTGCTCTGCAAAGTGTGATAGAAGAGGCCGAACAAGCAGCCCTTCCAGAAGTGAGCTCGGATCTGCGTAAAGCCAGAGACACTCTGGAAAGTCTGGGAGGCGGACGCGGAGGTTAGATTTCAGTGTGAATTGCTCGCTCTTCTATTTAATTTGACATTTACTTAGTTTCTTGGAAATATTGGTTTTCATTGCGGCTTTAATTATCGGTGATTTTCGTTTCTTAAGGAACTAAGAGTGTTGAGAGTCTGCGTGCTAAATTGGACGAAGCAATCAAATCGAAAGACAGAAACCTGTTGGACAAAGTGGTCAGCGAATGTGTGTCGGCCGGAATGCCAGAACTGGCGGCTGATATCCAAAAAGCCAGAAGTGTAGCAGACATTCTACGCGGTGGCACTGGAGGTTAGATTTGAGACATTGCCGTACTTTTAGTGGATTTTCATTTGTTTTTTTAGTGCCATTTTATCTATTTGATTGGTGATTATTGAATCTATTTTATTTGATGGTGTGAAATATTCTTTGCTGGACAGATGTGAAATCGCCAGACACCCTTCGTGATCAACTGACATTGGCTATAAGACAAAAGGATATTAAGGGACTGGAGAAAGCCATTGCAGAAACAGAGGCTGCCAGATACCCAGAATTATCGGCTGAGCTTTGTAAAGCCAGGGACGCTCTAGAAAGCTTGGGAGGTGGTCGTGGAGGTCAGTTGGTTTAGATTGGCTGCAATTTTCTTTCTCCTTGTCTATTTGTGCTCTTTGCGTGAGCTTAGTTTTTACTCATTGGTCTTGTTGGCTTTTCTACATTAGGTAAATTATCGGCCGAGACACTGCGCGATCAGCTGAGTGCAGCGATCAGAGAAGGAGACAGAGAAACTTTGGAGGCTGTCTTGATTGAATGCGTGTCTGCTGGTATGCCGGAACTCGACTCTGCCATACAGCGTGCCAGGCGCACATTACAAGACATAGAAGAGGCACCAAAACTAGGTGGGCATTCTACAGCTATCGAAATTATATGCGCATTACGTTTCAGTGGATCGCTATCCCCCTGTTCGGAATGACACCGAATCACATAGCATGTTTGCAATAGACTAGAGCAATATACTATAGCAATATAATAGAGCACAATGATACGCTAGATATGTAGGATTACTTTTGTGAGAGAATGTTTTGAAAGATGTTTAGTAGTTGCGGCTTTCATGCAAGTGTTATCTGATTGCTTTTGCCAGAATCCGTCTCAGTCAGTCCTGATAGTCTACGCGACAAACTGAAGAAAGCAATCGCCTCAAAAGACCTCGGTGCTCTGCAAAGTGTGATAGAAGAGGCCGAACAAGCAGCCCTTCCAGAAGTGAGCTCGGATCTGCGTAAAGCCAGAGACACTCTGGAAAGTCTGGGAGGCGGACGCGGAGGTTAGATTTCAGTGTGAATTGCTCGCTCTTCTATTTAATTTGACATTTACTTAGTTTCTTGGAAATATTGGTTTTCATTGCGGCTTTAATTATCGGTGATTTTCGTTTCTTAAGGAACTAAGAGTGTTGAGAGTCTGCGTGCTAAATTGGACGAAGCAATCAAATCGAAAGACAGAAACCTGTTGGACAAAGTGGTCAGCGAATGTGTGTCGGCCGGAATGCCAGAACTGGCGGCTGATATCCAAAAAGCCAGAAGTGTAGCAGACATTCTACGCGGTGGCACTGGAGGTTAGATTTGAGACATTGCCGTACTTTTAGTGGATTTTCATTTGTTTTTTTAGTGCCATTTTATCTATTTGATTGGTGATTATTGAATCTATTTTATTTGATGGTGTGAAATATTCTTTGCTGGACAGATGTGAAATCGCCAGACACCCTTCGTGATCAACTGACATTGGCTATAAGACAAAAGGATATTAAGGGACTGGAGAAAGCCATTGCAGAAACAGAGGCTGCCAGATACCCAGAATTATCGGCTGAGCTTTGTAAAGCCAGGGACGCTCTAGAAAGCTTGGGAGGTGGTCGTGGAGGTCAGTTGGTTTAGATTGGCTGCAATTTTCTTTCTCCTTGTCTATTTGTGCTCTTTGCGTGAGCTTAGTTTTTACTCATTGGTCTTGTTGGCTTTTCTACATTAGGTAAATTATCGGCCGAGACACTGCGCGATCAGCTGAGTGCAGCGATCAGAGAAGGAGACAGAGAAACTTTGGAGGCTGTCTTGATTGAATGCGTGTCTGCTGGTATGCCGGAACTCGACTCTGCCATACAGCGTGCCAGGCGCACATTACAAGACATAGAAGAGGCACCAAAACTAGGTGGGCATTCTACAGCTATCGAAATTATATGCGCATTACGTTTCAGTGGATCGCTATCCCCCTGTTCGGAATGACACCGAATCACATAGCATGTTTGCAATAGACTAGAGCAATATACTATAGCAATATAATAGAGCACAATGATACGCTAGATATGTAGGATTACTTTTGTGAGAGAATGTTTTGAAAGATGTTTAGTAGTTGCGGCTTTCATGCAAGTGTTATCTGATTGCTTTTGCCAGAATCCGTCTCAGTCAGTCCTGATAGTCTACGCGACAAACTGAAGAAAGCAATCGCCTCAAAAGACCTCGGTGCTCTGCAAAGTGTGATAGAAGAGGCCGAACAAGCAGCCCTTCCAGAAGTGAGCTCGGATCTGCGTAAAGCCAGAGACACTCTGGAAAGTCTGGGAGGCGGACGCGGAGGTTAGATTTCAGTGTGAATTGCTCGCTCTTCTATTTAATTTGACATTTACTTAGTTTCTTGGAAATATTGGTTTTCATTGCGGCTTTAATTATCGGTGATTTTCGTTTCTTAAGGAACTAAGAGTGTTGAGAGTCTGCGTGCTAAATTGGACGAAGCAATCAAATCGAAAGACAGAAACCTGTTGGACAAAGTGGTCAGCGAATGTGTGTCGGCCGGAATGCCAGAACTGGCGGCTGATATCCAAAAAGCCAGAAGTGTAGCAGACATTCTACGCGGTGGCACTGGAGGTTAGATTTGAGACATTGCCGTACTTTTAGTGGATTTTCATTTGTTTTTTTAGTGCCATTTTATCTATTTGATTGGTGATTATTGAATCTATTTTATTTGATGGTGTGAAATATTCTTTGCTGGACAGATGTGAAATCGCCAGACACCCTTCGTGATCAACTGACATTGGCTATAAGACAAAAGGATATTAAGGGACTGGAGAAAGCCATTGCAGAAACAGAGGCTGCCAGATACCCAGAATTATCGGCTGAGCTTTGTAAAGCCAGGGACGCTCTAGAAAGCTTGGGAGGTGGTCGTGGAGGTCAGTTGGTTTAGATTGGCTGCAATTTTCTTTCTCCTTGTCTATTTGTGCTCTTTGCGTGAGCTTAGTTTTTACTCATTGGTCTTGTTGGCTTTTCTACATTAGGTAAATTATCGGCCGAGACACTGCGCGATCAGCTGAGTGCAGCGATCAGAGAAGGAGACAGAGAAACTTTGGAGGCTGTCTTGATTGAATGCGTGTCTGCTGGTATGCCGGAACTCGACTCTGCCATACAGCGTGCCAGGCGCACATTACAAGACATAGAAGAGGCACCAAAACTAGGTGGGCATTCTACAGCTATCGAAATTATATGCGCATTACGTTTCAGTGGATCGCTATCCCCCTGTTCGGAATGACACCGAATCACATAGCATGTTTGCAATAGACTAGAGCAATATACTATAGCAATATAATAGAGCACAATGATACGCTAGATATGTAGGATTACTTTTGTGAGAGAATGTTTTGAAAGATGTTTAGTAGTTGCGGCTTTCATGCAAGTGTTATCTGATTGCTTTTGCCAGAATCCGTCTCAGTCAGTCCTGATAGTCTACGCGACAAACTGAAGAAAGCAATCGCCTCAAAAGACCTCGGTGCTCTGCAAAGTGTGATAGAAGAGGCCGAACAAGCAGCCCTTCCAGAAGTGAGCTCGGATCTGCGTAAAGCCAGAGACACTCTGGAAAGTCTGGGAGGCGGACGCGGAGGTTAGATTTCAGTGTGAATTGCTCGCTCTTCTATTTAATTTGACATTTACTTAGTTTCTTGGAAATATTGGTTTTCATTGCGGCTTTAATTATCGGTGATTTTCGTTTCTTAAGGAACTAAGAGTGTTGAGAGTCTGCGTGCTAAATTGGACGAAGCAATCAAATCGAAAGACAGAAACCTGTTGGACAAAGTGGTCAGCGAATGTGTGTCGGCCGGAATGCCAGAACTGGCGGCTGATATCCAAAAAGCCAGAAGTGTAGCAGACATTCTACGCGGTGGCACTGGAGGTTAGATTTGAGACATTGCCGTACTTTTAGTGGATTTTCATTTGTTTTTTTAGTGCCATTTTATCTATTTGATTGGTGATTATTGAATCTATTTTATTTGATGGTGTGAAATATTCTTTGCTGGACAGATGTGAAATCGCCAGACACCCTTCGTGATCAACTGACATTGGCTATAAGACAAAAGGATATTAAGGGACTGGAGAAAGCCATTGCAGAAACAGAGGCTGCCAGATACCCAGAATTATCGGCTGAGCTTTGTAAAGCCAGGGACGCTCTAGAAAGCTTGGGAGGTGGTCGTGGAGGTCAGTTGGTTTAGATTGGCTGCAATTTTCTTTCTCCTTGTCTATTTGTGCTCTTTGCGTGAGCTTAGTTTTTACTCATTGGTCTTGTTGGCTTTTCTACATTAGGTAAATTATCGGCCGAGACACTGCGCGATCAGCTGAGTGCAGCGATCAGAGAAGGAGACAGAGAAACTTTGGAGGCTGTCTTGATTGAATGCGTGTCTGCTGGTATGCCGGAACTCGACTCTGCCATACAGCGTGCCAGGCGCACATTACAAGACATAGAAGAGGCACCAAAACTAGGTGGGCATTCTACAGCTATCGAAATTATATGCGCATTACGTTTCAGTGGATCGCTATCCCCCTGTTCGGAATGACACCGAATCACATAGCATGTTTGCAATAGACTAGAGCAATATACTATAGCAATATAATAGAGCACAATGATACACTAGATATGTAGGATTACTTTTGTGAGAGAATGTTTTGAAAGATGTTTAGTAGTTGCGGCTTTCATGCAAGTGTTATCTGATTGCTTTTGCCAGAATCCGTCTCAGTCAGTCCTGGTAGTCTACGCGACAAACTGAAGGAAGCAATCGCCACAAAAGACCTCGGTGCTCTGCAAAGTGTGATAGAAGAGGCCGAACAAGCAGCCCTTCCAGAAGTGAGCTCGGATCTGCGTAAAGCCAGAGACACTCTGGAAAGTCTGGGAGGCGGACGCGGAGGTTAGATTTCAGTGTGAATTGCTCGCTCTTCTATTTAATTTGACATTTACTTAGTTTCTTGGAAATATTGGTTTTCATTGCGGCTTTAATTATCGGTGATTTTCGTTTCTTAAGGAACTAAGAGTGTTGAGAGTCTGCGTGCTAAATTGGACGAAGCAATCAAATCGAAAGACAGAAACCTGTTGGACAAAGTGGTCAGCGAATGTGTGTCGGCCGGAATGCCAGAACTGGCGGCTGATATCCAAAAAGCCAGAAGTGTAGCAGACATTCTACGCGGTGGCACTGGAGGTTAGATTTGAGACATTGCCGTACTTTTAGTGGATTTTCATTTGTTTTTTTAGTGCCATTTTATCTATTTGATTGGTGATTATTGAATCTATTTTATTTGATGGTGTGAAATATTCTTTGCTGGACAGATGTGAAATCGCCAGACACCCTTCGTGATCAACTGACATTGGCTATAAGACAAAAGGATATTAAGGGACTGGAGAAAGCCATTGCAGAAACAGAGGCTGCCAGATACCCAGAATTATCGGCTGAGCTTTGTAAAGCCAGGGACGCTCTAGAAAGCTTGGGAGGTGGTCGTGGAGGTCAGTTGGTTTAGATTGGCTGCAATTTTCTTTCTCCTTGTCTATTTGTGCTCTTTGCGTGAGCTTAGTTTTTACTCATTGGTCTTGTTGGCTTTTCTACATTAGGTAAATTATCGGCCGAGACACTGCGCGATCAGCTGAGTGCAGCGATCAGAGAAGGAGACAGAGAAACTTTGGAGGCTGTCTTGATTGAATGCGTGTCTGCTGGTATGCCGGAACTCGACTCTGCCATACAGCGTGCCAGGCGCACATTACAAGACATAGAAGAGGCACCAAAACTAGGTGGGCATTCTACAGCTATCGAAATTATATGCGCATTACGTTTCAGTGGATCGCTATCCCCCTGTTCGGAATGACACCGAATCACATAGCATGTTTGCAATAGACTAGAGCAATATACTATAGCAATATAATAGAGCACAATGATACACTAGATATGTAGGATTACTTTTGTGAGAGAATGTTTTGAAAGATGTTTAGTAGTTGCGGCTTTCATGCAAGTGTTATCTGATTGCTTTTGCCAGAATCCGTCTCAGTCAGTCCTGATAGTCTACGCGACAAACTGAAGAAAGCAATCGCCACAAAAGACCTCGGTGCTCTGCAAAGTGTGATAGAAGAGGCCGAACAAGCAGCCCTTCCAGAAGTGTGCTCGGATCTGCGTAAAGCCAGAGACACTCTGGAAAGTCTGGGAGGCGGACGCGGAGGTTAGATTTCAGTGTGAATTGCTCGCTCTTCTATTTAATTTGACATTTACTTAGTTTCTTGGAAATATTGGTTTTCATTGCGGCTTTAATTATCGGTGATTTTCGTTTCTTAAGGAACTAAGAGTGTTGAGAGTCTGCGTGCTAAATTGGACGAAGCAATCAAATCGAAAGACAGAAACCTGTTGGACAAAGTGGTCAGCGAATGTGTGTCGGCCGGAATGCCAGAACTGGCGGCTGATATCCAAAAAGCCAGAAGTGTAGCAGACATTCTACGCGGTGGCACTGGAGGTTAGATTTGAGACATTGCCGTACTTTTAGTGGATTTTCATTTGTTTTTTTAGTGCCATTTTATCTATTTGATTGGTGATTATTGAATCTATTTTATTTGATGGTGTGAAATATTCTTTGCTGGACAGATGTGAAATCGCCAGACACCCTTCGTGATCAACTGACATTGGCTATAAGACAAAAGGATATTAAGGGACTGGAGAAAGCCATTGCAGAAACAGAGGCTGCCAGATACCCAGAATTATCGGCTGAGCTTTGTAAAGCCAGGGACGCTCTAGAAAGCTTGGGAGGTGGTCGTGGAGGTCAGTTGGTTTAGATTGGCTGCAATTTTCTTTCTCCTTGTCTATTTGTGCTCTTTGCGTGAGCTTAGTTTTTACTCATTGGTCTTGTTGGCTTTTCTACATTAGGTAAATTATCGGCCGAGACACTGCGCGATCAGCTGAGTGCAGCGATCAGAGAAGGAGACAGAGAAACTTTGGAGGCTGTCTTGATTGAATGCGTGTCTGCTGGTATGCCGGAACTCGACTCTGCCATACAGCGTGCCAGGCGCGCATTACAAGGCATAGAAGAGGCACCAAAACTAGGTGGGCTGTCTGTAGTTATATAACTTATATTTGTATATCATTATAATGAATATTTCAATGCAATCATTTGAAAATCATTGTGTTGCTCCTAAACAGTAAAATTTAAACTAATTATTTCCCCTTGAAATCTGTTTTTTTTATTGTCACTTTGCATCCCAATTTCATCAAGTTTTAATTGTCCTATTTATTCAATTAAATACCTACAAGGTACATTTACTTTGCCTGATGTCAGTCATCTTGGCATGATATTAACTGAATACGTTCTGGGTCTGCATTGGGAACATTTATTTTTTATTCATTTTTCATTAGGTGTATCATCGTCTGATAACTTTCAGCAGAAAACAGAGATTGGTGATACCGATCTAGACACTACGTAGGCTGTCCTGACAAAATTTATGTCTGCTGATATACCTAATTATGACTCACAAACCTTATTAGATTTATGTTTGTAGACTTTAAAGACGCCACTAACGGAGCCGGCTGTCCTTTGCCGGTAGTAATTGGTTTAATATAAGGCCTTTTTTTTATCCAAAGGAATCAGGTTGTTTTATACTTGTTTTTTTTTTCACCAGTCTTATCGAATTTTATCATTATTAGTGAACTTGTTCAATATGACTGAAAATATATCTATTTAAACATGTGTAACTCTGCATTCTTTTGTTTTTTGTACATCCCATGGTAGGAATTTTGACTTAACTAAAGATTGTCCAAAAACGTATACGAAAATTGTTGTTGGTTCTCATTCAGGAAAATTAGCTGTCTCTTCACTGCAAATTCATACTATTGTAATTTTTGAATTACCTTTTTGCTTTTTAAGAGTTATGTTTTCGATAAAGTTTTTTCATCTGTTTAAAATAATACCTCCTAACGTTTTTTTGAAAACATATTATATCGTGCTTTGTATGTTAGATAAACCATCTGAAGAGACCCTCAGGTACAAATTGATAACTGCGATGAAGAAAGACGATAGAGAGACCCTGGAGAGAATAATAAAAGAATGTGTAGCTTCTGGTATGCCAGAACTCGAGCCAGACATAAGACGGGCTAGAGGTGCTCTAATTGGCATGGAATACGCTCCACTGGAAGGTGCGTGCTCATATTTTAGTGTTTTTAATCTCAATCTGACATATATGTTTAATATAGCAAATTTTCTACCACCGTCAGAATCTAAGTTCTCTCAAAACATTAGTTTTTTTCTCCATCAAAGAATCTTTCTTGTGGAGTGTCGGATCTGCTGCTGTCGGCATGTATCATATTGTATTATTTCTATGGTTCTGAGAAATATGGCTACTTCACTGTTACTTTTGATTATAAATCATTGAGAATCGGGTTGATGATTTTATCTTACCTGCAATGATTTGAATGAGTTTATATTGAAACATTGTAAAATCTGATTATTTTATTTCTGTATTAGTTCGATCATTGTGTGTCAGATTTATGCCTAATCATGGCTTGATGCTAAAAAGTATATGTATTTGAATAAGTGTTTAACATATCTTATCATTCGCCAGTCTAAATCTGGCTGTTCTACTCTTGTATCTCTCCTACGTTATTTTATCATATTTTGTCATGCATATGAAATGGCGGAAAGTATATCGTGGTACGTTATCTTTTTGAATTGTCTTTGATCAATCAGCTTTCAAAAAATGGTCATGTGACCCTTTCACCTACGTTGTTTTCTATTGCGATTGTTAGATACGCCCCCTACATCAGTTTCGGTCTTACGCGACGAACTCGAAAGAGCAACTAGAGAGAGGGACAAAGAATCTCTGGAAAGAATCGTTGAAGGTGCTGAGCGTGCTGGATTTCCAGAACTTGACCCACTTCTCCGTAAAGCCAGAGACACTCTAGAAAGTCTAGGAGGCGGTCGTGGAGGTTAGAAACAAGTGTTTGTTGTCTTAGTACATCGCTAAAACTTTGAAAATTGCTTCAATTTGTTACACTTAAATTTGTTCGTCTCAAAAGTGAAATTCATCATATTTTATCATAAATTAGCTTCGAGACAAACCTGTTTAGGATTTATGTTAAGGAATTCTTTCAACAAAGTGATATTTCAGTCCAAACATATACTTTTTCTAGTGTACTTTCCTGTGAAAACATTCACTTTTTTCCACATTTTGCCGATTTGTGATCTTTGGTTGTGAATATGTTAATGATATAAAAAATGAGAATGATACTGGAAATAAAGATACTATTGAATTTGAAACTGAAGAACCATAAAAGTACTTGAAGAATCAGTAAGACTGCTAAAAGAGATACAATCGAATCAATAGTTAGTGAAAATTCTGGTAATGCAATACGATTGAGTTTGATCCTCAATGAGCTTCCTAAACCTTTGGGGCCTATTCCGTAGTTGAAATAGTTTCGTAATTCTCACTGGCGCCAAAAACTGGAGTTTGAACAAATGAACAAGTCAGGGTTTGAATGCTGATTCTCAAGACAGTCAGCCCTTTCCTATTCTGAAGACTAGCACAACACAACTTGTCATTGTTTCCCTCTCTGGCCTTGTGTCATATTAAGCAAAGTTTAGTAAACATTTTTGAAAGAGCCTCTCTCGTGGCTAGACATAGTCGCGTATTTCCTATAGACAGCGGTGATTGGTGTTTAAGTCTGAGTAAGAGGTAGGATTTTGAATGCTCATTTCCAAAGCAATTGGACATTGGAAGACTGATGTAAGACAATCTCACTCTTCCGATGTTCCTAACAATTTGTCCATGTGTCTGAGATAGCCTTATAGTTGAATTGATCAAATATTTTTCACTGGCTTTTAAGGTCCATAATCAAATTCAGGTGAATGTTAATAATGATATCATTGGTAGACACGCCCTTTCCACTTGGACAATCGCGGCACAGTCTTTGTACCAGTTTTTTCTTTTTTGGTTTTTGTGCTATACAAGGATTTAAAAAAACAAATCAGCACCCTTAAAAACCCATCTGTTTATGCTGTCATACAACCATAAGGTTTCTAACCTGTAAAAGAAGCTAGTGCTACTTGTGATACTATTTCTAAAGTGGCGTGACTGTAGTAAAACGGAAGTTGGTAGGTCGGTTTCGAATTCCTGTTGATGGTTCTTGATTCACTTGTACAAATTATTATCCCGTAGCCGTTTTGCATTCTCAGGGTACCTTATCGTAGTCGAATTGTTTACAGGCTGCAAACCTTGTCGATCATTATTTCTAAGTAGTGATTTGGATTCTCACTGGGTACCCCATACTTTTAATCTTGTGCTAAAACTAAGCTAACTTTAGTAAATAACAACTAATTAGTAACAACTATTCCATCTACCCTGGCCCTACCAGCAGCTCGTATTTGTATTCGTGTATATTAAAAAAAGGTAGACATGTTTTAAATGTCGTGTTTATTTAATCTAAAAGGTTTGAAATCCCCTGAGGTTCTTCGTGCTCAACTCCATGAGGCTATTAAGTCAAAAGACAGAAAGCTGTTGGAAACAGTTATACGTAAGTGCGTGTCCGTTGGAATGCCTGAACTGGACGCTGACATTCAAGAAGCCAGAAGAGTAGCAGACATTCTACAGGGTGGCACTGGAGGTTCGTTATGCATATCTAAAATTGTAACAGAGACAGTATCACTAATCTAGTGATATTAGTACTACTGGGTGTAAGAAGTTCCAGATAGACTTTTTTGCTTTAGTCAATCAAAACGAAATGATATTTCATAAACTAGTTAAATTGCGATGTTCTAAAGAGAATGAAATATTACAAAAAACACCCCCCCCCCAAAAAAACACAAAAAAAAACAAAACCCACTAATCCTCAGAATAATCCATTGAAAGTTTAAATCAATAAGATTAAAAGAAAGTATAACACTTTATCTCGGGGCTTTGTACCTACTTTGTTCTTGGGATTTAATAAAAGTTTAAAGTAATTGCTGGAAATTTAGACAGGATTTTAGTTTTAACCGTACATAGTAATCAAAAGTTCAGTACATTGGAAGTATCACAAAACCACTCTGTAGATGAACGATTTCCTTACGTTTCTGTCAGTAGCTGAATATTTCACATATCGTTTGTTTTGATTGGCAGATGTTAAATCTGCGGTCAGTCTACGTGAGAACCTTGCCGAAGCTGTGAGAAGCAGAGATATGAAGAAGTTGCAAAATGTTATTGAGGAATGTGAAACTGCTGGATATCCAGAGTTGAGCTCTGAGCTTAGCAAAGCCAAAGATACGTTGGAAAGTCTAGAAGGCGAACGCAAAGGTTCGTCTTTCTTTCATTTTTATGCCTCAGATTAATGTCGTTTTTGTCAGGTATAGACTTAGTTGGATCCTTGAGCACACTCTGTAGAGTAATGGTTAGCAAGCCCATCTTGGTCACCAAATCACTAGTTTAGTGAACTCTTTCATCATAAAGTGCTCCATGATTCTAGCTTTGACCCATGCTAAGTTATTTTAGTAAATGCCTGTTGATATGTGAAATTCGAATCAAAATATATATCTGCTTAAATATTTTTGATTTCATGTTCTGGAATTAAATAATAGTTTTACTACAAAATGTTTTGAAAATCAGAAAGGTAGGGCTTGTCAGTGGTCTTAAGGCAACTGTTACTGATATAATAAGCCTATTTCATGTACGATATAAATGCATTTTAATGATTTTAGAAATGCTTTGAAAATTAAGATGAAGAGTATACTCGATGTTCAACAATTTATGCAAGATTTACTGACAGAATAGGCCTAGTATATGTATAATGTAAATACTTTCCTAATGTTTTTACAATAGAAAAGCATGGAAAATCAAAGGGGAATATGATTGTTATTGGTCAAGAATTAATTTGAAGGATTATGAGAAAATAGGGAAGTTATAAGTATCATGTAATCATATTAACAGTTATTTAATCGTAGAATGCATTGTAGATGATCTGTGCGCGTTATAATTCCTACTTTTCTCTTTTGGTGTCCATTCCATCTATTAGGAACTCCTTCTTCTACTGACTTACTAAAGAAACTTCGCAATGCCATCAGAGAAGGAGACATTGAACGTTTGAAAGAAGTGATAAACGAAAGTGTGGCTTCTGGTTTTCCGGAGCTTGACACTACTATTCAGCGGGCCAGAGATATTTTGAAAATTTTGGAAGCAAGCGCTTCTAGAGAAATAAAGTCTTGCAGACCGGACATTCTGCGGGAAAGACTACGAAAAGCTACCCGACAGAGAGACAAGGATGCGCTGGCTAAGATCATCGCAGAACTGGAAGCAGCTAGATTCCCAGAACTCAGCTCGGATCTCCGAAGAGCCAGAGACACTCTGGAGAGTCTCGGAGGCGGTCGTGGAGGTTAGATTTAAAATTCAAATTTATCTGCGGCTGAGTCTCCGTATTTGCAGGGTCACGTGTCATACCTCTCGTTAAATAGTTTAATGCCATGACTATCTCTATTCTCATCTAAATAACTCCACATTGTTTCTATATATTTTCAAATATTCATGCAATAATCACCATTAACAGAGCTAAGTTTGAATATCTTGAAAGAGAGTTAATTATGTTATTATTTTCATTTATCCAATATATGCACCAGAGCACTCAGCACAATATTATGTCATTAGTCTTCTGTGCGATAAGCAGTCTAGATTCTTTCATTATAAAATACATTGCAAATGAGAAGGGTGTTGTCAATGGTCAATTACGGGAAGCGTTACCGACAGAGTGAGGCTATTATCTAGAAAGTGCATCCATTTGCTTTGTAAATCATTCCAATATAAAAATTTACTACGATTTATTTTACTATTGTAATGCATTCAAATGCAATTTTATTGTAGGCATGCATTTCAAATTATATCACTATACAAATGCACTGCAAATCATTTCACTATAGAAATGCATAGCAATCTTAAAAAGATATGGAATTACATTACAAATTACTTTATTATAGAATTGCACTACATATTATTTTACTTTGTAAATGAAGTGTGAATGAGGTGAAAAGGGATTGTCAGTGGTCAGGAATTAAGGTAGGCGGTACTGACGAAAGAGATATATCATATGTATATTGTAAATGCATTGTTAATGATTTCACTATAAAAATGTATTAAATGAGTTTTTATTCTTGTGAGTCGATCAAATCTGTGGCGGACTATAGATTTTACAAGCTACCCTGCGAAAGTACGAATACGGACCCCTGCAAATAGGGAGAAACGATTGTATTTGAATTTAATTCGTAGAATGTTGTTGTCCTAATGTAGCCGAGTTATTTTGATGCAAGAAAACTGAGTTGGTTCTTCTAAATTGTCAGGGAGAAAGACTGTGGAGGGTCTGCGAGCGAAACTCAACGAGGCAATGAAAACGAAAGATAAAGACAAACTGGACAAAGTGATCGGCGAATGTGTGTCTGCCGGAATGCTAGAGCTGGATGCTGACATCCATAAAGCTAGAGGCATAGCAGACATTCTTCGTGGTGGCACTGGAGGTTGGTATTTCTCCAGAATCCCACTTTTTGGGATAGAGACCTCAATTACCTTCGTTGTTACACCAAGATTTCAAATCCTTCGACAGCTTTTATGAGCCTAGTAATTGCATATTCCGTCCCTCGCTATATAATGTGCATTCATTTTACATTTTCACTTAAGAAATCATTATGGGCAATATGCAACAAGGTCGGTGGATAATACGATTAAAAAAATTAGTGCCCCAAAATATGCTCTTAAAAACTCCACTGATCCACAAGTATAGACGGCGGTTTACAAATTGTATTTTGTAGATTAAAAACTGGTCTTATACAAGGTTAAGCATGATTCGATGTATCATTTTTTACACCTTTTCATGAAACCTATTATGTGTAGTTTCTATTTTTTAACATCTTGTAAATGCAGAACATGGAATAGACCCTGCTTGACAATTCAGAGAAAAAGCTTTCTCATTAAGGAACATTTGGTAACATTAAAAACTTTAGATAAAATTCTAGATCTTATTGATATAATTCACTGGATGCATTTGGTATAGCATATTTTATAGCGTCATGTTGGTTATTTTTAATGAAAAGAAACTTTACTCTAAATTTGTGAAACGAGATAATGTTACTGATCAGTGATTTTCACGGACAAACGTGTCCTCTTTTGATATCCCAGGATTTTAAGGAGGCTTTTTTGTTTCTCTCATAAAATGATTTATCGTATAAAATAGAAAAACTATTTCATACACAAAAAAAGAATGTATTTGGCTAGCAATATATGATAGATTGTTTTGTCACAAAATGTTGTTTAAAACCAGCAAATATTTACCACGTATAAACAAATTAATATTTTTCCTTTGTGAAATACGATTGGTTCGTATATCTCCATAAAAAGCTTTTTTTCAAACAGACGATAAAATAATAATCAAATTCAAGCAGATCGTAGTGAAATTTCAACAGAAATGTAATTATAATAAAAATTACGACACAAAGGTACTTCTTTGTCATTCATACGATACTTATTGTGAAGTGTTCCTCATACGTTCCATTTTGGGGTGTCAACTTCTCTAACTTGAAATAAGGCATAGATAAAAAATACGTTTTATTTGTTTCGAGATAATAGCGAAATGCTACAAAACTGAGAATCTTGTGTCACTCACTCATTTTTCTTTTTTTTCTCGTGTCGTTATTTACTGGTGAAATATTTTCGTCCATCAGATGTCGTAGCCAGTCATACATTGCGTGATCAACTGACAACAGCCATCAAAGCTAAGAATCTTCAAGCTTTAGAAAAAATCATAAACGTCGCCGAAGTCGCCGAATACCCGGAACTGAGCTCCGTTGTCCGAAAAGCGAGAGACACTCTGGAAAGTTTGGGAGGCGGACGAGGAGGTCAGTTGTCCGCGAATATTTACTTCCATTTATCGATGTAAAATGATTGATATCAACGGGTTTAATTGGACCTCTTTTGCTCTTGGGGATTGATATTTTCATATACTTCTTTTTATCTACATGTGACTTTTTCGTGTGTTCATTAATCACTGGTGGTTGCTAATCATTAGTAAAAATGGAAACGAAGGATAAGCCTTCGGCAAGATTTGAACTCATATCCATTATCCTCGAAAATTTCATCAGTCTGTAAAAGCTGTCTCATTACTTCGGGCCATCGGATTACAAATTTGAAATCGAAACGTACATCTATCATTCTTTATTTTCTCCAAACGCCTGGTACGCTACCATCTTTTTTGTTTACATACACTAGTCGTATTAGTATTGATATCATCAGAATTTCTTAGATGATGCATTGTCAATTAATAGTAATATTATTCACTTTCATCTTATTTCTTTCGCTTTTTATCACAACTCTCTGGTCGTT
Source organism: Thysanoteuthis rhombus (assembly GCA_963457665.1). Taxonomy (NCBI): domain Eukaryota; kingdom Metazoa; phylum Mollusca; class Cephalopoda; order Oegopsida; family Thysanoteuthidae; genus Thysanoteuthis; species Thysanoteuthis major. The sequence goes on from OY735200.1 coordinate 19,596,794, forward strand.
ACTCAATGATCATTAATAGGAAGCAGATTGGAATTATAGAAAAATCCTCCGGCAAGATTTGAACCTGCGTGATAAGGAGCATAGAATGACCACCAGAGGGTTACAACGAAAATCAACACAAACATTACTTGAGAAATATGAGTCAGAAATTAATAATAAATGACAATGCTAGTCTAAAAGAATTCATTGGCTACCTGGGATGTTATGAACAAATGTTCAGCTGTATTTTGATCATCTCCTGGCTGGAGAATATTGTCAGAATGAAATGATTTTTCTCGGAAAACGAATTGGGACACCAAGAATTAACAGGAATCTTGTTCAGTCCCTGCGCATGCACATTGATGCTGCTGAATTTAAAAAAATATCAGCAAAGCCATTGGTTGAATATTGCTTGAATTTTAACATGCATCTCGCAAAATGCTTTGAAAAATCATGTACGCATGGCAAGGATTCGGCATGGTGAAATGAGAAATGAAGCAATCGGATTTCTTTTCTAAGATCTTTTTTTGGTTTCTCTTTACTCACTAGGATCTAAGACACCCGAAAATTTACGTGAAAAACTGACCAGAGCAATGAAGAGCGGCGACAAAGATGCACTGGAAAGAGTGATTGATGAATGTGTAGCGGCTGGCATGTCAGAACTTGACACAGACATTGACCGTGCCAGAGATGTTCTGGAGGATATGGACGATTTCGTGGGTCAACGCAGAGGTTAGATTCGGAATGCACTCTTTGTAATGCAGATATAGCTTTAATTGCGATGCGGCTGCTTGCCTTCTTAATTTTACTGATGGCTTAGGTCTAGCTATAAACGCTAAATGAAGAGCTAGTCTCATTACTTCTTCGAAATATAAGTAATTTTTTTATAGTTAGGTTTATGTATGCACTTTCATGAGTAACTATGCATATGATATTTTTTCATTCTAAAGAATTAAAAAAAACTTATTCTACGATATTTATTTAGATTACATGTATAATTAGTTATATTTCACGATTATCTGTTCAGTTTTTTAGTAGAAGAATTTCATATTTCTTTATATATATATATATGTGTGTGTGTGTGTGTATATGCATGTGTGTGTGTGTATGTGTGAAGACTTGCTGACGTACCTCTGTCTGCATATATATCTGAGTATTTTATGCTTTTCAGTCAGAAGAAGATAGCTTTTAGGAATTGAGCGAGCAGAAAAATGAGTTTGGAAAACGTTAGTTATATCTTGCTTTTTAAATTATCAGACTCTCGATTGGCTTCCCCGGACACCCTTCGTGATCAACTGAAAGAAGCCATACAAGCTAAAGACACTGACGCCTTGAATAGACTTATAGATGAGGCTGAGACTGCTGGATATCCAGAACTTGGCCCAGATCTCCGTAAAGCCAGAGACACATTAGAAAGCCTAGGCGGAGGACGTGGAGGTTAGCAACATGAAATCATTTTTTTTTTTTAAGTTTATCAAATTTGGAACGATCAATGGTAAACGTATTTACGTTCAGAATTAACTTGAATTCTATTACCCGGGATATCTCTTCATAGGGAAAAACTTGCAACGTGACATTATTTCATCAGTAATATATATATATATATATATATATATATATATATATATATATATATATATATATATATATAGTTACCTTCATGTGGAGGCCCATTTTTTGATGATAATAATGGTGATTATATTCTTGATAAATCAATTTAATTTTGATTCCATTCAAATTAGTTTTTATGCTTCATCGAAAAAAACATAATTACACTTTTCGAATCTGCCAATAATATTTGATACCTATTCTGTTTTCGACTGCCAGGATCTAAGACTCCTGAAATGTTACGAGAAAAACTTCAAGAGGCCTCTAGGCGCCGGGACAAAGGAAGCCTGGACAGGGCCCTTCGTGATTGCGTCGCTGCCGGCTTACCAGAGCTGGACGCTGATATTCAACAGGCCAGGAGGCTCTCCAATATACTTGGAGGGGGTACTGGAGGTTAGCTTCGACTATTTTCAAAAATATTATTCTTGGTTAGGTGTATTTTTTTAAAATTTTATATTATTTACATAAAGATGTCAATCAGGCTATTTCAAATTTCTGAAAAAATCAACATACATGTTTTGGATCTCGGCTACTTCTGCAAATCATTGTCGGTATCGTAAGGTCGATCTTCAATAAGTGTCCCAGTGTTATGGCCATATCTCAAGCTAAGTTTGGTAAATTTTTTTGTAAAATGTCGAAACTTGTTTGTTACACAGTAGTCCCTATTCATTCTCTGGTTATATGTCCCAGGACCCCCAATTGAATACCTAGAACCATGGATCGTACCAAACCCTGTTTTCCTTATACATATCTATGATAAAGTTTAATCGCATAATGGGCAATTAACAATAATAACTAGCAATGAAATATCAGCGTTACAACAAAATACTATAAAAGTAAAAATCAAACACAAATCGGGAAAATCAAACAACAAATGCAAGATTCCTTCTTATTACAGTCTCAGCATCCAATATTTTCTCATTAAGATCAAATGGTATGCACCAGTGATGATGAACTGGTGATATGTGTTATTTTAACTCACTTTAAACGTGCAAAATGCTGTACAGCATCGTATAGAGAGATACATATTAGTGAGATAGGTACCCTATAAATTCAATAAATAAAACAAACAGAAAAAACAGCATGAACCTCTTTTGATTCCTAATAATTCGGATAAATTTAATTGAATTTGCGGCTGTTCTAAGCCTTGTTTAATATCGATTTGTTTCCTCCGATCAGATATAAAAAATGCTGACGACATTCACGACCAACTGTCCATTGCAATCAAATCGAAAGATCCCGAGGCCTTATCAAAGGCAATCGAAGAAGCAGAAAACGCTGGGTATCCTGAGTTAGGTACCCAATTGCGTAAAGCCAGAGACACCCTTGAAGCCGTTGGCGGCGGCCGTGGAGGTTAGGCTTATTTTCATTCAGCTGTTTATGTATGAAGCATCTCTAGAATCTGAGCCACCTAAAATCATATAGTGATTCTATGTGCATGTGTGCTTGCAAGTTTACGATTCTCGGTATATATACATATATATTGCAGGAGTCATGTAAATATTCAGAAATTCTGTATTTATATAGTTTGTAATAGTATAGTCGTGAAAAACAATTGCTAATGGGGTAAGAATTCTTGCTTGTCTTCATGGTGCATGTAAAATGATATCAACATGGAGAATTTGGTATATCTGCTGGTGTGCCAGAGTCAGTGTGTGTATATGTGTGCGTAAACGAGCGATGGTTATTTACTTACTTTTATATGCAAAGCATGGAAATTGCTTATCGAACTATTTTAACGTACAATAGCTTAAATGAAGCATGTACCGATATCATGATTAGAATCTATATTTTAGTTTAAGTCCTTGTTGAGAAGCCTTTCGAATGAGTGAAACCAACTGCAAACCTTAATATCCATAAGATTGCATGGGGATGCTTTGTGGAAGAAAGTTCTCGCGAAGATCCAGGAAAAGAATTAGACGCATGGCTTTAGAATAAATGTCTGATTTAATGCTTCCATAGTTAAACTTGAGTTTTCAAATCTACGAAATATTTGGGTTAGAATCCCCATCGTTGTTATTTTTTATTATACCGTTTCGGTTCTTTTGCTCTTCGACCTTATTTGCTTTTATGCAAATCCAAGAATCATTCCGAACTTTTCTTACTATCCCCAAAAGAAGTTTTTACCACTTATGAACTCGGTCGGCAAAATCCTGGGCACCGGAACGGTATTATCAAAACAAAATAAAGTCTCTTTGCCGTGGAGCGGTAGTCAACATCACAGTCTCGCTAATTAGTGTTATTTTTAATGAGTTCGATCCATTCGAATCTTAGTAAATACCGAAAAATGTAACATTGATGAGGATACTAGACCAAATATTTTGTAGGACAAAGGAAGCGACTCCAGTGAAAAATTTCAAGCAGTATTTAACAAATCAAAATTATTTCTGTAAGAAAAAATCAGTTGACGCACCACAAACTTCAACAATTTGAAAGCATGGCTTAGAAAGGAACAAGAATGACATCGCATGGGAAATACTTATCGTCTGTTTTATTCTTTGTCATGTTAGGAAGTAAAAGCCCGGATGTGTTACGTGACAAACTGAGAGCAGCCATGCGAGACGGTACCAAAGATGATTTGGAAGATGCCATCAGCGAATGTATCGCAGCAGGAATGCCTGAGCTTGATAGTGTTATACATCATGCGAGAAATCTTCTAGATACCTTTGATGATTCAAAATCCAGAGGTCAGCGTTAAAACTTTCTTTTCGGGAAACTATCATATCATTATTTTATCTTAAAAGATGTAATTATCCATTGTTTAATATAAATATTAGAAATCTTTCTTATGCTTTGTTTATCCCTGTAGTCATCTCATGTATCTTAGGGGAAGCAACACATTTTTTGCGATTTCCAAAGCAAGTAGGTTTTCACGGAGTGGAGTTAGTATCCCCGCAACCAACTCTTTTCCTTTGCTCGATTTAGGGCCTAGCCATGTCTTAGTTAAAATATCCTTCTCTTGGGTTGAACTCCTTACAGAGCTAGATGACTCTAAATTGCCCACTTACTTGCCCATAGCTGGAGAGAAGTGGACTCATGTCTTTACCAATAGCATTTCTGTGAAAAAAAACATGAATCCAGTTTGCTGATTCTTTTTTCCGTACCGTTTACCGCTCAGACATTTCACCCCCCCCATCTCGCAATTTGTTTAACTGTTTGTCAATACTATTCAGCACTTACTTACTATTCGGAAAAAAAGACTGGCTACTTCCGAGTCAAACTCCACTCTGACTGAAGCTCGAATATGAATATGATGTCAGGTGAAAAATAATTGCTGAAAAAGCAATGGTTGCTAGTTTACACCACGTGATGTCATGACATTATTCTTCCCCCTCTCAAAATACCGTCTGAAGAATTGCGATAATAAAGTCAACTCTCATGAGTGTGACAATTAGTAGTAAATACTGTATCAGTCGAAGTTATATTGGATCTTACATCACTATTTAAAAAGTGGTTGCATATTATAGGAAGGTAAATCGTAAAGTTAGAAAGACTTCTTATTTGAATGATTTTAAATTTTGTCTACACCTGTATATAGATGTACAGACCCACTAGGTCAGAAGTATACGAGAATAACTTCGTTATTTTCTTTTAATAAAAGATTTTTCTTCGTTTTGTCAAAATTTTGTTAAAAGCAATTGCATTCCAAGCGGGTCTGTACCATACCAAGCTAGAGTTAGTAAAATTCTGAAATTAGATTATACGACTTTATTCTAGATGGTTTATAAATTGGGTGACATGCGTTTTATTGGAACATCCACCAGCGGATGTTTGGGTTTGTGTGTGTGTGTGTGTGTCATAGCTAATAGCATTCTTTGCTTCCTCACACTGTGTAGGTTCGCGCTCTGTATCACCAGACAACCTCAGAGATCAGCTGCAACAAGCAATCAAAAGCAAAGACCGAAATGCCCTGGAGAGATTAATAGACGAAGCTGAAAGAGCCGGCTATCCAGAACTGGGTTCTGACCTTCGTGAGGCCAGGGAAACCTTGGAAAACTTAGGAGGAGGACGTGGAGGTTAGCGTTGTATATTTAATTCAAAATGTGCATTAAATCACTTTCAGGTTTTTTTTATCAATTATATTAGTTGTTTATGTAATTTGTGTTATCACGACGATGATTTATAAACCAAGTACACAGAAATTTTATCCATATCGATCATTACATATATAGTGACACAGTAGGCGTATACATTACATATAGTGATAATAAAGGATGTATGATATAGAATTATTTATATTTTTGTTTATACATTATCATATGTGTATTTAGGACATTTTACTATATACATGTATTTACATGTATGTGCGTGTGTGTGTGCGCGTGTGTGTGTGCGTGTGTGTGATATTTTGACAGTATCGATTCATATTGCATTTCAGACATGAACGAGGTGTTCCTGTACAGTACATTTTTTTTTATTCATTGTTTTGTTCAAAGCGCATTCTTCTCTTTTTTCGTCTGCATTTGTGTGCGCGTTTTCCTTTCTATTCATGATTTTTCTCCAACAGTCTTTCATGCAGAAATCCAGCGCTGGCATAACACCATAATATTGAAAAAAGAAAAAAATGAGATTTAACCACTATTTTGATATTTTGAATATTTTCTGTCTGCCAGGAACTAAGTCTCCCGATGTACTTCGAAAGAAACTTGAGGATGCCATGAGGAGAAAAGACAAACGCGCCTTGGACAATGCCATTCGAGAATGTGTGGCCGCTGGTTTGCCCAGTTTAGATGATGCAATCCAAAAGGCTAGAACTGTTTCGGACATTCTTGGAGGCGGTGCCGGAGGTTAGAAATATTTTTTTGTAAATGCATGTAATGCATGCTAGTAGGAATATTAGAAAATATTTTCTTACATCACTGTGAAACATATTTTATTACTTATAAGGGGCTAAACATTTTGATCAATTTGAAAATGTGCATGTGTCTTTTATGGAAATTATATAGATATTATGGAAATTATTTTCTCACTCTGAAAATATTAGAATCAGAGCGCCTATCATAGAGCAACCATTAGCAAGATGATCTCAGGGAGTGTTCGCATGTGTAGAGAGCTCTTTTGTAAAATTAGTGTATTTTTTTCTTGTTTAGATTTCTATAATTTCTTGCTGACACCGTATTTTAATTCTTGGTAGATATCAAATCTTCAGCTGCGTTGCAAAAGCATCTATCAGATGCTATCAACTCGAAAGATATTGACAGCCTCCGAAAAGCTATCCAAGATGCTGAAGACGCTGGATACCCAGAGCTTGGAGAACAACTTCGAAAAGCTAGAGATACCCTTGAAGCCCTTGGTGGAGGTCGTGGAGGTTAGATTTATCTTCTGATATGCACGCGTGTCTTGCCTTTTGCATGGTTTTCTTTTAGAGTGGTTTTTCTCAGAGGAGCAGATATTAACTCAACAAAGGAGAAATCAACAGTCTGGTTGCAAAGTTTCTATGGAAAAAAATGCTGTGTGATGATGTGGGGAATACTCCTTGAAGGATCTCGCTGTTTCATCTTTATTCATCCCAAGTTTTAATCACGAAGCTTTCTGGATTTTACATCGAGTGGTTTAGTTAGGGCTCCCAGCGTAAAGTGAGAGCGCTTGTTGAGTTAAGGTAAGCAAGTTTGTCTTGCTAGATCATTCGCTAGCATGCTGGGTTTGATTCTCAACGGTTGGCGCACTTGTTGCCAGTTCTAGATTATGTTAAACTAATAATAGTTCAGTTAAGGCACCCGAAGTGGAATAAAAACTTCTACTCTGATGTAATGATGAGCTGCTTAATCTTGCTAGACCCTTTTCGAGCGTGGCGGGTTCGATTCTTTTCGGGTAACTCACACTTGTGACCCTGCTCCTGACCAAGTCAAGTTCAACAAATATCAAGAATGGTTCAGCTGCTGGAGTAAAGTCTTCCTCCAAGATAACTTATTGGAATGTTTATCTTTTCGAGTAAAAGAATTTCCGAATGAAAGAAACTGACGGTAATGAATCGAACATAACTTTTTTTTTTCGAGATACAATCATGACAACTTGTGGAAAGCATCCTGGGATATGGTAAAAAAAAGGAAGAACTTTCCTTCATAATCTCTAAGAAACTGAAAACGGTCACAAGACGATTGTTTCGAATAAGAACCATCATCATTTCAAAGATAGCGTCGTAAAGAACATGGAAATAATTCTGCAACGAGAACGGAGGGAAATATGAAGATATTTAAAATGTGCCTTTGTTAAGGGATATGGTGTCCGACTTGAATTCAAGAATTGCATGCAGAAAAAAAACAAAACAAAACAAAAAACAAAAAAACAAAAACAAAACAGGAAAAGACAACTATAAAAGACGAAAGAATTAAAATATATTTTTTGCATGCTAAACTTTTCCTGGGAATATTTAAAGGGAATTGAAAAAAAAATACGGCATGACGTCTCATTTTGCACGGGATTTGCAGTGTGTCTCTTTGTTCCTAAAATTTTCTGTTTTCAGGTTATATTGGTTTGTGTGTTCAAACTACTTCGTCGTTCAATCATTATCAATCAAGTATTTCTTTCATCTTACTTTCAATGCCTTCCATCGCATATTACGGCTGTGAGTAAACAGTGCGGATCGAAAATGAAAAAAAAAAAACAACTTTCGATCTGCACCATAAACTGGCTACCTGAGTAGATGCAATGAAAAGCAATTAGAATTAAGCTGAAAAGAATGCTATTGAAAAAAAAAAAACATGATTGTTGATAATACTTCATCTAATAATAACAAATTAAGATAATATTCCTTCGTTGTTGTTTCGCGTTTTTGAGTCGTGCATTTGGTTTCATAATTTCCTAAATATCCCCCAGGATACCAAAACCCATACTTATCACTTCTCCTGCAAAATAAATCTTCTAACAGTCTGTTTTGGGATAGTCTGTAGTCATAATGTTTTTTTGTGTCCATATTAACAACGTTTTCTCGTTATTTCATCGCGTGATTCCTTATTTTACTCAACTATTTAGGATTTTATCTCGTCTAAAAGTGTCAAAAATTCCAGATCTAACTCCGGCATGATTTTCCCATCTTGTTCGATAGAAACTGGTCGGATATGCGGATTGTCTACCTTAACCGAACGTCTAACCCGTGTTGGAGTGGTTCTGACTTTGTCGTAGTGCTTGTGGCTAGTGAAATATATTTTTTTTAGAGTCACACGATTCATTCAGGGTGTCATATATTTTGCTCACCAGGAAGCAAGACAGCAGAGAGCTTGCGAGACAAGCTCCAGGATGCCATCGACAAAAAGGACAAACATGTGTTGGAAACAGTTCTTGAGGAATGTGTGGCTTCTGGAATGCCAGAACTTGACTCGGACATCCGACACGCACGTGGGGCGTTGGACTGTATCCAGGACTTGGATGATCGGCCCCCAAAAGGTCAGACACAAAGCCCTTCCTGAAGAGTAACCCAAACTCCCGATTTCTCAAACCAGCATTACCATTTTGAAAAGCTCTCCCTATTTTAAACAACCCTTTTTAATTTTACCCCCAATTTGATAACTTATCCCCCCCCCCAATTTGATAACGATCAGCTATATCCAGAGAATTATCCAGACTTTGTTTCTTTGAATGGATTTTATCACAATATGATCATTTATTTGTTTACCTATTATTCTATGATGTTTTTGTGTAACGATGTCAATTCAGTCTTTCCTGGTAAGCTTTCAGGTTATGGAGTTCTTTTTAGTGTACGCACCGTAATAAGTAATTCTATGGTCACAAAGATGCTGACATTTATTTGACTTTGATGTAAATCTATTGTTCTAAAGTTCTTCTCGATTATAACTTTTCAATATCTATTAGCTCGTTCTTTCAATTTTGATTTGTTCGTTCTTCTTCTTTCTTCCCATCAAAATGCGATCGCTGCGACCTTCCATGATTTTTTTCGCGCGCTTTTTTGTTTCTAAAATGTCGGTGTTTTGTTACTTGTACTCGTCAGAATTTCGTTGTTTTTCGCCGCGTACCTTGCGCGACCGAATGTACAAGGCCATGGAATCGAGAGACAAGGCCGAATTGGAAAGACTCATTGATTTAGCAGAAGAGGCTGCATTCCCTGAACTTGGTACCGATCTTCGTAAAGCCAGAGAAACTCTGGAATGCTTAGGAGTTGGACGCGGAGGTTAGCCCATTTGAGTTTCTGTAGATGTGTCACGTGAATAACCCTTTTTTATGCTGTCCACTAATAACATTATTGTCATTTATATGGTGTTATTACTTGCATGTTAGTTGTTGGAGTTAATTTCTTCGTAAGAGAATCATTTTGGTTTCGTTTTCGAAGATTGTTAATTTCTATTGGTGATATCAGTCATTTGTTTTTCGGAAATTCCGTTCAATCATTGTTCTTTGATTTTGTATATGAATAGTTGTATCTGTATCGTTCTTAACTTTTCTTTCAATCTCTGAAATGCATATACATTGTCAGGAACCAAATCTCCCGATGCCTTGATTAGAAAACTCGAAGACGCTATCAGAAGAAAAGACAAACGTGCTCTGGACAAAGCAATCAAAGAATGTGTAGCTGCGGGATTGCCCGAATTAGATGAAGCCGTTCATAAAGCCAGAGCTATTTCTGACATTCTTGGCGGTGGAACTGGAGGTTAGACAAATATATTATATTATAAGAGATCCAATATAAGTATGGTTTTTATACTATCAGAAAAAAGTCCAATATAAGTACAGTATCTTATATATAATAAATCCATTATAAGTCCAATATAGCTTATGATAAAGCCAATATAAACACAATCTTTTATTCTAAGAGGGGGATATGAATTCAATATCATGTAATCAATCCAATATTTCATATTACCATATTTTAAGCAAGACAAGAAGCTTTTTTCTCTGAGTCCTTGCACTTGTGATCTTTAGCTAAGATTACCAAATAACAATATTACCTGCAGGAAGTTTGTGCTGAATTTAATTTATAAAATCTATAAAAAAAAAATTCATAATTGTCTTCTGGACATTGAAACACTTCTAAAGTTTATTTACAAGATACATTTAAATCCATATCGACGAAATAGGTAATCAGGATATGATGTCTCCAACTGAATCGAATTTTGAATTAATTTTGATTACTAGTTACTCTTGTCTTCATTTTAAAGTTTTTTTTATTACAACTATTCCAACTTATCACAACGTTGGACATCATTAACGGCAGTGGGTAAACAGTGAATGACAGTAAATAGTAGTCAAAATTAATTCAATGGGTTGCAATAAGATTATTGACACAGCTTTTGTTTTGACGTCAGATGTTGTGACTGCAGATTCGTTACGCAAACAACTAACAGATGCCATCACTTCTGAAGATATTGACAGTTTGGAAAAAGCAATTGCTGATGCCGAAGCAGCGGGCTATCCAGAATTAGCCTCTCAATTACTCAAGGCCCGGGATACCTTGGAAATTAATGGAGGGGGTCGTGGAGGTTAGCAGATCTCATAGAACAGTGGTTCCCAATCTTAAAAAACACACAAACTGAAATCTGATATTCTGACCTTTGTTCTGGCAATCGAATCGCTCCTTCCCATCTTTAATGTTGTGAACACAACGCTTTGGTCGATCTATTCTTCGATATCTTGCAAATGTAATGTGCAATCATAAAAATAAAAGCCTTGTGAAGACTTCAAGCTACCCAACTTTCAAGTTACTGCGAGGTAACTTGAAATCGACTTCATATTACCGCCAAGGGTAACCTGGACTTGATTTCATTTTACTCCTTCAGACTACCAACACCCCTCTCTGATCTTTAATACATATTTCATTTTATTCAAATAGACGTAGATGTTAAGTTGAAATCACATTCAAGCGACCCCAAGTCTATAAATGAATAAATATGATTAAATAAATATAAATGAATGAAAGTTTTGAGGGTCTAATCTGGAAGAGTAAGGCAATGTGTTGAAATTATCACCAAGTTGCCTCCAATGGGTATTTGAAATCAATATTATCCTTACTCCCAGTAATTGGAAGGTGATTTCAAGTTACCATTGGGGTAAGGTGAAGCAGAAAGTGTTACACCGGTACAAGCAAACATTTTCCACCCAAGGAAAAACTATTTAGTTTAAATTGTTGTTAAAAGAGTATATTTGTCCGACGAGATCTTTTCTATTATCAGGGCTTGGTTTATTGGATTGGGAATCACTTCATTTGGGTCGATTTTTAAAGCATGGTGTTTTCAATAGATAGTTGTTCTTCCAATTAGATCACACATACGCACACACACATTTGAAAAATAATTTCAAGCTTCATTTTGCATGTTTGTGGCTCTTATGATTTGATTATATTGTGATTTTATAAATAGTGACTACGTATTGTTTTTATCTGATTGGAAGATTGCTGTAACACAATCTTTCTGTCTTCTACATTAGGCCTTGTGTAAGATTAAGCCTTAACACCTTATTGTCCACTCGCCTTAGGTGTTGGTGTTTGAGCCCTAGTTTGAAGCAGGGATGTCAAATGCTGCTTGGAATATTGGTTTAAAAATCTATTTTCATTCAATATTTGGCGTTATGACAAACTTAGCTAAATTAAGACTTGCATGAATTTTTGTGACTAACCCACGAATTTATTAACGTTCCCTTTTTAGAGTCGGCCACAAATTACTTGAAAAAAAATTGGCCCCAAAGATTTTCCCACGGTTTTATTTATTCCCATTTACAATACTCACGCTGTGTAATCATACTCTGTGACGGATTATCTACCACTCGGGTCCGAAGGCTGAGCTTTAGTTAGGCTTCCTTTGACCTTATTCCGTGACCATAATCTTCGTTGAATAGAATAAAGTGACGTTGAAACATCAAATAATTTATATTGGTGTACTATGTATAGTATACCATGAGTATAATACGTATACAAATACGCTGAAATATCATCCAAAATACCCACGTGTACAATCAATTAAACCTTTTATTTTTGATCTCGGGCTCCTCATCTGGATCCCTACTCAGCCTTATGGTGAATCCGCCACTGAATATCATACTCTCCACCATTCAGACCAATAACCTGTCGAGTAACACTCGTAGTTGTTTTAGGGTAGATGAAATCTAACTGGTTCTATGTGCACGTGCAAGGCATGCAAGCCACTTTGAGCGGCGGGAAACCAGAAGATGAAGCCGTTTCGTTATGCTTTGCTAGGGAGCAAAACACCGGAAGGCCTGCGTGAAAAACTAAAAGCCGCCTTGAGAACTGGAAACAGAGAAGCCATTGAAAACGTCCTTGATCAATGTGTGGCCGCTGGGATGCCTGAACTTGAAAGTGACATACAATGGGGAAGACGGACCCTGGATGAAATTGAAGAACTTGATGAACATCTTTTTAGAGGTTAGAGAAGAAAAATTAATTAATACGTGAAAGTAAAAAGGATATGAAAATCTTCACGTCAATTTGAATACATATATAATAATTCTATTTATATGTTACCATATATATTCGTACCATGTAACTATTTAGCATTTTGATAGTTTTATACGTACACACAAATATAATGTCTTTTTACCATTCTATCTATACAAGTCTTTTCCAATCAATCTATCTGTCTATCAGAATTTCAAACTTCTATTCTTTTTTACATGAAGAAAATGAAATATTGTATCAATATTTTGATTCCAAAATCAATGTTTCTTGTTTTCAAAGTTGAAGTTCGCCAATCGTTTTGAATGAGTTTACTTTCGGTTCTCTTGTCCACAGCTTTGCAGTCCTCTTTTTCATCCTCTCCTCATTTAGTATTGCAAACTTTCCTTTTTTTCTTTCTGCGTGATGGTTAGGTTCTCGCTCTGTGTCACCTGACACTCTGCGTAGCCAAATCAGAGAAGCGTCCAAGAGTAAGGACAAAGAAGCCCTAGAAAGACTAATTGACGATGCCGAGATTGCCGGATATCCGGAACTTGGCACTACTCTTCGTGAAGCCAGAGAGTCTCTTGAAAGTCTTGGAGGCGGACCAGGAGGTTAGCAGTTTCGGTTTGCCTAGAAGTTTTATTCAGGATATTCATTTTAATCGATGGCATAGTGTTAGCAATGTCATTATTACTTGTGATACTCCTGTATAAATTGAATTTTAGTGAACGATTCTAAACAAATTCATAATCGAACATTTTTCTCTAATATTGGAAGAATAATTACGATACTTCCCCATTCCAGCCAGCAATATTCAGGATAATAACAGGATAAGCTAAACATTGATTAAATGAAGGGCTCCACCTTCTCCTCTGGTAGACGGTTAAAACATCATTTTGTTGATAATATTTTATAGCAATGAAATGGAGTACACAACTCTCTAAATCTGTTCATATCTATCATTACATATAAGCCAGTTCTATCAATTCCTATTTATATTTTTACTTACATTTTTCGTTCTGATTTTAATGAAATTTCTAAAATACGTTGCTTATCAGGAACTAAGTCTCCCGATGCCTTGATTAAAAAACTCGAAGATGCCATCAGACGGAAAGACAAACGCGCTCTCGACAGAGCCATCAGAGAATGTGTAGCGTCAGGATTACCAGAACTTGACGATATCATCAACAAAGCCAGAGCCATATCTGATATTATTGGAGGCGGCACTGGAGGTTAGATATTGTGTTTTTTGAAATGAGCTTCAGAAATCTGGAAATAATTCGGAGAATTATTATATTAAATAAACTTCTCAGTTTCGTCGACAATAAATACTTATCTGGCACAGGATCTGTCCCATTGTCTTAGAAACCATACACTGTCTAGCCTTAGAGGGTCAGTTTCATAGGTCAACCCCTCTTGTTGCACTAAAAGAGGGAGGTCGTGGGTCATCCTGACGTCTTCATTACACTGTTCTCAGTGCTCGGGCAATTTTTGTTCTCGCCCACATGTATGGGTGTGGACCCAACGTTAAACTCGATTTTGTATTACATCCTATCATCATGGGAAGGTAAATAAATACCTAACCTATATTTTTGTATATTTTCTTTGATGTGACTTATTGTCGACAATACTGACATAATTAACTTCTAGAATGATTCAGATTTCTGAACCTGTTTTTTTTCAAAATAAAAAAACAACAAAAATAAAGATACCAGTCCAAATAGTATGTGGAATAATGAATACACTCATCATAGAGCTCCATAGTTTGGAAATTCAGAAAATGAAAATTATATTTTTAGAATTAATGTTCCGAAAAATAATAATAAATTGAATGGAAATAATACCCCTGTACACAAAAAATCAAATGTTTATAAGTGTACTTGATTCTTTATTGATTCGACTAATTTAGTATCACAATTTATATAATACTTTTGTAACAACATTTACATTATTTGATGAGTCGTAAGGACTGATATTCTCATCTTTGCTGGTTTTATCTCTTGAATTAGGGCCAAACCATTCCCTGAGTTTCCTCAGGAGTACATCATGTTTCGTAGGATGGATTTCCTAATCCTAATCAGTATCCTCATATATTTTCCGTCAGAAAAGAATTATTATCACTTCGAGAAAGTAGGAACTCATTTTTACCTTACGGATCTGAGGAAGGATGAAAAATGGATCGATCGAAAGTGAAGAAACCAACAAATATGAGAATACTCTTCCTGATCTTAATTGTGAAATAATCATAGTAATTCAAATGAAGATTTCAGAATATTTCTTTGATTAAGACGTAGGGCTAATATATTATTCTAAAAATGTGTCTACAATTTGACAGCATCATTGAAAAACATATATCATCAAATGTACACATTTCTTCATCTTATTAGATATTTTATCAGCCGACAAGATTCGGGATGAATTGGCTGATGCCATTAGATCAAACGACATTGACGCTTTGGAGAAAGCCATCGCAGACGCTGAAGCGGCTGGTTACCCAGAGCTTGGATCCGATTTACGTAAAGCCAGGGACACTTTGGAAACACTTGGAGGGGGACGTGGAGGTTAGAATTCAACGTAGATAGTTTCCCTTCTTTGATCCTGCATGTTATGTTGGTCTCCTGGTAGTCTTCGTGTTTTTGAATCGGTCGTGTGTTTCATTTATTACAGGCAAATCTTAATCGTATTGTAATATACATAGCTCAATTTCTGGTATCTTTTCTGGTAGAGTGCATATCTAATGATTTTTTATCACAAAAATATTCACGATTTAAAAACTTGTTGTTTCCTGTTTTGTATTATGGGGAGTATCATTGTCATAGTGCATCCTTTTCCCACAGACCAGTCCACGTTTAGTTACTTTGATCCTAACTATATTGACTCTGTACTGAACTACGTTGGGCTAAAACAGTTGCTATTACATCGTGACAGTTAGCAAGCTCATCAATTCACAAGTGTTGTACGTTCGATTCTCAAAGGGTGCTTTTCTATTGTGGCCGTGTTCCCGGTAAAGTTGAAAGTTACAAATAACCTTGTCTGAGCAATGTCCACTGCGATGCAATGCTTAACAAGTCTGTTTCAAAGGTCGGTGTTCCTGTAGCGCGTTCGATTTTCACTGAACACTGAACGCCCAACACCTGTGTCCTTATTTGCTATGTTTGGTGAATAAGGTTACCTACGCAGTTCAATGATTGACAAGTTTGCCTTGCAAGTGTAGTGAGTTATACCCCCATAAGGTGCTGAATTACTGTAATATTGTGCCGGACTAAAGATAGCTCTACAGACAACTGACCGTGAGTGTGATCCTAGGAAAGTTTGCTAGCTTATTTGATAGACTACTCCGCTGGTGTAACGAATTTGATCCTCGTGCGTTCCCCAGTACTATGGCCTTGTGCCAGACTAAGATAAGCTCAGTAATTAAATGGAACTGAGTAATACTCCACTTTAAAGCAATTGTTAGCAATTTTGTTCAATATGATTTTACTGCCTAGCAATTTTGATCCTCATTCAGTTGCCCTGCACTTGTGATTTTGCGTTAGACTAAGTTGCCTGTTCCACCAGCGCCCGAAGTTGGCGTTTCAGTCCAGATTTTTCTAAAGTTGATTTAGGCTGAGCTGCCACATTTCACAGATTGGCACAATACAATCTTCCCATTACTATTCCCATCTATCCAGTCTCCAACCAAGTTAGGCTTCAAAAAACAAGATTTCAAATTTTTCTTGAACCTTTCACCACATTTTGCCGTACAAGGCAAGCCTTATCACAATCCAATATAAGTTTTTTCTGTTTGCGAAAATGTTAATTTTCTTGATTTATTTGAATTTGTATTCTTTCTCCATTCTGGCATGGTGTTGTTATGTTTTCGGTGTTGATACTCCGTTTATGTCCTGGTTGATATTGAACCCTGAAAAAATGATATACAAATCATTTTCCCCTTCACCCTCAAAATAATCATTAGACCAGAACCCATCATAATCTTTCCCCTTAGTTTCAAAAATTCATTTGACGAAATGTCTGCACTAAGCAACCGTAACAGTGCAGTGTTCTGCAGATGTACCTGTGGTTGCATGTTGTTCTGAAATGCGTGCGAGTCAATTGTTCATGATGTACGCCGTCTTCACTGTTCACTGTGGAACAAGCTCTCGAAGTCTAGCAATATACAGACGAGCGCTAACGCAAAGGTAAGGTGTTACCAGTCCCAACCACAATAGTGATTTTTCATCCATCCGAGCATGTACATACACTCTTTCTTGTTGGACTCCCTGGTGTGGTTTTGCATGACCTTGCAAATAAAAGTCTCAAATCAGTCAGACTCTAACTGTGAAATTATTTGACTAAATTTACCTCGAGTGACTGGGCTCTGTGGCCCAAATTGACCGGTAGTCGTAGAGTCGTGTGGTACGCATGTACTTGCCAATGCACGCAGCCTAGATTCATGAGTCCAATTTCTCTGATGACACATGCTATCTCCGTTGTCAGGAAGTAAAAATCCCGACGTCTTGAAGGATAAACTGAGGGAAGCAATGAGAAAAGGAGACAAAGACGCATTGGAAGCTGTTCTTGATGAGTGTATCGCAGCTGGCATGCCAGAACTAGACGACGATGTTTGCAGAGCAAGAAAAGCTCTGGACTACCAAGAAGGACTGGACGATCATTTTCACAGAGGTTAGATATTCTTGTTCCTGCGATTCGTTTTTTCGGGATTCAGGTGGATATTTCGATTAATTTCTGAGCTTTTTAAAAAGAACTATCCCATGAATCACTAGGACTGGTTTCTTCATTGTTTGTTATTTTGACCATAAGGCCCCGGCTCTAGTGTTGTCTGAGGTTCTGAGATGAATCATATTGTACTTTGATGAAAGCTTTTTGTTCATTTCCTGTTTATGTCGTTAACTTGACAGTCGTAGTATAAATGGAGTATGTGCCCGAGGAAAAAAAAACCAAAAACACCAAAATATGACAAATGGAAGACTAGTAAATTTAGTAATAATGACAGCAGCTTAAGACTACCATTTGGGGATACTTGCACGCGAAAAACTATGGAATGATGAAAATATTTCATCGCAAAATTCAGACAACACTCGGTAAAATATATACAATTTGACGATACACCATTCTAAGTTTACCTTTCTATTTGTATAGGAAGTATATATGTAATCTCCTTGCCACAGATACACATTATAATTCCCATTGAATCAGTACTGATATCTGTGACCATCATAGCTCTCTCTTTTGTTTAGAACATTAATATTTCTCTGTTGGAAACAATTTATAGAAATATGTGTCTCTATACATGGTGCAGTAACAGTACCGATTGAGGAAACCACAGTAAACACTCAGTTCATTCACTACATTGCGTTGCTGTAATGTCTGCTACCAAACCAAAAGAAAACTGAAAATACTGATTTTCAACCAGTAGTGTGACAGGTATCAAAAGTAACTCAATTTTCATGATTCAGAAGTGGTTCCCTGAAGAGTAGATTATAAGCCTACATAATAGCTATACGTTGTTGATGTTCTCGCCGTAAATATGGATAGCCCATTCATAAAAGTAAGGGACTAGAATTGGTCTAGGAAATTTCAATGGCTTGAAAGTCGATTGTCTTTCATTCGTATTAATAGTCCGATATTTCTTTTATCTTTCCTCACTTTTTGTCACTAGTATAATCAATGTTTTGTTGTGGTGACTAGGATCTCGCTCAGTGACCCCAGACGAGCTACGCGACCAAATAAGACGCGCATCTAAAGTTAAAGACAAAGAGGAACTTGAGAGACTTATAGACGCAGCTGAGGCTGTCGGATATCCGGAACTGGGTTCCGATCTTCGTGAAGCAAGGAAATCTTTAGAGAGTCTTGGAGGCGGACGAGGAGGTTAGCCATTTTGTGCCTGCTTAGATGTGTGGTTTCTTTGTTTTGTAGAATAGTGATTGTTTTTGTTTCGATTTCATGAAAATTTCCCTGTTGATTTCGCTGTTGAATCTCATTTCTATTTCATTGGATTATCAGGAACTAAATCTTCCGATGCCTTGATTAAAAAACTTGAAGATGCAATCAGACGGAAAGACAAAAATGCTCTGGACAAAGCCATCAGAGAATGTGTAGCGTCAGGATTACCAGAACTTGACAATACCATTCAGAAAGCTCGAAAGATTTCTGATATTCTGGGAGGTGGTTCAGGAGGTTAGCATGTTTTTGCTCTTCAATGATCAGTTTAGAAAGAGTTTGTACCATTTATCGGGGGTTTTTGTTACAAAAGGCGCTATGCACTTACTTTTGATTGGAATCAATTGCTAAGCATGTATTGGAGCATTTGATAATTTTTATATTCTTTTATGTTTAGGCATCACTATTCCCAGACGAATGAAGTAAAAAGCAACAACAATTTGAGATAATGATCACGATTTTTTGCTTTCTTCTGTAAGAAGTAATGTATTGGTTTTCTAGAATACTAAAAAAAAAAAAGAAGATTTATTCAATATTTTCTCCTTTTAAATAATGTTAAAGAACAATCAAGGTTATACCAAATCTTCTTCATCAGAGCATTCATTGATTGGTCACGCAGCCAGGTGCGATGTTTAGCAGGTTTGTTTGGTAAACCGATACACCATTGTAGTGAGTCCGATCTCCACTCGATACTTCATTTTGTTGGTCTTGTGACATACTAATTTTATATGTGAAAGAGAAAATAAGCACAGGGTGGCTTTGAGCCAAACATTGACAGTGCCATAGATAAGCTCAGAAAATACTTATGACATTAAAAAAAATTAGAGAGTAAAATTAACGGTTTTCAATCACTAAAAATAATACAATGTCTCTTAATCTTATTAGATATTGTATCAGCCGACGCACTTCGGGATGAATTGGCTGACGCCATTACATCTAAGGACATTGACGCTTTGGAGAAAGCTATTTCAGATGCTGAAGCTGCTGGCTACCCAGAGCTGGGATCCGATTTACGCAAAGCCAGAGACACTTTGGAGAAACTCGGAGGGGGTCGTGGAGGTTAGAATTCAACCAATATTTTCTGTTCCCAATTCTGCATGGTATACTCCCTGTAGTGCATTGCAGTTCACTTTCAATATTCTTAGTCTTGATACTCATTTAATTGGATTTGAATTGGGCATAGATCATCTTGCTACGTTATTACATGTCTGTCATTAGAAAAACGATTTCGTCCACTAAGGTTTGTCCATCTGATCAGTATAGCATCTTCATGTCAAAGTTTTTATTGTTCATCTTTTTTATATGTATATCATTTTTCCGTATTGTTCTATCCTCTTTTATCCAAGTTTTATTCTGACACCAATTCATAAATTTCATTGTTTCTTAAAAAGAAATATTATTACCCCTGTACTAAAAAACCATACTGAGTATGGCTCCTTAGCCAACAGTTGCGAACTAACCTTTAGACGTAGAGTCGTGTGGTATGCATGCACTTGCCAATGCACGCTGCTCCGATTTTCTCTGACAATGTATGCTGTCTCCGTTGTCAGGAAGTAAAACTCCCGACGTCCTCAAGGACAAACTGAGAGAAGCAATGAGATCAGGAGACAAGGACGCTCTGGAAGCTGTTCTTGACGAGTGTATCGCCGCTGGCATGCCAGAACTGGACGCTGATATTTACAGGGCAAGAAAAGCTCTCGAAGACCAGGAAGAACTAGACGAACATCGTCATCGAGGTTAGAAATTCAGCGATTATTTTCACAAGATTAATGTTGAAATGACATATATATATATATATATATATATATATATATATATATATATATATATATATATATATATATATATATATGCATACGAAGTTATCATAATGCCTCTGAATAAATCATATTAAGACGGATTTTATTTGCTGGTTAGTTATCGGTCTATAACGTCTGTCGTCTGTTTTGTTTTAATTTTTGATCAACCTCTTGTTCAAAACAGATTCCTCTTTATATGTTCGTAGTGTTAGATATATCCCTTGACAAAATTGTTTGGTTCATGTAGTTATCTGTTGTCAATATATTTTAAAAACAAGTTTTCCATCATATATTTCTTAAGTTCAGTTCATCCATTATGGAGGTGCAGTCTTTACGCCAAATATGCTGGTATACTTCAACCCTTGACAAATCTATATTTTTCTTTTGTTCATTAAGATTTTTTCAAAAATATCCTGTCTGGTCCATTTATTTCCAAATTGTAATGTAAATTGTTAGTTATAATGCTCACTTGACCATGCTTCTAGAATTGTTCAATCCCCAGCCTTACTGGAGAGGGCTCTAAGTATGAACGATTCTCCAACAAGTATTGAGAACACTAGCATATTTTGTCTTCAGATGTAGATAAATACTGAAAGGAAATGTAACGATAGACCAGGGTTGAGTCAGATATGACACAGTCTCCTAAAATCTAAACTTGGCTGGTGTTTATTCGCTCCAGGATCTGGTCAAAGAGAAACATTTCATATTAGCGGCAAAGAATTGTTGGAGAATTGAATATGGCTATAAAATTTAAAATCCCTGCTCAAAATAATCACCACCGAGGAAAATGTTATAAAGAACGTGCAGAAATGGAAAAAAGCATACTGACATATAGAATGAAATGTTAACAGGGACTGTCGGTCAGTCTTCTGCCTGCAAATTTGTTTTTCTTTTGATTGTTGTTTAATTATATGCTTTGTTGTGGTGATCAGGATCTCGATCAGTGACTCCAGACGTGCTACGTGACCAAATACGACGTGCTTCTAAAGCCAAAGACAAAGGAGAACTCGAAAGATTAATAGACGAAGTCGAAGCTGCTGGATATCCAGAACTTGGTTCCGATCTTCGTGAAGCCAGAAAATCTCTTGAAAGTCTTGGAGGCGGTAGAGGAGGTTCGCCATTTTCTTCTTGCTTAGAAGTGCTTTGATTTTTCTAGATTAGAAGTTTTGAATTTTATAATCTTGAAAAGGATACAATCTTTGATATAAAAAAAAGAAGTAATATTCCGAAATTTTACAGTATCGATGTGTCACGATACGTAATTCATATTTCTCCTATAAGTAAATAAAATGATATAATTTTTTTTATATCTTGATGACTCTGATGAAATTGAAATGACCAAAGTCTTGTAGGATACGTTTTTCCTTTTCATTTACCAGGAACTAAATCACCAGATACCTTGATTAAAAAACTTGAAGACGCAATCAGACGAAAGGACAAACGCGCTCTCGACAGAGCCATCAGAGAATGTGTTGCGTCAGGGTTACCAGGACTTGACGATTCCATTCAGAAAGCTAGACAGATTTCTGATATTCTCGGAGGTGGTTCTGGAGGTTAGCAGACTGATATTCAGTCATTGGTTTAATGAAGTTAAAATTAAAGTATAATTATTTAGCAAGTCTAATTCTATGGCCTGATTTTAAAAAAAATTGTATTTTCACATTATGACTATTCATATTCCGTTTGTTTTCACTTTTAAAAATAGTTCCTTTCATCGGCGAAAGTATTTATAAATCGAAATATGCATTCCGTAGTTAATATTAAACCTCTTGAAGCTAGGATAAACACAAACTTCCCAGAATGCAAAGCAAAATATGCACGTATCACGTGTTCATCCGTATCCACAGCTATGGTATGCGACGAATACGTGGGCTGAATATCACATGACTAAATGACGTCATCCAAATGATATAAAAACCAGCGAGCGATCTTTTTTAATCAGTTGAGCTGCTGTCGATGCTCCAGCAGCAACATGACTTTTTGATCCTCGCAACTGCATTCCAAGTTTATCCTACTGTCTTCGCCACTTCTATAAATATAACATAATAGTAAACCAAACTATTCGGCATTTTAAGCCAACTACGCTACCACAGTCCAGTCTTTTAGGATTGTGGTTAACTTGCAAGGTAACTTTTTGTACGTTGCTTTTAATTCTAACCATGATTTAATCATTGCTCTTATTTCATAGATTTCATTTAAATACTGATAAACATATGTTATTAAGACTGAAAAACATTTTCATATTTACAGGCCAACATCGAAATAATTAGGAAGAATGATTTATTTTAAGAAAAAAAAAACTTTACAGTTTCAACGTATAAATCTCTTCTTCATCTTGTTAGATATTGTATCAGCCGACGCACTTCGGGATGAATTGGGCGATGCCATTAGATCAAATGACATTGATGCTTTGGAGAAAGCTATTGCAGATGCTGAAGCTGCTGGCTACCCAGAGCTGGGATCCGACTTACGTAAAGCCAGGGACACTTTGGAAGCACTTGGAGGGGGACGCGGAGGTTAGAATTCTACGAAGATAGTTATCCTTGATAGACCCTGCATGTTATGTTAGTCTCTTAGTAGTTTTGTGATGTTTTGGGCTTCATGCCTTCATTATACCGAATTGGAACATTTTTGATAACATCTTATCATGTTGGAATTGTACAGTGGCGTAACGGTTGAAGGTGCAGAAAACAGAATCGGTTACCTGATTCAGTTTCGCCCAGGCTGCATATGTTCGATCCGCACAATGCCTTTGGAAAAAGCATAATTTCACTTCTCTCCTCTACTACGGGTTGGGGCTCTATAGCCCTGTAAGGTTGATCAATGAAGAGAAAATAACTTGTTGAGCGTAGAGCGAACTGGACATTAGTTTTGATTGGCAACCTATCTAGGAGACGGAAAATTCTGAAATAGAGCAACCTAGCACCTTACGTGAACTTTACCTCCTTTCTGGCAGCTTCAGTAGCCAAAGAAGCCTCAAGTGTGATGTTTCATCACTGGAAAACTAACTTGATTTGCCGAGGGAGTGGGATCCACCCGTGCGGAGATCCTTCCACTTTATAAACATGATAGGAACAATGGCCACCAATATCCTTTTGAATTGTGACTTTGATATAATCGGTCTCATAACATAGCCGAAATGGATATGTCGCCAACAAGCAGATTTAGAATCCATAAAGGTATTTTGTATTCAATCTTGCATGGTGTTCTTAGTCCCCTTTGTAGTGCATTGTCGTTTGCTTTGTATATTCTGATGCAAAACATTTATTTCGTAGGGTTTGTTTCAATAAGATCACTTTCTTACTTAATTATCTTTCTGTTATTAGTGAACAGATTCCTTCTATTAAAGTCTCATTCATTTGGCATTCTCGTGGAGTTAAAGTTTATGTTGCAATTTATATTTTACTCCATGCTGATTTTTGGTATGTCACGTTTCATTGTATTTCTGAAGATCCAATTCATCATGGCACTGATATTTTGAAGATAACAGTCCCGGATGGTGATCTGGTCGGTTGGCGAGAGATGGGATCTGTTTTACATAAAGATTGGGATAAGTTGGACACACATTGAGGGGGACGTGGAAGTTAGATTTCAACGTAGTTTCATGCATTGCATGTCATCTCTTTATGAAATAATAGAAGCTAATTATGTTCTAGAAACTACGACCAATGATATTACGAGTGGATTTATAAAAAATATGCCTAAGTTTTGATCCACTCTATATGATGACCTGACAAATATATTTTTTATACTGCATTTATTTCCTGTACCCCGTTTTGCTTTTAATCAAATCCTCATGTAAATGAACAAGATGAATCAAGAAAATATTCATCGAGATGCATCTTTGTAGATCACCCCTAACATAAACATACCAAAATGCTTTCGTTAGTTCAGTATTCCTGTGTGGTGTGCATGTCCCCAAGTCGCATGTCAAATAACTGAATTTTAATCAATATTTCTGATGACATATGCTGTCTCCGTTGTCAGGAAGTAAAACTCCCGACGTCCTCAAGGACAAACTGAGAGAAGCAATGAGATCAGGAGACAAGGACGCTCTGGAAGCTGTTCTTGACGAGTGTATCGCCGCTGGCATGCCAGAACTGGATGCTGATATTCATAGAGCAAGAAAAGCTCTTGACGACCAAGAAGAACTTGACGAACGTCAACGCAGAGGTTAGGCGTTCTGTTGTTTTGCTGTTTTGCCGTCTCAAAAATAACATAAAATTCATTTAATGTGTTATGGATTTTTTCAGTGATAACATTTCAGATTAGTATCGTTGAATCAATTTAAATTTTTGATTTTTCTTCTGTTTTTTGTAAACTCATTGAAAATTCTTTCAGAATCTATAGTTCTCGAATAATGATATATTCATTGAAGGTTAATTTTGTCCAAGGCTGATAACTTTGCCCTTATAATCTTTGAGTAGGCATGGATTTAATTCTACATGTGATCTGTGCCATAACTCGATATCCCTTCAAAATTACTCATCCTAAAAAAGACCATTTTGATGGAGGACAAAATAGGTGGTTAAGAACGTGAGCAAAACATTATGTAACTACCTTACCTCCAAAGGCAATATTATCAACCTTGGAAGTGGTCAACATTTCCCTAGATAGTCTTGCAAAAGTTTTCAAGATCTTCGTAATTTAATGAAATACTTCATAGCACCCCAAAATTGAGATTTACTGATTATTTTTGTTTGTTTGTTTGTTTATATATATATATATATATATATATATATATATATATATATATATATATATATATATATATATATATCTATCATACTTGTTTCTTACAACGGGTAGGATCTCGCTCACTATCTCCCGACACACTTCGTGAGAAAATTAGAAGAGCTTCAAAGGCTAAAGACAAAGCAGGACTTGAACGATTAATCGACGAAGCTGAGGCTGCCGGATATCCGGAACTTGTTTCCGATCTTCGTGAAGCAAGAAAATCCTTAGAGAGTCTTGGAGGTGGTCGAGGAGGTTAGCCATTTTTTGCTTACCTAGATGTGCGATTTCTGTGTTTAGTAGAGTAGAGATTGTTTTTGTTTCGATTTCGAGAGAATTCTTCATTTCCTTTTTTTGCTATCCTGATCTCATTTACATTTCATTGGATTATCAGGAACTAAATCCGCCGATTCCTTGTATAAAAAACTCGACGACGCAATCAGGCGAAAAGATAAACGTGCTCTTGACAAAGCCATCAGAGAATGTGTAGCGTCAGGATTACCAGGACTTGACGATACCATTCAGAAAGCACGAAAGATTTCTGATATTCTAGGAGGTGGTTCAGGAGGTTAGCGTGTTTTTGCTCTCTGTTTATTTTGAAATTTGAATAGAATATAAACATTAATTGGATTTTTTAAAAACAAAAGTGAATAGATTATGCTCTTATAATTGAGTATATCAAATGTAAAGTATATGTTGGTACATAAAGATGGAAAATTACATCGAATATTCATTTTACAATGTAATGTCAGAGTTCTCAACCGATTGGTGAATATTTTATTTGATTATTTCATAGATCGAACATTATATAGTAAAGTTTCAGATTAAAATTAAGTTAATCTCTATGCATCTGGCAACAGATATATTGATGCACTCAAGTGTATTGGAAATTGTCAAAATCTTCATAGTTCTTTCGCATTCGTTCATAGAAACATCCTCATGAAAATTGGGGGAAAAGTAAGATAACTTTTAACAAATGAACATTATTAATTTCTAATTTTGTACCAGTAACATTCAAAATTCCATAGAAATAACGTAGATTTAATTGATACCATTTGCTAATATGACGTTTTCGAATCTACTTAGATATTGCATCTTCCGATGCACTTCGGGATGAATTGGCTGATGCCATCAGATCAAAGGACATTGATAGGTTGGAGAAAGCCATCGCAGATGCTGAAGAGGCTGGCTACTCCGAGCTGGGATCCGATTTACGTAAAGCCAGGGACACTTTGGACAAACTTGGAGGGGGACGAGGAGGTTAGAATTCAAGATAGATAGTTCTTTTCCTTATATCCTGCATGTTATGTTAGTTTCCTGGTTGATTTGTGGTGTTCTATCTGTTTGAGTTGTGTATTGCACCAGATTGGTGAACTTTTAGTGATATTTGTGATTATTTCTCAGCCGTTTGTAGATGATCTAAATGAACCTGGATGGTGTCGAGATTTTTGATTTTTCATTCTATGGAGATAATTTGTAGCATTTTCTTCTGCATAGATTGCATAGTTTTTTTGCTGAATGAGTAAATATTATGAATTTAATGTAAATTAATGTTTTTAGTTACATGAGAATTAGTGTAGAAAGTTAGATTTCTGTTTCAGATTAGGAAGTACTCATTTCGATGCCTGTCAGACTTCGATTCTTTTATGTTGATATTCTTCAAGCATTTCTCGCTCATTGGTTATTTAAATTCATATAACGGCCGAATAATAATGTGCTATTATCAGATAGTTTCATTGCAAATATTCCTTTCAACTGTTTACTGCCAAGTATAAATGTCAAGATCAAGACAACAAAAATTGGAGAATATGTCATGAAAGAATCATTGTAGATGAGTAACAGCTCCTCATCCTTAGGATATTCAGTGAGCTTTTGTTTTGACTGGTTAAAAAGCTTGATTGTAGTGTTTAGTTGTCCATGTTATCACACGATACGTGGATAATAGGTGCCCCTTTTCTAGTACATTATTTTAATGTATTTGTATTTGAGACCAAATCGTGTTAATTAACCAACTTCATATATGGTGTGGTATGCATGCACTGGCGCAGCATGTCGCTCTAATCCAACATCTATAATCTATCAATCTCTGACAATGTATGCTGTCTCCGTTGTCAGGAAGTAAAACTCCCGACATCTTGAAAGACAAACTGAGAGAAGCAATGCGAACAGGAGATAAGGACGCTCTAGAAGCTGTTCTTGACGAGTGTATCGCCGCTGGCATGCCAGAACTGGACGCTGATATTCACAGAGCTAGAAAAGCACTTGATGACCAAGAAGAACTGGACAAACTCCAACGCAGAGGTCAGATATATTGCCACTTTTCTCAAACTTTGAAAGTGACGTGGATGAAAGTGGTTATATCAAAAAATAGTATTAAAAGGCTTATATATATAATTTTGCACATATTACGTACATTTGTATTCGATGTATAGTACACTTAGAAATACATATACATTTTAAGTATGCACGAAAATACATCGTAAATTATTTTTGTGGTAACTAATATCCATTCTGGAAAAATCCTACCAATTTTTTGGAACTTTCAGATTCTTCTCTTTCATTTTGACTGTTTTTTGCTCTCAATATGTCAAACTTTTTTTTTGAAGATGAAGACTTTCTTTTTATTGCATGTTTATTCTTGGATAACTAATCATCTTCTGGTTGGTTAATGTGCTCTCTTTCTTGTGGTGGTCAGGATCCCGCGCTCTATCTCCCGATACTCTTCGTGACCAAATGAGAAGAGCCTCAAAAGCCAAAGACAAAGAAGGTCTTGAGAGATTGATTGACGAAGCTGAAGCTGCCGGATATCCGGAATTAGGTTCCGATCTTCGGAAAGCAAGGAAATCTTTAGAAAGTCTTGGAGGCGGCCGAGGAGGTTAGCAACTTCCAGTTTCTTAGAAGTGTTGCTTTGTTTCTTCTCTTTGTAGTTTAGACTTTGCTGCTTTTTATGGTGAAATTTGCAAGTTGATTGTTCATTTCTCTGAAAATGATTCAATGTGATTTGATCCTGAAAATATTCAAGTATTCTCATGGAGTTATGCATACTTTGATGATGAAGCGTTTTCTTTATTCGCAATAAACAGATTATTTCCCCTTGGATAATCACAATTTGTCACTATGACCTAAGATCCTTCTTTTCACTGGTTTGTTGGTTAAAGTTATCTGTATTGTTCATTTGGACAGCCATACTAATTAATTGGAGGACGTCATCTTCAGCTGTCATCATATACTATAAGTAAAATGTCCGTGAGAATACTTCCTGTATGTCAGTTATTAGCGCAGTAATTATCAATTCTTCCATTTTTTGGTTATTAGGAACTAAGTCTCCCGATGCTTTGATTAAAAAACTCGAAGATGCAATCAGAAGAAAAGACAAACGTGCTCTTGATAGAGCCATCAAAGAATGTATCGCTTCAGGCTTACCAGAACTAGACGATGCCATCCACAAAGCAAGAACGTTTTCCGATATTCTTGGAGGCGGCTCTGGAGGTTAACAGAATTTCTATTTTGGATATTAGATCGAAAAATTAAAAAAAAAAAGACAAACTGTATTTATTCTCCCTTCTAATCTTATCAATTAAGCAAATTATTTTTTTTAGATGAAGCATTTCAACTATTATCACCTTATTATTAGTTTTTACTCTATCTTATCGTTGTTGTTTTCGTCACATCACTGAATTAATGCGCTCTTCCTGAGCAAACAGCACAAAAATCAGAACCAGTGAAGTATTTCCCGACGAGAAGAGAATGCAGAAAACACACAATGATAAGTTAAAAATAATAAGTAACAAAAATATAATAGTAAAAATTATTTATTTCTGAACTGAGTATCGGCTTATACACACACACACACACACACACACACACACACACACACACACACATATATATATATATATATATATATATATATATATATATATATACGGTAATTACCCATCGTGTTGTATGCATAATTTGTAAAGAGAAAATCGTCCGACGATTATAATGCTCATATAAACTATATTTGTAATTCGTAAGATCTTGTCATCCAATACACTTTTGGAAAATATTGAAAATATTTCTTTTAATATTAAAATTAAATTCATTACAATTTACATTGAATGGAATCTTAATATTTAGTTGCATTACATAATTTATTTTAATGTCATCAGATATTGCATCTTCCGACACGATCCGAGATGAATTGGCTGACGCCATTAAATCAAAGGACATTGACAAACTGGAAAAAGCTATTGAGGACGCTGAAGCGGCCGGTTACCCAGAATTAGGCTCTCAATTACGTAAAGCCAGGGACACGCTGGAAAAACTCGGAGGGGGACGAGGAGGTTAGCATCCAGTGTAGATAGTTTCTTTTTTTGCATGAAGATAGAAGTGTACCCGTAGTTTGTAGTCTGGGTGAGTGTGCTTTTGACCTTTTGGGGGCAAAACTTGACCCTAAACACCTAGATATATTGGATATATCAGTAGAACATATATTGAACTAGCTACCTACTTACTTAATCACTTATCTATGTAATCACTTATCTATCTATCTATCTATCTATCTATCTATCTATCTTTACATACATCTGTCAATCCATATCTACCCACTATTATTTTATTCCCTCACTTTGTGCCCATAAATTTCACTATCTCCTTACATATCTCTTTTGACCGCACATATTTCTATCTGCACGCACGCACACACACACACATGCGTATATATATATATATATATATATATATATATATATATATATATATATATATATATATATATATATCCAATTACCCCCTTCCCACGTATATGCCGACCCCTTTACCTAAATAACAACTTACTTATCTGTCTGTCAATCTATGTATCTATCAATCTATCTATCTATCTATATATATATCTATATGTCTACCTATTCATGTGCCTTCAAACTAGGAAAACATCATTTTCTCTCATTTAGCAAGCAAATTGCTAATATTGAAATTGATTTTTGAATCACAACTACCGGTTATTATTTTGAAGCTACAATAATATATTTTGCATGATCTAAATTATGTCTCTTATAATCGAATTTTCTCAGATATTTTTGTTCATCTTTTTTATTCATATTTGATTCACTTTTCGGTCTCGTTCTTCCCTTTTATCAACGTTTTATTCTGATACTCACCCATTAACAAAAAAAAAGGACGATTTCTTTGAACAGTAACTTCCAACTTTTGACTGAGTTATTCCCTCTTTACTGAAAAACCGTAGTGTGATGGCATCTTTGCCAACACTTCAAAACTAACCTATAGTGGTTGTTATATGGTACGCAAGCGCTCGCCAATGCATGCTTCTCGGATTAACGTGTCCATTATTTCTGATGACACATGCTGTCTCCGTTGCCAGGAAGTAAAACTCCCGATGTCTTGAAGGACAAACTGAGAGAAGCAATGAGATCAGGAGACAAGGACGCTCTGGAAGCTGTTCTTGACGAGTGTATCGCTGCTGGCATGCCAGAACTGGACACCGATATTCAAAGAGCAAGAAAAGCTCTTGACGACCAAGAAGAACTGGACGAACGCCACCGCAGAGGTTAGAGAGAGCGTGTTGGCTTATTCATTTTGTGCATTTTTGCTTTAACAAAAATCATGTTTATTTAGAGAATTAAACATTATTATCTAAAGTAAATTTGTCCTTCGGCAGCAGTTCTAGTACATTCTATTTGTTCTGGATGGAAATGCATTTAAAATCTATATTTCTGTTATGTTAATATAAGGATAATCATTCAGAAGAATCGTAATCAATAGAGAAATACACCTATAAGAGAGAGTTCATACCTTTAAAGTGATGTATACTATATTTCATTCTATTACTTGTTTCCAACAGGATTTTTATAGAAACATCCCATTTCTATAAAAAGATATCTTCTTCTAGAGGTTAGAAAACCTTCCAAATCTAAAATAATAGTCTGATCTTTGGCATATCGATCCATACTTAAAAATAACGTCATTTTTGACGGATGATATGCTAATAATTAAATAGCATGTATATCAATCTATAAGTATCGAGTGAAATATTAAATTTTTGGCTGCAATAACTCTCTATATATTACTCAGTATCACTTGATACTGATTCAATTAAACACTGAAGGGTAATTTTTGTTTCAAGTACTTGCATGGAGCCAAAATATTCTTTCAATGGTCAAAATCTTTCGGATTTTTATAATTCTATGTCTTGATGGGTTGTTCCTTTTATTGTTATTCGTTGTGTTAATCAGGATCTCGTTCGGAATCTTCGGAAACACTTCGTGATCAGATAAGACGGGCTTCTATAGCCAAAGATAGAGAAAGCCTTGAGATATTGATAGACGAAGCCGAGGCTGCCGGATATCCGGAACTGGATTCTGATCTTCGTGAAGCCAGAGAATCTCTGGACCGTCTCGGAGGTGGAAGAGGAGGTTAGAAAGTTTTCTTAGATTAGACGTGTTGCTTCTAGTAGAATTGAAATTGATGCTATTCAAAGAAAAGCATGAATAGTTCGATTATAATTGTGAAAATCCGTTTAAAAATGTAATGTTTGGTAAAAGATCTGAATCATGATTATGTAAATACCATTATTATGCATGTATCTCTTCTTTGAAAATAACGCTTGCTGATCACAAACCATATTTTTACACCTTCTACAGTAAAATCATTTTCAGTATACACTTATTCATATCCGACAGTAACGGTTTCATTAATTCCGAACAACGGACAATCCCTTTCCTATTGATTTTTATTGCGTTTTGGAAGTGAAAAAATTTACAATGCAATTGAAATTGCAACTAAAGACTTTATTATGTCGGTAACGCCCTTATTAATACTTGACCACAATCTCTTCCTTTCCGATTTTCAATGCTTTCATATGGTATAATAATTTTGTCAGTAACACTTTTCTATCGAGGATTGAAAAAAAAGCTAGTTGATGAATTTAATCGGTAATTTATCTAGATTTATTGTTTTAGAAAATATATCTTATCATTTAATGCTTGGTTATCAGGAACTAAATCTCCCGATGCCCTGATTAAAAAACTCGAAGATGCCATCAGAAGGAAAGACAAACGCGCTCTAGACAGGGCCATCAAAGAATGTGTGGCTGCAGGATTACCAGGACTTGATGATGCCATTCAGAAAGCTAGAAAGATTTCTGATATTTTCGGAGGCGGTACTGGAGGTTAGCAGCCTTGGTTTTAATTCTATCAAATTATGCACAAAACACCGCCTCGTATTTATCTGTTAACATTAGCCTGGTCTAATGGGAAAAGTCCATTTCTTTGCTTGAAAAACTCATGTGCATGAGGTGTAAAGTTTTTTCATGTAATTTCTTTCTTTCACGAGAGAAAAGATTTTGAAACTTAAAAATCAATTTTAAAAGGCGAAAAAGAAAGTCGTGGACATTCCATCATTCAATAATTGTGAACGTCCGTGTTATTCAAAAGTTTCAAATGAATCATTGACTTCATTTTTTGTTCGTCTTTTTCGTCGCCTGGTTAAGTTGCTATTCATCGCTATGCTCAGGTCGTTTTTATATTCTACGACTGTTTAGCCAGCAATATGGATTGGAAATAAAGAACGACGCCTACTGACTCCCATTTCTTTATCAGTAAGGCATCTTTCATGTCAGAAGGCTTCCAAAAATACGGGATATAAGTTCAAAATCTGTTGGAGGCCAGTTTTTTTTAGTTTTTAATCTCCGATCTATCCTGCTTACAAAACGGTCATAGAATGCGCAAATGACCCGATGAAGGCAACAAATAGCATAAGTAGAAGTCAAAAATTAATAATGCATATTATTCATTGGAATGTTAGATATTGTAACTGTGTAATGAAATATTTTCTTAGTATTTAAAAAAAAGATTTTTAGAAATATAACCAATAATTCAAAGAAAAAAGAAATATTCATCCGATGAATGAGTACCCCAAATTGACTAACGTAAGGATTCTTCATCTTGTTAGATATTGTATCAGCCGGTGCAATTCGGGATGAATTGGCTGATGCCATTAGATCAAAGGACATTGACAGCTTGGAGAAAGCCATCGCAGATGCTGAAGCAGCTGGCTACCCAGAGCTGGGAGCCGATTTACGTAAAGCCAGGGACACTTTGGACAGACTTGGAGGGGGACGAGGAGGTTAGATTACAACATAGACAATTCTTCTCAAACCCTGCATGTTATGTTAGCCTCTTGGTAGTTTTAGAATGTTTTGTTCAAATCATTTGTTATACAAAGTTGGTATATTTTTGGTAATATTTGTGACTTGTTCTCAACCGTTGGTGAATTTAGTCGAATTTGGAAGGCAATGGTGAGACTTGCATTCGATGAAGTGAGTTAGTTGTATACTAGCATGCACTATTCGTCTACTTCTCTGTTGGTTAATTAATCATTATATATTTTACGTAAAAACCTAACTTTTCGAACAACTCTACGTGTCTTTTTTTAGCATAGTATATTTTGCTTTCGTTTCTTGAAGCCTAAAGATACAAGCTTTCAATCAGGAATAAATTTTCATTCATTTGCTATGCTGCAAGGGAGAATAAAAAAAATCGTGTTTGATATTTTACTTAATTGCCCGGAATATTGATTTGTGAGAAATAGAAATACCCTTTCCAATTCATTCTGTTAATATAAATGAATACATGGTGTGGTATGCATGCACTGGCTCTGCATGTCGCTCTAATCCAACATCTATAATCTATCAATCTCTGACAATGTATGCTGTCTCCGTTGTCAGGAAGTAAAACTCCCGATGTCCTCAAGGACAAACTGAGAGAAGCAATGAGATCAGGAGACAAGGACGCTCTGGAAGCTGTTCTTGACGAGTGTATCGCCGCTGGCATGCCAGAACTGGATGCTGATATTCACAGAGCAAGAAAAGCTCTTGACGACCAGGAAGAACTAGACGGAAGCCAACGCAGAGGTTCGGTGTTCTATTGTTATGCTCTAATGTTATGACAAAAAAAATGTAAGCTCTAATTTGTAAAAAGTTTTCAGGAGCCAAGATATTCATATCTCTTATCCTATACATTGGCTTGTTTTCATTTTATTTCGTAAAAACATGAAAGCTTTGGGTTAACTTTCTAGTCATTTAAAGGATTAATCTCTAATTCAATTTATGCCTTTACATTAATGGCTTTGTTCAACCTGCCCATGCATTCAGTTCCATCCTGTGAAAGGTCATGAATCCGTCATGACACTATGGTTGATGAAAGTCAATTTCCTATTATTTTCCCAACTATCATGGCAATAGCAACAAAAAACTATTACTGTCATTTAGACGATGACAGGTTTCAATATAAACCATTGACGCAAAGTTTAATCAATATTAGGCAATCTACCTTTTATGGATACAAAGGCATAAGTTTCTAAAATCTGATCCTTTCTTTCATGATAGCAATTTCTTTTCTGTTTAAAGTCTATTGATTATTGGATTTTGTCGTACATATATATGTGTGTATGTTTATTATGACGAGTAGGATCCCGGTCGGTATCTCCCGACACACTTCGTGAGCAAATGAGAAGAGCTTCAAAGGCTAAAGACAAAGCAGGACTTGAACGATTAATCGACGAAGCCGAGGCTGCTGGATATCCAGAACTTGGTTCCGATCTTCGCGAAGCACGAAAATCTTTAGACAGTCTCGGAGGCGGTCGAGGAGGTTAGCCAGTTTCTGCTTGCCTAGATGTGTGATTTCTGTGTTTTAGTAGTGTAGAGATTGTCTTTGTTTCGATTTCATGAATATTACTAGAGCGGTCAAACTATATTTCACATGAAATGATTGTGCAAAGTTACAATGGTTTTAAAGTCTTTTCATCTTTTTTTGTTGTCATGGTGATCAGGAACTAAGTCTCCCGATGCTTTGATAAAAAAACTCGAAGATGCAATCCGACGAAAGGACAAACGTGCTCTGGACAGAGCCATCAAAGAATGCATTGCTTCAGGTCTACCAGAATTAGATGACGCCATCCACAAAGCTAGAAAGTTTTCCGATATTCTGGGAGGTGGTTCCGGAGGTTAGATTCAATGTTTTATCAAATATATTAAGTAGATGATAATTTCAATATCGCCACGTTTATGCGGTATTTTTTCGAGAAAAATATTTAAATCAGTATTACTCAAATAAAGATTCCCCAAACTAATCGAAACATTGTTATACTGTTCAACTAATGAGAACAATTAGAATCTATGATTCTAAATTTAAAAATTGTTTTCTGTAATTGTGTGTTTCCTTGATGAAATTGTAAAATTTGGGGTTTTCTATTCATATTTTAGTAATCTTGTTTGCATTTTTACACAGACCTTTCTAATCATAGTATTTTGTTTAGTTTTAATTTCCACATCTTATTTTAATCTCGAAGTTTTGGTCGTTGTATCCTCCGGCCTTCCTCAGTTTTCAGTGACGTGTATGTGAAAAGAAGCGAATGCTTTCTTAGAGTAAGTTTCAACATTCCTAGATGGAACAGTCACCCGTCGTAGGCTGGGGCACAGCAACCAAAACGTTGGGATAAAAAACAAAGACTAAGAACTTGGTCGAATGTAACCAAGGAACTATGATTTTATAATCTATTGAAAATCTTCAATTCAAAAATTATTTCTCTTTAGATATTGCTTCTCCTGACGAAATTCGTGATGAACTGACTGACGCCATTAGGTCAAAAGACATTGATAAATTGAAGAAAGCCATTGAAGATGCTGAAGAAGCTGGGTACCCAGAGTTGGGCTCTCAATTGCGTAAAGCCAGGGAAAGATTGGACAGACTTGGAGGGGGACAAGGAGGTTAGCATATATGTAGATAGTTTTTAGTAAGAATTTCTGCATGGTTTCATCGACCCCAGTAGTAGTGTAGTTTTCATTCCATCTTTGTTCAACTGTGTTTCACTCAATTTATCTAGTAGATCAATTCAATCTATCTGTGTAGCTTTTCTGAGCAACACTTATCCTGAAACTAATCCCAAGTGATCATTGATTTTTGTTTTGTAAATCAATTTTAAACACTATTTTTCTATTCATAACAGTTAAAATTTTTCAATCTGATTATTTCTAAAAACCAATAAGAAAAGCAGACACTTATTCTTTGTTAGGTTTTGGGAAGAATGAATTGAAATCTGTTCTCAGTTATTTAATCTATTTTTCCATATTATATTCAAGGTGGCCAACTTTTTGACATTCTTGAGATGAAAAAACCTAAAGTAGATAATCCTGAGCAAGTAAACCATTTGTCTTCGGAATTCCACAGTATTGATGTCTAATCAATAACTGACTCAGTAGTGGACCAAATGTCACCTGAAGAATGCAGGAGAATTAACCAGTCTTATGCATGAAATATATTCAGCTATGGGATTTAATGAAAATAAAAGAAAGAGATATTTTGTTCCAGAGAAATTCCAATGAAACACGTGATTAAATGAGAGCAATAGACTGAAATGAGTCATGTGAATTCAATACTCGTCGCTATTGAAGGCTTTGACCATGGAATGCACATGTTAAAGTGGGAGGGGTGGAACATTTTAATCACATCGTTAGTCGACAATTTGGAATTTTAAAAAATGTCCATTTTCTGACCTATGTGTTTTGCAATATCAAAACTTCATACGATATTCATCTTCTATTATTCGACAAATGAATCAGGCAAAATTTACAAACCATGAGACGAGAGTCGTGTTTTCAATCACACGCCTAACCACTATCTGTTCCTCGTCCTTTCTTACATGGTTGACTATAACTTGCCTTTAAAGATTTCTACACTATTTTATAGTATTTTCTATATAGGCATCAATCTTTTCAGATGGAACCATAATAACCATTCGTTACTGATCTTTAATGTATCTCTTATACTACGTATCTCACTGCTTCGATGCAAAATCAACGTTTCTGTCATTATCTTCCAATCACTAATTCTAATTGCTCATCAGCTGATCCTGTAGTTTAGTCAAAATCACGACCATGGCTTGAGCTATAACAAAACTCTTGTGATTCTGAGTGATACAGCCATCCAAAGGTGCATGTTCCCCTTTATTAATAACTAATCTTTGATGGTGCTCACATTTTGTGTGTCTTCGTTGTCAGGAAGTAAAACTCCCGACGTCCTCAAGGACAAACTGAGAGAAGCAATGAGATCAGGAGACAAGGACGCTCTGGAAGCTGTTCTTGACGAGTGTATCGCCGCTGGCATGCCAGAACTGGACACCGATATTCAAAGAGCAAGAAAAGCTCTTGACGACCAGGAAGACCTTGATGAACGCCAACGAAGAGGTCAGGCATTATTAGGCAATCATTGCATTACTTCCTATATTTGTTGTTGTCTAGTGGTCTGGTTCTCTCTTTTTGCTGCATTTAGAATATCTTAATTTCTAAAATAAAAGTCAATTGCATGTTGGTCTACGTAATGGGATTTCACATCAATATCAAATAAAATCAATATTGATTTTTAATCATTGATTCTAAGATTACCATTTGTGACAATCTTTTTAAATTCTCATGTGCACACCGATAAAATTCCTTTTACTTTATTTATCATGACACAAACTTCCTAATATAATACCTATATATACATATATATGAAGTAATAGAAGCTTGTGATGTATATTAATGAAGAGTATCGCAAAGGATAGACAGTTGTTGGATTCTCTGTTTTATATATACAACATGTATTCTTGATCTGTCTATAATGCTATTGTCCTTGTGGTGGTCAGGTTCTCGCTCATTATCTCCGGGCACTCTACGTGAGCAAATGAGAAGAGCTTCAAGAGCTAAAGACAAAGCAGGACTTGAACGATTAATCGACGAAGCTGAGGCTGCCGGATATCCGGAACTTGGTTCTGATCTTCGTGAAGCAAGAAAATCTTTAGACAGTCTTGGAGGCGGCCAAGGAGGTTAGCCAGTTTTTGCTTGCCTAGATGTGTGATATCTATGTTTTAATAGTGTAGAGATTGTTTTTGTTTCGATTTCATGAGAATTTTTTCTTTCATTTTGAGGCTATTTTGATCTCATTTCCTTCTCATTGGATTATCAGGAACTAAATCTCCCGATGCCTTGATTAAGAAACTCGAAGATGCAATCCGTCGAAAAGACAAACGTGCTCTTGACAGAGCTATCAGAGAATGTGTAGCGTCAGGTTTACCAGGACTTGATGGAGCAATCCAAAAAGCCAGAAAAATGTCTGACATTCTGGGAGGAGGCAAAGGAGGTTAGCTTATAAGTTTTCGTCGTTGAGATCTTTAAATCCACGATTTTCTGAAATGAAGATAATTTTATCTTATTTCATTCATATTGAGACTCGAAAAACTGATCATTAACGTTCGAATAACTATCAAGGTGTAATAGAAACCCTGAGAGAAGAAGGGTTCTGTAACTTTATGCACATTGGAAATTTTCTTTTTTCCTCTTTTTGAATAAGAGTAATTGCAGTATAATTTTATCTAATGATTTAACACATTTTAATCAAATTGGAATAATTACAATTTTCTTAAAATGATAAATCACATGTTAGGATCGAACATTGTATAACAGAAATATATCGTTGAATTTATAAGCATATACATTTTCTATATCATACAAATTCAATATATCTTATATTAAGAGAATAATCATTGCCTTTACCAGATATCGTTTCCCCAGATGCAATTCGTGATGAATTGGCTGATGCCATTAGATCAAAGGACATTGACAAACTGGAAAAAGCTATTGAAGATGCTGAAGCGGCCGGTTACCCAGAATTAGGCTCTCAATTACGTAAAGCCAGGGACACGCTGGAAAAACTCGGAGGGGGACGAGGAGGTTAGCATGTAGTGTAGATAGTTTCTTTTTTGCATGAAAATCGAAGTGTACCTGAAGTTTGTAGACTGGGTGAGTGTGCTTTTGACATTCAGTAACGTGAGATGCCTTTGGGAAAATAGATTGTCCTAAATGCATAGATATCCTGGCTATACAGGTATATCTCTACTTGCATCACCTACTCAACTACCTACCTACTTTCCTACCTAACTATCAATCTATTTGCTGGGCGATAAATTAAAGTCAACGTACATTTTTCATTTTCTCAATATTATATTCTGCATGGTTGTAAGATGATCCATCATTGTTTGATTTGTTTACCTGGGAATGGTGATTTGCTATGGCGAATACATTTAATATAAAATATTCCTGGTTTTCCACGTTGAAATTGATAATATTACTCTTTTTTCTTCATTTTAATCCCTACTTCAATTTGCCACACATTCATAAACATCATTATTTCTGATAAAGACGGGTTACTTTACAAAGTAGTTTCTTAAAATTGGAAAAGTAATCCCTTTGCATGAAAAACCGCAATGTGTAAGGCTACTTAATAAACACTTCAAAACGGTTACTGGGTCGTGTAGTACGCATGTGCTCACCAATGCCCACTATTCGTATTTATGAAGCTAATTTTTCTGATGGCACATCCTGTCTTCGTTGTCAGGAAGTAAAACTCCCGACGTCCTCAAGGACAAACTGAGAGAAGCAATGAGATCAGGAGACAAGGACGCTCTGGAAGCTGTTCTTGACGAGTGTATCGCTGCTGGCATGCCAGAACTGGACACCGATATTCAAAGAGCAAGAAAAGCTCTTGACGACCAAGAAGAACTTGACGAACATCAACGAAGAGGTCAGGCATAATTAGCCGATCACTGTGTTTATTTCTAAATTCTACTGCGTCTTTATCGTTCTCTTCTAGAAATAATGGCTTGGTTTCATTTTTCTATAGTAGTTGAACATTATGTCAACCAGTAAAACAAAAGTCCATTGCATGATGGAATGACATGTAGGTTCAAACAGTTGGATCTTACATCTGTATTTTAAGACTAAATACCAATTCTAACATAAGTTTTTATGAAATTTTCGTTATCCTTCTCTTGTAAAAGCTGATAAAATATCATATTACTATAAGTTTCGTAACACATACATCCCAGTGTAATTGATACATATATATTTCAATAATTATGAAAACCTCGTGATATATTATAATAAATATAATTGAAAGTGATGAATAGTCCCCAGTATCCCTGTTTTATATATATGACATGTATTCTTGATCTGTCTATAATGCTATTGTCCTTGTGGTGGTCAGGTTCTCGCTCATTATCTCCGGGCACTCTACGTGAGCAAATGAGAAGAGCTTCAAGAGCTAAAGACAAAGCAGGACTTGAACGATTAATTGACGAAGCTGAGGCTGCCGGATATCCGGAACTTGGTTCCGATCTTCGTGAAGCAAGAAAATCTTTAGACAGTCTTGGAGGCGGCCAAGGAGGTTAGCCAGTTTCTGCTTGCCTAGATGTGTGATTTCTGTGTTTAGTAGTGTAGAGATTGTTTTTGTTTCGATTTCATGAGAATTTTTCCTTTCATTTTGTGGCTATTTTGATCTCATTTCCATCTCATTGGATTATCAGGAACTAAATCTCCCGATGCCTTGATTAAGAAACTCGAAGATGCAATCCGTCGAAAAGACAAACGTGCTCTTGACAGAGCTATCAGAGAATGTGTAGCGTCAGGTTTACCAGGACTTGATGGAGCAATCCAAAAAGCCAGAAAAATATCTGACATTCTGGGAGGAGGCAAAGGAGGTTAGCTTATAAGTTTTTGTCGTTGAGATCTTTAAATCCATGATTTTCTGAAATAAAGATAATTTTATCTCATATCATTCATATGGAGACTAAAAAACTGATCATTAACGTTTGGGAAACTAACAACGTATAATAGAAACCTTAAAAGAAGAAGGGTTCTGTAACTTCATGCAATTGGAAATTTTCTTTTTTCCTCTTTTTGAATAAAAGTTATTACAACATAACTTCATATAATAATTTACCACATTTTGATCAGATGTATTAATATACTGGACAAATTTCAATTAAAAAAAAAGTAATCATATATTTTGATCGGATATTTTATGGAAAAAATACATCGTTGAATTTTAAGCATTATCATTTTCAATACGTACAAATTCTATACATTTGATATTACCAGATATCGTTTCCCCAGAAACAATTCGTGATGAATTGGCTGACGCCATTAGATCAAAGGACATTGACAAATTGGAAAAAGCTATTGAGGACGCTGAAGCGGCCGGTTACCCAGAATTAGGCTCTCAATTACGTAAAGCCAGGGACACGCTGGAAAAACTCGGAGGGGGACGAGGAGGTTAGCATCCAGTGTAAATAGTTTCTTTTTTTGCATGAAAATAGAAGTGTACCTGTAGTTGGTAGTCTGGGTGAGTGTGCTTTTGACATTCAGTGACTATTCCCGGTTTTCTTCGTTGGAATTGATAGTATTATTCTTTTTTCTTAAATTTAATTCCTGCTTCAATTCGCCACACATTCATAAACATCATCATTTCTGATAAAGACAGGTTACTTTACAGAGTAGTTTCTTAAAATTGGAAAAGTAATCCCTTTGCATGAAAAACTATAATGTGTAAGTCTTCTTAGTGAACACTTCAAAACAGTTACTGGGTCGTGTAGTACGCATGTGCTCACCAATGCCCACTATTCGTATTTATGAAGCTAATTTTTCTGATGGCACATCCTGTCTTCGTTGTCAGGAAGTAAAACTCCCAACGTCCTCAAGGACAAACTGAGAGAAGCAATGAGATCAGGAGACAAGGACGCTCTGGAAGCTGTTCTTGACGAGTGTATCGCTGCTGGCATGCCAGAACTGGACACCGATATTCAAAGAGCAAGAAAAGCTCTTGACGACCAAGAAGAACTTGACGAACATCAACGAAGAGGTCAGGCATAATTAGCCGATCACTGTGTTTATTTCTAAATTCTACTGCGTCTTTATCGTTCTCTTCTAGAAATAATGGCTTGGTTTCATTTTTCTGTAGTAGTTGAACATTATGTCAACCAGTAAAACAAAAGTCCATTGCATGATGGAATGACATGTAGGTTCAAACAGTTGGATCTTACATCTGTATTTTAAGACTAAATACCAATTCTAACATAAGTTTTTATGAAATTTTCGTTATCCTTCTCCTTTGAAAGCTGATAAAATATCATTTTACTATATGTTTCGTAACACAAACATCCCAGTGTAATTGATACGTATATATTTCAATAGTTATAAAAACCTCGTGATATATTATAATAGATATAATTGAAAGTGATGAATAGACCCCGGTATCCCCGTTTTATATATATGACATGTATTCTTGATCTGTCTATAATGCTATTGTCCTTGTGGTGGTCAGGTTCTCGCTCATTATCTCCGGGCACTCTACGTGAGCAAATGAGAAGAGCTTCAAGAGCTAAAGACAAAGCAGGACTTGAACGATTAATTGACGAAGCTGAGGCTGCCGGATATCCGGAACTTGGTTCCGATCTTCGTGAAGCAAGAAAATCTTTAGACAGTCTTGGAGGCGGCCAAGGAGGTTAGCCAGTTTCTGCTTGCCTAGATGTGTGATTTCTGTGTTTAGTAGTGTAGAGATTGTTTTTGTTTCGATTTCATGAGAATTTTTCCTTCCATTTTGTGGCTATTTTGATCTCATTTCCTTCCCATTGGATTATCAGGAACTAAATCTCCCGATGCCTTGATTAAGAAACTCGAAGATGCAATCCGTCGAAAAGACAAACGTGCTCTTGACAGAGCTATCAGAGAATGTGTAGCGTCAGGTTTACCAGGACTTGATAGTGCAATCCAAAAAGCCAGAAAAATATCTGACATTCTGGGAGGAGGCAAAGGAGGTTAGCTTTTAAATTTTCGACGTTGAGGTCTCTATATCCATGATTTTCTGAAATGAAGATAATTTTATCTTATATCATTCATATTGAGACTAAAAAACTGATCATTAACGTTTAGGAAACTAACAACGTATAATAGAAACCCTAAAAGAAGAAAGTTTCTGTAACTTCATGCACATTGGAAATTTTCTTTTTTCCTCTTTTTTTGAATAAAAGTAATTGCAGCATAATTTCATCTCATGATTAACCGCATTTTAATCAGAAGTTTCAATTTACTGGACCAATTCCATTAAAAAAAAGTCAATCATGTACTTTGATCGGATATTCTATTGTAAAATATATCGTTGAATTTATGAGCATATGCATTTTTAATATGTACGAATTCTATGGATTTGATATTAAGATGAATATCGTTGCCTTTACCAGATATCGTTTCCCCAGATGCAATTCGTGATGAATTGGCTGATGCCATTAGATCAAAGGACATTGACAAATTGGAAAAAGCTATTGAGGATGCAGAAGCGGCCGGTTACCCAGAATTAGGCTCTCAATTACGTAAAGCCAGGGACACGCTGGAAAAACTCGGAGGGGGACGAGGAGGTTAGCATCCAGTGTAGATAGTTTCTTTTTTGCATGAAAATAGAAGTGTACCTGTAGTTGGTAGTCTGGGTGAGTGTGCTTTTGACATTCAGTGACTATTCCCGGTTTTCCAAGTTGGAATTGATAGTATTATTCTTTTTTCTTAAATTTAATTCCTGCTTCAATTCGCAACACATTCATAAACATCATTATTTCTGATATAGACAGGTTACTTTACAAAATATTTTTTTTTAATTGGAAAAGTAATCACTTTGCATGAAAAACCGCAATGTGTAAGTCTTCTTAGTGAACACTTCAAAACGGTTACTGGGTCGTGTAGTACGCATGTGCTCACCAATGCCCACTATTCGTATTTATGAAGCTAATTTTTCTGATGGCACATCCTGTCTTCGTTGTCAGGAAGTAAAACTCCCGACGTCCTCAAGGACAAACTGAGAGAAGCAATGAGATCAGGAGACAAGGACGCTCTGGAAGCTGTTCTTGACGAGTGTATCGCTGCTGGCATGCCAGAACTGGACACCGATATTCAAAGAGCAAGAAAAGCTCTTGACGACCAAGAAGAACTTGACGAACATCAACGAAGAGGTCAGGCATAATTAGCCAATCACTGTGTTTATTTCTAAATTCTACTGCGACTTTATCATTCTCTTCTAGAAATAATGGCTTGGTTTCATTTTCCTGTAGTAGTTAAACATTATGTCAACCAGTAAAACAAAAGTCCATTGCATGATGGAATGACATGTAGGTTCAAACAGTTGGATCTTACATCAGTATTTTAAGACTAAATACCAATTCTAACGTAAGTTTTTATTGAATTTTCGTTATCCTTCTCTTTTGAAAGCTGATAAAATATCATTTTACTATATGTTTCGTAACACAAACATCCCAGTGTAATTGATACGTATATATTTCAATAGTTATAAAAACCTCGTGATATATTATAATAGATATAATTGAAAGTGATGAATAGACCCCGGTATCCCCGTTTTATATATATGACATGTATTCTTGATCTGTCTATAATGCTATTGTCCTTGTGGTGGTCAGGTTCTCGCTCATTATCTCCGGGCACTCTACGTGAGCAAATGAGAAGAGCTTCAAGAGCTAAAGACAAAGCAGGACTTGAACGATTAATTGACGAAGCTGAGGCTGCCGGATATCCGGA
Source organism: Thysanoteuthis rhombus (assembly GCA_963457665.1). Taxonomy (NCBI): domain Eukaryota; kingdom Metazoa; phylum Mollusca; class Cephalopoda; order Oegopsida; family Thysanoteuthidae; genus Thysanoteuthis; species Thysanoteuthis major. Next base: position 19,641,642 of record OY735200.1, read on the forward strand.
ACTTGGTTCCGATCTTCGTGAAGCAAGAAAATCTTTAGACAGTCTTGGAGGCGGCCAAGGAGGTTAGCCAGTTTCTGCTTGCCTAGATGTGTGATTTCTGCGTTTAGTAGTGTAGAGATTGTTTTTGTTTCGATTTCATGAGAATTTTTCCTTTCATTTTGTGGCTATTTTGATCTCATTTCCATCTCATTGGATTATCAGGAACTAAATCTCCCGATGCCTTGATTAAGAAACTCGAAGATGCAATCCGTCGAAAAGACAAACGTGCTCTTGACAGAGCTATCAGAGAATGTGTAGCGTCAGGTTTACCAGGACTTGATGGAGCAATCCAAAAAGCCAGAAAAATGTCTGACATTCTGGGAGGAGGCAAAGGAGGTTAGCAGAAAAATTCTTGAAGTAGTGATTGCTAATTTTCTGAAAAAAAAGTTTTATCTTTTTTCATTTATATTGAGACTACAAAAACTGAGGTTTAACGTATGAATAACTAATAAGGTATGATAGAAACCTTGAGAGAAGAAGGGTTCTGTAACTTTATGTACATTGGAATTTTTTTCCATGTTTGTTAATAAGAGTAATTCCAGCATAATTCCATCCTAAGAATTACCAAATTCATCCAGAGCTCTTAATTTACAGACTATTTTCACTTCTCTTTTCATAATAAATCACATATTTGGATAAAAAATCTTATCGAAGAAACCGATTGTTAAATATATAGAAATATGTTCTCTGTGTTACAAATTCAATATATCTGATATTAAGAGAATAATTGTTGCCTTTACCAGATATCGTTTCCCCGGACACAGTTCGTGATGAATTGGCTGACGCCATTAGATCAAAGGACATTGACAAATTGGAAAAAGCTATTGAGGACGCTGAAGCAGCCGGTTACCCAGAATTAGGCTCTCAATTACGTAAAGCCAGGGACACGCTGGAAAAACTCGGAGGGGGACGAGGAGGTTAGCATTCAGTGTAGATAGTTTCTTTTTTTGCATGGAAATAGAAGTGTACTAGTACTCTGTAGTCTCCGTGTGTGTGCTTTTGGCGAGGGGGAATTTAGGAACAAAATGCATAATCATTAATGCATAGATGTAATTACTATATTGGTATCTGTCTATTTGCATTGCCTAGCTACCCACTTAGTTGAATATCAATCTTTTCATCTATTTTTTTATCCATCTATCTATTAGGTGGGTGACAGAGTTATCATCATCGCAGACTGTTGGTCATCTTTTCTTTATGCATGGTCACATAATCATCGTTTGTTACTTGATTTTACTTACAAACTGTGCTTCACTATGGCAATATAGTCATTACCAAAATTTGTATGTTGTTTAAATATGAATCAGTAATTTTGCTATTCTTTCCTTTATTTCTAATACTGTTCTTATTCAACATTCATTCAGAAATAACATTGTTTTGAAATAAAGACTGATTTCTTCGGGAGTTAATTAACCACTTTTGAAAAAAAGTGTACAACCTTCTCTAAAAAACCCTCTGTCGTATGGATAGCTCCTTAGCAAACATATCAAAACTAACCATAGCTGAAAAGCCATGTGGTACGCATGTGCTCGCCAATGCCCACTATTCGTATTTATGAAGCTAATTTTTCTGATGGCACATCCTGTCTTCGTTGTCAGGAAGTAAAACTCCCGACGTCCTCAAGGACAAACTGAGAGAAGCAATGAGATCAGGAGACAAGGACGCTCTGGAAGCTGTTCTTGACGAGTGTATCGCTGCTGGCATGCCAGAACTGGACACCGATATTCAAAGAGCAAGAAAAGCTCTTGATGACCAAGAAGAACTTGACGAACATCAACGAAGAGGTCAGGCATAATTAGCCGATCACTGTGTTTATTTCTAAATTCTACTGCGTCTTTATCGTTCTCTTCTAGAAATAATGGCTTGGTTTCATTTTTCTGTAGTAGTTAAACATTATATCAACCAGTAAAACAAAAGTCCATTGCATGATGGAATGACATGTAGGTTCAAACAGTTGGATCTTACATCTGTATTTTAAGACTAAATACCAATTCTAACATAAGTTTTTATGAAATTTTTGTTATCCTTCTCTTGTGAAAGCTGATAAAATATCATATTACTATAAGTTTCGTGACACAAACATCCCAGTGTAATTGATACATATATATTTCAATAGTTATAAAAACCTCGTGATATATTATAATAGATATAATTGAAAGTGATGAATAGACCCCGGTATCCCCGTTTTATATATATGACACGTATTCTTGATCTGTCTATAATGCTATTGTCCTTGTGGTGGTCAGGTTCTCGCTCATTATCTCCGGGCACTCTACGTGAGCAAATGAGAAGAGCTTCAAGAGCTAAAGACAAAGCAGGACTTGAACGATTAATTGACGAAGCTGAGGCTGCCGGATATCCGGAACTTGGTTCCGATCTTCGTGAAGCAAGAAAATCTTTAGACAGTCTTGGAGGCGGCCAAGGAGGTTAGCCAGTTTCTGCTTGCCTAGATGTGTGATTTCTGTGTTTAGTAGTGTAGAGATTGTTTTTGTTTCGATTTCATGAGAATTTTTCCTTTCATTTTGTGGCTATTTTGATCTCATTTCCTTTTCATTGGATTATCAGGAACTAAATCTCCCGATGCCTTGATTAAGAAACTCGAAGATGCAATCCGTCGAAAAGACAAACGTGCTCTTGACAGAGCTATCAGAGAATGTGTAGCGTCAGGTTTACCAGGACTTGATGGTGCAATCCAAAAAGCCAGAAAAATATCCGACATTCTGGGAGGAGGCAAAGGAGGTTAGCTTATAAGTTTTTGACATAGGGATCATTAGATTTACGTTTTTCAAAAATAAAGCTTCATGTAGCTAATTCATTGGAAATTCTTTTCTTTTTCTCAAATAGTAAATTCTGTATTATTTCATCCAATGATATACCAAATTGTAATGAAACGTATTTTTTTACTGGACTGATTTTTTTACTTTGTAATAAGTCACATATTTGGAGTAAACATTTTAAAGGAAAAAACATATCGCTGAATTTATAAATATATACACCTTATATATAATATACATTAAGAAAAAACCAAAATTAAAAGAATTATCGTTGCTTTTACCAGACATCGTTTCCCCAGACACAATTCGTGATGAATTGGCTGACGCCATTAGATCAAAGGACATTGACAAATTGGAAAAAGCTATTGAAGATGCTGAAGCGGCCGGTTACCCAGAATTAGGCTCTCAATTACGTAAAGCCAGGGACACGCTGGAGAAACTCGGAGGGGGACGAGGAGGTTAGCATCCAGTGTAGATAGTTTCTTTTGTGCATGTAAATAGAAGTGTACCCGTAGTTTGTAGTCTGGGTGAGTGTGCTTTTGACATACAGTAATGGGGGGACACTTAGTATACTGGCTATATCTGCATATTTCTATCTGCAATACTACCTGCCTCATAGTCCATTTATCTATGTATATATCTATCCATCGTCGATGTTGATGTTGCATTATTCAATCCTCTATTCTGCAAAGTCCTATGATCATCCAGTTGATATCGCTAGTTGCTTGCTATTGGAAATATGATTCTTTATAAAATATTTTCCTTTTTCATAAGCAAATCAGTCATTTTCCTGTTTGCTTCCTCATTTATTATCCCTGCTTTTCCAATGCTCATTTACACTTATCGTATTTAGACATGGAAGATTTCTTTAAAAGTAGTTTCCCACTTTTGAAAAGTTATTATCTTTTTACTAAAAAGACTTGTTGTGTGGATGGCTTCTTGCCAACATTTTATAACTAACCAGTAGTTGCAAAATCGTTTGGTACGCATGTGCTCGCCAATGCACGCTGTCCAAATTCATGAGTTTAATATTTCTGATGACACATGATGTCTCCGTTGTCAGGAATTAAAACTCCCGACGTCTTGAAGCACAAACTGAGGGAAGCAATGAGAAAAGGAGACAAGGACGCTCTGGAAGCTGTTCTTGACGAGTGTATCGCCGCTGGCATGCCAGAACTGGACACCGATATTCAAAGAGCAAGAAAAGCTCTTGATGACCAAGAAGAACTAGACGATCGCATCCGCCGAGGTCAGAATTCACTCAAAAAACTTTTCAAATTTCTCGAATCTTTTTTTTGGTGTTTATTATCGTTTAATTGTGTCCCAATAGCAATATGTAAGTCAATATAGATCACATGAATGATTTTTACAATCGTCTGCAGTAGCATCCTCATCTCAGTTGATTTAATCACAAATATATTGGCCATCTTTAGTCGAGTGTACCACGTGCTTGAGAAAATTTTGATTGGAACAATGTGATTAGATCAATAGAGATGGAGATTGTAGTCTCAGTTATTAGTGGACTTTGATGCTAATCATGCAGTTGCTATAGAAAATACTTTATCTCCAGATTGAGAACGTGTTCACTATTATTTCCAACCAACTATTCGAACTAATATCTTCATTCATTTATTTGCTAAATGAAGACTTGTTTCCTTTGACTGAAACAGCATAATATTTTATTAACCACTTGGGACCGGAACATTTTTGTGTAATGTCATATCAACGAAATATCTCGTCACCTGTTTCAGAACAATCGTTGCTTTTATTGTATTCCCTGCTATCTAAGAATTGTATTGAATCACTATCTTACACTTTACCAGAGTAATAAAAGACAGGAAGGGTATCATCTTGCGCGATATCTTTCCAGCAGCTCTTGGGTTGTCATAGCTTTTACCTCTTTCATTATAATTTATGAGCTGTTCTGAATAATCATTCAATTCTCAATATCTTGTCAGCTGCTCCCAAATGGTAAAAGCATAGGATACATTTGGGGGCACGTGATATAATTTTTCAGTAAAAGGTTTTAAATGATCAATCAATTTTTCCTCAATGGTATTTTGCTGTTTAATATACTGAATTTTCCTGCGCCTGTCAGGCTCCCGCTCAGTGACCCCAGAAAGACTCCGTGATGACATCAGGAGAGCTTCTCGCACCAAAGACAGAGCGGAGCTTGAGAGGCTAATCAGTGATGCTGAATCCGCCGGCTACCCAGAAATTGCTTCTGATCTTCAGGAAGCCAGAAAATCCCTTGAAAGTCTCGATGGAGGAAGAAGAGGTTAGCGATTTGTGTTTGGCTAGACGTGATTTTTGGACCGTTCTTCTCAACAAATTGATAACTCTATCATTTTTTATTAGTTTTTCTTCCATCCATCTCATTGTTGCTTTTTTTCTTATCACAACGTCCCTGGTTGTTGATACTGAAGGAGTACCTATATGACTATATATCAAGCTCCATCTAGCTATTGAATCTTTGTGATCAAATCAGTTAAGAGAAGCAAGTTAAAATCCTGTCGGAGGCTGCCAATCTCTGATTCGAGCTGGTTATATTAACAGTCATAAAAATACACGAAAACAACAATTGGATGAAAGAAAAACTCTGATTCAGATACAGTATTTTAATTGTAATTGGTCTTTGATTCGATCCTCATGCAAACGTTCTCGCATTGTGCACAAATGAATACGATAATTCTAACCTTGTTTTATGGCCTTTGGTCACCAGGTTCTAAATCCCCAGAAGCTTTGATCAAGAAACTTGAAGATGCCATGAGAAAGAAAGACAAACGCGCTCTTGATAGAGCTATCAGGGAATGTGTGTGTGCAGGCTTACCTGGACTGGAAGACGCTATCCAGAAAGCCAGAACAGTGTCTGATATTTTAGGAGGCGGTACCGGAGGTTAGCAAAGATAGATTCTTAACATTTTAGGATATTAACGAATTCCTGAAAAAGTAAATTCAACAAGTGAAAAGTATTTTAATTCATAAAAGGATTTGATGCAAGAAACAAAATTCTCAAATTTAAAGTTTGAAAATTTCTTACAGCTTCTCTAAGAGGACTTTTTTTTATCCGGTGTCAGTTGTAAAATCACATCTAATTGTGAGACTCTGTCGCTTTAATATTCAAAGTTAACTGCCGTAACAATTTTGAAAATACAATAGTCAAATAAATCAATACGTCTCTAAAGTATATATACAGCGATATTTTTTCTTTTTTTTCTCCTCTATGCTATTGTGGTCATATAATAAATTGATTCCTCATTCAATATCGTACGCACATAAATTGAGCTCGCAGATATTTACATGAAAATTTCTCATAGTATTCTCTTCTGTAAAAGAAATCTCAGTTTAAGCCGGATACCACTCCTAGCTCTTATAATTTGTTTATTTTATTGTCATTGCTAGATATTGTATCTGCTGGTACACTTCAAGATGAATTGGCTGACGCCATTACATCAGAGGACATTGACAGCTTAGAGAAAGTCATCGCGGACGCTGAAGCGGCCGGTTACCCTGAACTAGGATCTGATTTACGTAAAGCCAGAGACACTTTGGACAGACTTGGAGGGGGACGAGGAGGTTAGCGTTCAGTAGAATCGCTAGTCTTTGTTATTTGCATGGTGTTGTTCGTCTCTGGGTAGTTCCTATGGCGTTGAGCCAAATTTATGTTTTGCCTAACAAAAATTTTGAAACGCCTTGTTGAATCATTATTTTGTGAATACTTTTATTAGTTGTTTTTTTTTCTTTGATGTCGGTTTTTGTTTTGTTCTGTCTTTAAATGACACATTTCCTGCATGGTGTTTCTCGTTAGAGTTTTTTTCCCAAGAAAGTTTCCAACCAGTATCCATTTTGTCTCCTAATACCAATTTGATGATGTTTTGTGCGATTTTCTACTCCGTATTCAAACGCATGGTTTCTTTTCTTTTTTTCCCCCTTTTCCGTGTTCATTTGTGATTTTTCCCTGATATCTTTCAAAAGGAAGCGTTGCCTGGTTTTACGACCACTAAATAATCCTTCAACAACGTTTCCTATAATATAATACATATCTTGAAACTTATGAATCAAACTTTTGAGTATTTTGACGAAAGATATCCATAGATGAAATATATGTAATGTATATGTGTTATATGTATGTGATATAACTATACAAATATATTCAAGTACTGTCATTATCTTGAATTTTTTTAGTAATATGCGTTTAAAGAACTGTCTATGAGTCACTCTGTTACTTCTTTTATATCTACGCCCACATGCATACACACACACATACAAACCAGCCAAAAATGTTCTGACTGATTAGTCATACTATTAGTCATTCTATTCGGTAATCAAAAACATATGATATTTATTGGTACAGAGGATAAAGTTGATTTTTCAACATTGTGATTGAGACTCAATTTTTTTTGGCCTTTGGCCTTTATTTTCCTTTTTGTTCTTTTCGTTTAAATGGCATGGAAAAATGACGACGAAATACTATTATAGAAAGCATGTTTTGCTTACGGTCACACGATGGTTAGTAAGTTCGTCCTGCAGACTAATTTACTAGTGTGATGAATTCATTCCTGCCTAGTTGTCCTGTTTTAAGAGTGTACATGTTGCACAATGGCGTAATACTTACTAGGTGCTCTCTGAGTTTGGCTGTGTGTCAAAATGAGATGGGCTTAGTATTTATCTTTTAAAGTGAAGCAACTCTTGTCTTTGCATGCTCCTGGTATGTTATTTGCAGTGTAAAAAAATCATTTGTTTCAGTGGATTAATGTATATGAAACCACTTCAGGTTTCTTTTCACAGAAAAAAACAACAACGAGTCAAAAATTAAAAAAAAAAAGGAATGATTTATTTGATTTTTGATTTAACAATATTTAGCATGAAACATTGCAGTTGTAGTTGTTGCATACTCCGACCCTACGCTAGTGTCCCGTATTCAAGACCAGGAGTAAAATCTGTTATATTGTTAGTACAATCTTCCTACTCAGTGTGCCTTCCTTCCCATTTTGACCTTGTGCAAGGCTAACATAAGCTAAAAATATTCCTTTGTCACATGTTAAAAAAAACTTCCGTGAATAATCGTTTTATTTTTAGAACAATTGGACACATATTCTATTTGAACGGTTGAGTGAGTGTAAAGAATGTTTGCGGAGATCCAGGCCACTAACAAAAGCCATTGTTTGAAAAGCAGTTATCTTTTATGGAGTGAATAGTCTCTGACTCTCACGCATGCGCATTATGCTGTTTCTGTGTCACGAGTGTATCCTTCTGATTCTTTCGTGCTCATAACAGTAAATTCGTTACATCGTCAACTACTGCAGACTCGCCCAGAAGGTAATAACAGAATAAGACGACTCAACTTCAAGTTATATACTAATCTAGTCAGTAGATGCCATTCAGCTTTGGAGATTCCCCTTTGCTGGGTGTCAATAATTGAAGGTCATTTGTGAACTCGTTCACAAAAGTACAAGGAATTCAGCTCAGAGCATGTCCTGAAACTTCTGTGAACATTTTTTTGTTTTCAGAACTATAACACACATCTTTTACTTTAACAATTGCATAACGATTGGCATAACCATGTCAATTAGTGGAAACCAGTTTTTGATTACTGATTTCTAAAGCAGGCTCTCTGTTTGGAAGATTGTTGCAACACAATGTTTCTGCCAATATTTCTGCTCTTCATTTTAGAAACTTTCGAGTGCTGATTTGAAAGGCCGGTTGTCGTCACTTAGGATGATATCCCTCTCCAACATTCCTTTTACCCATTTGACCCTTTGCCATACTAAGCTAAGCTTAGTGAAGGTCAAAATTTGGCATGTTATATCGGAATTTATTATTAGATGAAGCATTTTCTACTAATGATTTTTCGATGACTAGTATTTATTTTATCTCCATTTCAGCTTCTTTTTATTGCAACAACTCCAATCGTCATTTAGTAACAGTCATAGAACCATGGCCTGAGTACCCATTTATGCAACGTCGAGTTTAGAGTTGGCTCCTCACGCATAGATGTTGTTCAAGTCCTATCAGTATTTCCATTTTGGGACACTTGAGGCATCGGGCAATGAACCCAAGCTTACCCCTCTAAGAGCAATGGGGAGGTGCAACCTGGAACTGGACATTATAAAAAGCAACTAAAAATATGATGAAAGAAATACTAGTCAAAAGTCAATCCTACCTCTATCCCATTATAGTGGTTACATTTGCAAGCACATTTCATACAGTAAATGTAACAACGATTACGGGACAATGGTGATAATAACATTTGGCATGTCTGATATTTTGCTTGCTGGGATCTTGTTCGGCCGTTTTATTTTTTCTCAAAAGTCTTCCTCACAAAATTGAAATGTTTTCTTGTTTCGCTTGTCAGGAAGCAAAACTCCTGACATCATGAGGGAAAAACTTAGAGACGCCATCAAGAAAGGAGACAAAGACGAAATAGAATCAGTCTTAGACGAAGCCGTTGCAGCAGGAATGCCAGAACTGGACGCTGATATTTACCGTGCCAGAAAATCTTTGGATGACCAAGACACCGGCTCCAGGCGTGGTTCAAGTGCAAGACGAGGTCAAACATTTATTTTATTTTCTTGATGCATGCCCAAACTTATGCATGCCGACAGGGAAATTATATGTATGTCTGTATGTGCATAGATTAAGGGTCTTTAATCAGGGTTTGGCGGACTAGTATCCTACAAGGAGTACAAATAAGGTGAAAATATGTCTTTAATGGAGTTTGTTATACAGTTGATCATAAAAATGAATTCGGTATTTTGATGATTAACTACCAGATTAAATTGCTCATGAATTAAACACCCAGTCTTTGTTGGGGTTAGCAATGGCTGTAACAGCCTTTTTGTTTCCAAATTTGATCGGATGTGAACCTATCTTTTATTGATGGCTACAACAGAAGCAGCAGAAAGTTCAATGGTCCAAATTGTCTTGGGCTCAAGTTAAAAGGTTAGATTCAATGTGTGTGTCTTTGTGTGAAGATATATTATGTGTATATATTCACATTATGTATGTATGTATGTATGCATATTGATACATTTACAATATGCAACTCAAAAGTTCGGGGATGGCAACCAGCATATTTGTAAACAACATTGTGTAAACATCTGCATGCATAAACATAAGTACATTAACAAGTTGGCTGAATTGGTGATTATCAAGTTGTAAAGATATCTTTCCTTGCTTCAAAAATGGAAAGAAATATAGTTGATTAGCTACATCTTTCAAAACTGTGCATGGTTCCAATCTGTTTTCATACTTGACTCATTTTCCTTTGATTATTGAAGTGTTTTTATTCTTGTGCACATATTTCTATGACATTGATTGTTTCTTTTATTTAGCACATCTCAACGAAAGTAGCCCCCTGCAATTATGCAAAATAGAGATGCTATGTTCCAACCATTGCCTTCATTTTCTGAGAGATACTGCTTTAGATCATTTGCATCATTATTGTCTATGTCCAAGTCTATGAAATGTCCACCAAAGCAATACTATGAAAATCATTTTCTCTGGAATCCCAAATTGTTTCACTAAAGAATGAGAGAATTTGTTTCATATTTGGTTTTGTTCATGGCTAATAAATATGATGATCTTCACGAACTAAATACTCTCCCATCATTACGTAGGCAGTGGCTGCGATATACTTTGCCAGTAGATACAGGTGGGGGCCAGTCTTAGAATAAAAGTGATCCCATCCCCGCATGTCTGTTACGACGATAACATTGCAAACTCACAAAACATTATTCCTATTTTATGACATCTTCCAATCACTGGGTTTTGATTAACAGAATCAAAGACTCCTGACGCTCTACGCGATCAACTCCGTCGTGCTTCCAGATTGAGAGACAAAGCAACTCTTGAGAAACTAATCGATGAAGCTGAAGAAGCAGGCTACCCGGAACTTGGCTCTGAATTGAGTAAAGCCAGAGACACTTTGGAGAGTCTGGGTGGTGGTCGTGGAGGTCAGAGACGCCATTTTCTGAATTTCAATTCTTTAAGACACTAAAAGAATATAATGTAACGCTTAATGTAAATCTTCCTAAAGTCTTGGCTCTTGGAATTCGGTTGAGGCATAAAATGTCTTTTCTTCAAGATCTTGATTCCCTATATTGAATCCATACATAGCAAACAAAGAATACTAAGAAGCAGGTGAATGCAAATATTTCCGTACTTGATTTAGTATGTGAATGGACTTAGCAAATACAATAATTCGGAAAGTCTATCATTCAATGCTTATCTGTCTGATTGATATATGGAGAAAGTATTAAACTATCTTTATAAGATCTAAAATATAACACAAATCGTTTATATTTGTTTTAGCTTGACATGACTGATTTTTCGGCCTTTACCGTAGACATCAAGACATGTCCATGGCTATATTTCTGTTAGTAAAGTGAGAAATGAATCAGTTGCAATTTTGCAAACTCACAATGTTCCAGACCAAGATTTATAAAAGTAAATTTTCAAATTTTCACACCGTTTAGCAAGTATAACTGACGTTACCCGCCATATGATCGTCCTTAGGCTTAGCCATGGAGCGAAGAAATCAGAGCCAAGTAAATACATTTATTAATTTTATTTTAATTTCTGAATATTTTCTACGAATAGGGAAACTAATGAGAAAAAACAAAAATATGTTTTTAAAATCGGGTTTTGTGTGACAATTCATTGGGTTATCTGTTTTGGTCGCAGGAAGTAAAACTCCAGATATTCTTCGACAAAAACTTGAAGATGCCATGAAAGAAAAAGACAAAGATCAACTGGATAAAGCCATCAGGGAATGCGTCGCAGCGGGTATGCCCGAACTGCGTGACCAGGTTCAGAAGGCGAGACGGATATCGGATATTCTGGGTGGCGGTACAGGAGGTTAGCTATCACAGGGTTTCACATTAATTCTTAGGAATTCTTTGTCTAAGGAGAAAAAAAAGAAGTGTGGTTGTAAATATCTATAACGCTTTGAGCAGAACAAGAAAAAAATCATATGTGTGTGTGTGTGTATGTGTGTTTAGGCAGAAATCTTTCAGTAATACATATTTTATCTAAAACCTCAGCGGAGGAATGTTTCTTTCAAATATTTTACTTAACCTTTACTGTTCCCAAGCAAATTCTGCATTTTTCTGATAAAGAATTACTTACATAATTCAAATAGTATCTTGTTAAATGATAACAACTTGTACAGAGAAAGAATTTAGCTTATACAGATTTATATACGGACGATTTCCAAAGTTATATAGTCGTAGTTCCCAACCTTTAGCTGCAGGTTTCAGTAAGATGGCGACATAATTTCATATTGTCCAGACCACGAAATATTATCACGAATTTAGAATTAACACGGATTTTTACCTGTTATTATCAACTTTTACCCAGTGTTTGTAGTAAAAAAATGTAATATCCCTTTCATGTTATCAGCTCTTACGTCTTTCAAATTCGATGCATAAATCTAAAGTTTATGATAGAGCTGAAATTATTAATAATAGATTTATCAATCATAATATTGATTTCTTGAATAAATATATTTTTTGAGATGAGAAATTCTCTATAATACAAAGGTTGGGAATTGCTGAACTTGGATTAGAAATTAATTAGATATTCGTTTGATATTTATTTTCTCCGTCGACTGAGATGAAATTTGTTTTGCTCATCAGAGGTCAAATCACCGGAGGAAATCTCTGACCAACTGAAAAAAGCCGTTCGCAGAAAGGACATTGCTTCCTTGCAGAAGGCCATTACTGACGCAGAGGCTGCTGGATATCCGGAAGTGGCCGCTGAGCTTCGAAAAGCTAGGGACACCTTGGAAAATCTGGGTGGCGGCCGAGGAGGTTAGACGTTTGCCGTGTGCTAATTGCTGTAGTGAATTGCATGCCCTTGATTTTTTTTTTATCTATTAGATAGAGAAAGATGGGATTTTTTTTCTAGATTTTAGCTTTACTTTAAGTATATTTATCTATAAAGTTATAAGATAAATCAGAGTGGATTTTGAGCCTAGCCGCAGGAATGATGGTTAAAGAGATAATCCAGCCGACATTTTTCCTTTGTTAGTGAATCAGTCCTCACCACATATACCATATTTGTGGCCTAGTACAAGACTAATTTACGTTTAGTAAATAACTCTGCCCATTTGAAAAAGGGGGCCTGGACACGAGGTATTGGAGAGGAAACTACTCTTGCAGACTATTACTCTGCATTTAGTTTGATCATCACCAGGTTTCTCAACTTCATACACAGCTTGTAGGGCGTTTCGTCCTGGGGTAATAGATAGCTACTCGGGCTAACCAATGCTATTCTATGGCGAGTTTGATCCTCGCTAGGTTTCCATCATTGTGATTTTGATTGGGATTAAGCCAGGCTTAATAATTACCTAGTAGATCGTGCCATATATTCGAGATAGTTGTGTAATAATCACTGACGTCAGACATCGATGTAAGGCAAGATCGGAACACTTCGCATATTGATTTTCAAAGCGGAAAGGCCTGACCCAATCTTCTTACTCCAATCCCTTATGGTGAAGATAGTAATCTCTTTCTGGCTGTTGACCGTGGTAGTGTTCGAGCTGATACAAAGTTCAGGATCTCGAATGCCGACTTTCAAGTCAGGCATGCCCCCTGCACTTGGGTGATTGGCACAACACGTCCATTTAGTCATGTCAGACCAGCTAGCTTAGTAAAAATTATGAGATATTTGGAAATTAATCTATTTTTATTTTTATTTTTTTTAAATGTTTGGGTAGTATTTTTCGAAAAATTATGATTAGGTTTTTGACGTATAATTTAGATTTGAACATGAATATAAATTTTGCTTGTGCATTGTCCATGATGCTACTTACTACTATTAATGTTTATTTTCGTACATTCAAACGGTGAATGCTGTTTCAAATATTGAACCTGTGCAAATAACCACTTAATAATGTACTGTTGTGTTCCTTTCCGACTAATGCATTTCTGTTTTGAGAAAATCCAATTGACGTAAACATATTCAAGAGTCAAAATGTAATAATGATGATAAAATCACACACATTGCAAAATAACATTTATTTCCTGCACGAAGGTTTTGCGTGTAATTTGTTTGGTTTTCCGCCTTGCATGTTGAAGTCACGTCATTCTCAATCATTAAATATATCGGGAACTTCGTACGTGTCCGTTGATACAACTGTGATAATCGTAAACATTTTGAAGCTTCACTCTAACTTGGTAGTGATCCTGCAATAGAGTGGTTGGTAAGTAGCCTCACAGACCTTCACAACTGTAGTGATTTGGATTCTCGCTAGTTGCTCTATACCTATGTTCTTGTGCTATACCGTGCTCATATTACCTATTATGAAAAGGTGCATACCGCCAAACTGTGGTCAGCGAGCTATTTCGATGTACAATAATTACTGTAGTTGATTCAGTTCTAAATGAGAACTGTACACCCTATGGTCTAATATCAGCTTCACTGAAGAGCGATTGTTACAGATTTAGTCACGTAGAAAATTAGTATGATCCTCAACTGTTGCATCAAACTAGTAGCCATGTGCAGTATGTGCAGTATCAAGCTATGGTTTGTAAATATTCTACTTAATGAAGAGGGTTAGCTTTTTCTTTAACACTGTCCGTAACAATGGACCATGTCTCTTAAAGGTGACAATTTTGCTGATAAAAGCATCTCCTATCCAAAATTTGAAACAACGGACTCTTAGGAATTCAAATATTCCTGTAAAATATCAGTCATTTCCTTTCAAAACTCGTTAGATGTTATCAATAATTTCACACTATCTTTCATCTCCCTACTGTTGCTCGTTTTTGGAACGCAGGACCATTTTACACTCTTCAACCTTTAAGTAAGCAGCAAGGATTTGATATAAATAGGAAGACTCCCACAAGTTTTGAACGAGCATCACGTATCATTTGGGAGCCTATACGATTGATTTGAATCATTGAAGCGTCGTCTATTTCAGACGAACTTCTGAGATATAGGACATAAGATGCAAGTTCAAATCTCATCGAGAGCTATTCTTTTATTTTAGATTTGTTTTTTAATGGTTGTAGAATGTAGTACAACTTCTTCCACTTTAAACTATCTGTTGATCAGCCTGGATACTAAACAAAAAGGTTGGACTGGATATAAGCTTCCGTACACCTACATATATGAAGATACGAAGGTGGTATTGAAAATGACCCACGAAGCAGGTACGAACACTTAGAAGTGGGATGAAATTCAAACCACGACGTTTCATATACAGTTGATATTTCATAGCAACACGAGATTACAATTCAGAGGCTTTGTTTTGCAATGATTATCCTAATGCTTGACGAAGAGTTTGCTAGACAACAATAGTTGACGCTTTGCTTAGCATGTTGAAGAAAATGCGGAAGGATTTATCTTTACTCAATTGTGATTTTTGTTTGGATTGTCAGGAAGTAAAACTCCTGAAGTCTTGCGTGAAAAACTACGAGCAGCTGTACGCGACGGCAACAAAGACGAATTGGAAAAAGTTATTGATGAATGCATTGGAGCAGCAATGCCCGAACTGGATATTGAAATTCAGAGAGCCAGGGAATCAATTGGTTCTATTGAAAATGGACATAGGAGAGGTTAGCTTTATTCTTACCGTCGTTCTCATTACTTTGTTGCTTTCTTTCGTGAAAAAAAAAGTCTTCTGTAATTATAATTAATTTTATTATATTAGTTTTTTGCTATTCTGCTGTTCGAAGCATTTTGGAGATCTACCGTATTTTTCGGCCTCCATGATGCATAGTTTATAAGAGAATTTCGGGGATTTCTGTAAAGCGCAACTCATCGAAGCCTCAGAGCTGTACATTTCGAGTTTCGGTGAACAGACCTCAGGTTATATTACAAGTGCATCTTAATATTTGCATAATTATTTTGTGAACGTAAATATGCATATTATTTGCCGGCAAATATGGTATATACGTTTTTGACTTCATGTATGTTTTGGTGCCAAGCACATGTAATCTTGTGCTGTACTAAACTTGGCTTAGTAAAGATACTTCTCATTTGGCTGTAAGGCTATGGTTAGCAATCTTGTAAAACACCCCATTATTACTGAGGTAATATCGATCCTTGATCGTAGTTTTCAATACTAAGCCATGCTTAGTAAATATAAAATGGCCCACCTCTTGGCTGAGATAGTTGCGTATTTTCGACAAGCGCCAGGAGTAAAATTTAAAAAAGTCGAATACTGATTTTTAAAGCTCTTACGTTCTCCTCCACATTGCAAGACTGGCGCTGCACTATCTTATAACCCTTATTTACCTCTACTTGGTCTTGGTATTGAACTAAGCTAACCTTAGTAAATATGTACATTAGTAAAATACCTGGAGTAGGTAATTAGAATGCTACTGATTTGAATCATGAATTGATGATACGAAATCAACTATTTAATGAGCTGTATAATTCATGTCTCAATGGAGTTAATATATCACGTCTCTTGAGTGTCTCTTTCTTAAACTTTCAACTTATCTCTAACATTGTTTTTGTTGACGTGATCAGACTCAATTTCTCCCGATACTCTCCGGGATCGACTGAGAAGAGCATCCAGACAACGAGATAAGGCAGAACTGGAAAAACTAATTGACGAAGCCGAGGAGGCCGGATATCCAGAACTTGGCTACGACCTTCGTAAAGCTAGAGAATCTCTTGAGAGCCTCGGAGGTGGACGAGGAGGTCAGAATCAAAGCTGTTTAATAAAATATTTTGTCTTTGTAAGAAACTAAGGGTCGAATTGAATCGTGAATACAAAATTAATTGACT
>OY735200.1:19658397-19778397 GCA_963457665.1 Thysanoteuthis rhombus
AAATGTTTGGAATATTGATCTCATTCTTTTTTTAGCTACCACGCCCTTTCCGTGGTCCATTTCTGACCCATCTCAAAATTACAGAAGTCATCTTTATAGATGGGACATAGCCTGTGAATGCACCATCCATGTGAGACGAGTACTTGAGATAAAAGTTGATAATTTGAGTATTGTCAAAAGTGACGTCTCTTGCTCAATTTCAGGTGTTCACTTTAATGGCTGAAAATAGATGTGTTTGTTGGTGGGGGATACCAATTTCCCATTAGTCTCTTTGTGTTTATCGAGAAACGAAAAAATACGATGAAATATCAATTTTAATTTAGATTACATTGGTTCCTTTTATTGTTAATTCTGTCTTGATATGCCAAGACCTTTGTGGCCGAGTTTAACAGCTCTTTAACTATTTACCAGGCTCTAAGTCTCCCGACGTTTTACGCGAAAAACTGAAAGACGCTGCCAAAAGAAGACAACGAAGCTTGGACAAAGCCATCAGCGAATGTGTGGCCGCTGGGCTTCCGGAACTTGATGATGACATTCGAAAGGCCAGACGCACATCCGATATAATTAAAGGTGGAACAGGAGGTTAGCCTTATTAAGTTCAGCTTGTTTTCTGTTAGGTCAGCTAGGTAAAATCGACCCGTTGCTCAATTCTGAAATGGCTTTAGGGAAGTGCAAAGTGATCCACCCGTGGCGCGAAAAAGGATTACGATATATGACTTTTGCTGTTTATTTTTCCTCAGAAAAGTTGTATTCGCAACCTAAGACCATTTTAGAGACGAAAGCTATTCAAAAGGAGCTTATAATAATATTCAAATTAGTGGTGTGATAGCTACTCTCAAGATGAAATTATATACACACATAAATGGCAATAATGTAAATATCATATTTTTATTTCCATATCAATTATTCCTGCTCTTATGCATAAAATCATTTGTGTTTCGCCTGAATCACGTCATAACAGCCAGTATGCCTATTGTTGCTTTGATCTGATAAAAATCACCATAATTTTTAATATAAATTTCAAGAAACGCTAATTTAGATTCGATTTTTCCTGAAGCAATTAATTTTTCTCAAATAATTGACGTTACCTGGTGAATAGCCTTAGCATAAATATTCCTTATATCATATTCTACCAGGCCGTATTTCTATTTATTCATTTATTTATCTATCTATCGTATTGTCTCAACTTTTCCGTATTCATCTTTCGCTCATCAGAAGTCAAATCTCCTGACACATTACGTGACCAAATCAAAATGGCTATGAGAAAGAAAGACAAAGATGCCTTGGACGCAGCCATAGCAGAGGCTGAGGCAGCTGGATATCCAGAGCTTGGCTCGGACCTTCGGAAAGCCAGGGACACTTTGGAAAATTTGGGAGGCGGTCGAGGAGGTTAGCTCTTCAGTGTTCTTAAGGATGTCTTTTAGTTGCCGCTTTTAGTGTCAATGCTCAGTATTTTAGTTGCCAATTGCTTATAAACGTAGAAGTCTGTTATGTATTATTATACAAAAAGTGTCCCAAAAGTACCGAAAAGGTTCTACTTCGAGCATCTTTTAGTAAATCTCGTATACTGACAATGTGGGCGAGATGTAGTTTGAAAGATCTTTTCGTGATTTTGGGGATACTCTGTAGGTGAGTTTTCATGTTCTGCATTGCATATCTCAGTTGGAAATGTTTGTGTATCTGGTTTGATGATCTGGCATGAATGCTTTGTTAAAAGTTCTTGAAGATATTTGAAACGAACATTCGTTCAATGTGATAATATCTTTTTGAGAATGATGTCTTGAGCCATTCCCAAATTGTTTATATATATATATATATATATATATATATAGATATTGATAGATATTGATAGATATTGATAGATATTAGTTTTTAATTAAGTATTTTGATACTTTAAAATTGCATGGGCCTTGCCTTTTAGTAGAAGTAGTTGCATATTCCCTGGTGCCTGTTATCAGTGTTGTTGTCTTGGTAAAAATCCAGCTTTCCAAAGTTGCTTTTTAAATGTAGGCAGACCGGCTCCATTGAAAAAAAATGACAACACAGTCTTTGACTACCACTGCTCTCAAACTTTTCTGCCGGCTATAATATGCCAGGTTTTGTAATAGAATGCCTGCTTAGTAGTTGTGATAGTTGCATATTCTCTTATCGGAGTCAGAGTTTGGCGTTCTAGCTCAGGTGGAAAAAAAAATTTAAAATACTGATTTCCAATTCTTCCCCTCTTGGAGGATTTGTGCTGCATGATCTCCTGACATTTTATTTCCCAATGTTTGCCTTTGTACAACTTAAGGTTGAGCTTAGAAATGACCTGTGCAAACCCAGAAGGCTGAAATTTTGAATGCATGATTTTCGAGGCAAGCATAATCTCCCAATTCGGAAGATTGGCACAATACAATGACCTTATTCTATCCCTTGTGAAAGACTAAACTAACCTTAGCAAGTATTTCCTAGACAAATGCAAGATTCTAAATCATGCTAGAATATCTATCTAATAGGAGAAATGAAGGTCTCCTTGGCAAATACTCTCACAGTCTTACAGTTAATTAACATATGTGCTCATAGTCGACAAACTGTCCTTGCTCCCAGGGTGGCCATCACTTGGATTTGGCCGCTGAGCGAATTCTACAGTTCTACATAAAAATTGGAGTGCAAAATAAAAGCAGTAATACAAGGCTGGAAATTTGGAGATTTACTAATCATATAACTGTGTATACATGTAAATAACTGCATATCTTCATACTACCATTATATATATACTGAAAATGTTTGTACTAATTTTTCACTAATTTAAAAAAAAAGTCTTTTCATCATGAAGTTCTATGTCGATATATTTTCGACCAATAAAGTTTAGCAACGTTGAATCGGCATAAAAAAGTAGTTTCTGACAAGACTTGGACTTTCATCCAATATCTCAGGAGCTCGGCTTATGTAGGCTACAAGTTTACCTATTCAACTTCGTGGGCCTAAAGATTAAGCAGGGTTCAAATCTACAGTCGTATCGCCGCTTCTTTATTCTGATTCATATCGTTTGTTCATGACAAGTTGTAGCTGTACTAATAGTAGTAGCTCTTTGATGAATTATTTTCATTATTAATTTTACATAAAATTTCTATTGTTGTTACGTTTTCATTAGAAAGTTCAATCTTTTTCGTTATTCACCACCACATCGTATTTTGTTTGCTAACTAAATATAACTAACATATGCAATGAGTGACTATCTCTAATCCCTAAACGCAACCCTACCTATCTTGGAAAGATGATAACAACCGAGTTGTCGAAATGTCCTGAACGTTTTCCTCCTTAGTTTTATTTAGCGAACAAAAATACGGTGATTTGTCATGGTCATAATTGATTAGTGTTATGCAGACCAACTACAAAAAACTAGCTGAGTAATCTATAATCGTTTAATAAATAATGTTGAAAATGTTTCACCTAAAAAATCGGAAATATTAAAACGAGAAATTTGTTGTGATTTCTTGGTATAACAACTTGAATTATTATTCTGATATGCACAAGGATGCCGTAACTGTTTGAAAGTCGTTGCCAAAGAACCAAAAGAATTCAGTGTGAGCAAATCTTCTCGGTTGTGTATGAAAGTCTACAGCTGTTTTATCCGACGATATTTACTCTCTTGATCCACGTTTGGTTCTTTAGCAAAGACATTCCAGCCTTTAGGGGTTTGCTATTTTTTGATAGGGCACACAAAGAATTGTCCAAACCCCAAATCTTCAGAAAATGTTATCATATCAAAAACATACCTTGTGGATAAAATACGTCTGTAGTTTGGAGAGTTTTGTCTAGGTTGCATTGAGTTATTGTCTGTAAGGTTAATTTTGGATCGGAGTTTTAACAGCAAAACGGTTAACAACGTAAAATTAGTTGGGACATTTTCTTCATGAAAACACACCCGATTTTAAACTCTCTAGTAAACACCCTGTGTTGTCTGTTTACCTTCAAAGACAAATCATTTTGCATGTATACTGAACCCCAAAGATTTACATAATTCTTGCATTCTCGAGTTACCTGCTGAGTTTTTGCTCGTGATTTACGATCATGGAGAAAGTATTATGCTATTAGCGCTTACCCACCCAAAAGAAATATACCCGATTAACACGTTCAGAACCAAACGATATTAATTAACCTTTTCACCACCTTACCTTTTGTATCAAACGACGTTAATTACGTAAAGTCTCCCTTAAAAAAAATTGGCCTTGTCTTCATGTTGCCCTCGGCAAACAGTTGTGACTAATACCTGCTTTTCAGCGGTGCTATTCGATCCCAGTTATTCTATCCTTGGCCGACATACATCAACAACATCAGAAAAACAAAAAACAAAAACAACAAAAACGTTGTATTGAAGGTGTTATCAAACTAACTGTGGAATGCTGCTTGAATAGAAAGCATGTTGCTGGGTTGAACAAAGTGCATGTTTTTGGCTAAAAGTTCAAAACCCAACGACAATGATTCAATCTGTTTGATTTTGCAAACTAGGAACAAAATCAGCCAGCGCTTTACGTGCTAAGCTGGGAGATGCCATCAGACGTGGTGATCCTGACGCACTCGAAAGCGTTATTGGTGAATGTGTAGCTTCAGGCATGCCGGAACTGGACGCCGAAGTTCAGCGCGCCAGAAGAATTATGGGAGGCCGACAAGATGAAAACGGAGGTAGGCAGACAAAACTCCTTCACTGGAATCATTTTGAAAATATTTATGATTTTTTGCTGTTCACAAAATAGAGACAGAATCGGAGAATCTACTTCTTTCTACGCTCTGACAGGCTTCATGACAAATATCTCATCACTGTCATGCCTCCATACTCGATGGAGAAGAAAGATAGCGAGTAAATGCGGGGAGGATACCATTCAACCATGGCTACCCTACGAGCTCAGGTAGCAGCAAGAAAATCTTACTTCCATTGACAGGGACAATCAAAATAACTATACGTGTGTGTGCGTGTGTACGTGCATGTGTGTGTGGGGTGAGAGAGAGAGAGAGAGAGAGAGAGAGAGAGAGAGAGAGAGAGAGAGAGAGGGTGAATGTGTTTATGTGCATGTCTGTATATGTGTTGGATGCCAAAATTGTTACCAGAACGAAAATTTTCGATTGAAAGTGAGATAGAACTAGCATATATATATATATATATATATATATATATATATATATATATATATATATATATATATATATATATATATATATATATATATATATATATATATGGTGTTACGCCATTATTTAAAGCATTTTGAAAATGAACCTCCTCACATAAAATATTTCAAAAAATTACATTATTCATCACCACTTGAGGTAATTATTCAAGGAATAAAGAAACTATGGTGCTTTTTTTTTACCATCGCTTTTACTTTAGTCCGTTTCCTTCATTTTCAGCTTGGAAGAAACTGAATTTATTCAGTCATGTAGAGCAGGCTGAATCATCCAGCAACCATGTGACCAAAATGGCAGATTAATTTTTTTTTACCTGTTGCATAATGCTAATGTAATGTTTCCTTTCTTTTTCCTGCACAGTTGACAAATCTTCTGATGTTTTACGCGACCAGCTAAAGACTGCCATCAGACAGAATGACAAAGCTGCGTTGCAAAAAGCAATTGAAGAAGCGGAAGCTGCCGGCTTACCGGAACTCGGATATGACCTGCGCAAAGCAAGAGATACTCTTGACAAATTGGGAGGAGGCCGCGGTGGTAAGTACCTTATTATGATAATAATCATAGTTTTTTCTCAATCTATTTTAGATAGTTAAAGAGGTATAGCGTTATTCTTTGACGCTATGCATGTTATGGATTCTTATAGAATGAGGATAAAAAAAAGAATCGAAAAAAAAAAGACAAAAGAAAAAATGTGAAAAAAAAATTCAAGATTTATTTAACTGAAATTGCATGATGATTTGATAGGTGATAGAAAAAAGATTGATTTAATAGAAATGAAATGTAGAAAGCGTGAAAAAAAAAAGAAAAAAGAAAAAAGAAAAAAATTAGATTGCATGATAGTTGCAAAAAAAGTAAAGAAATGCAGTAATAGAATTTTTCTTGCAAGTGTTTGAATGTTAAATGTTATTAACCAAGTTTTAAATTTTCAGCTAGAAAAAACTGTATTTTAAAAGTTTGATCATTTTTCAGTCAAATCGATAAGAAGTTGAACTCCCCTCCCAAAGAAACTTAACAAAAAAAAAAACAAAAAAAAAAACAAAGCTAAGCTTGACATGAAATATTTGCTTGTTGTTGCTTGAAAATATCTCCCAGTTGTCAATTGTCAACATGAGAGATATCTGAAATATGTTGCGCTTTTATCCACAGGGTTCTCTTTTTCAGCTGTTTATTTAATTGTTGATGATTCCTTTGAACATACCATTTTGTGATACTATGTTTTGAAAACTTATTGATCCAAACTTTTTGTTTCAGTTGTGATTTATTTTTTTATAAGCGATAATGATGTTTAATTATTTGTTTGCTGCTTATTACCAACAATTTCGTTTCAGCTCCAAAATACCATTAATAAACTTATTCAACTATTTTACTTAAAGATCAAATATCAGAATTTAAAATCAAGTGTGAGCCGAGTCTTACATTGCTCTGGTTTTGCCGCTAACGTAAATGTTGCGCGAACTTTTTCTTGTTTTCAGAGATGAACCACTTCGTTATACGAGGTTTCTATATGTATTCTGTCGCGTTTTCTTGTATATTCCGGTACGTTTCTGTGTACATTCTGGCGCGAAACTTGCATGAATTCTAGCTGATCAGTTTCCAGCGTTGTATGCTATTTATTCTTGATAAAAATTGCAGCATTGTATAATCAAAACGTGGTAAAGATCGTCAAAAATGAATCAGATGAATTGCAAGAAGCAATGGAATATTGCTAATATTCACTGATATCATCCCTTGAATTTAAATGTAAGTGGAATATTGGAATATGTCCACATCTTTCTTGTCTTATGAAATAAGAAATATACACCTCCCCCCCCCAAAAAAAAGAGACAACTCGAAAATATACTGTATATTCAAGATAGAGATATCGGGATAGACACTTTTCTTTTCGTCATATTTTCCCAGAAATGCCTTAGATAATAATTTTATATCGAATATCATCACTGATTTCAAACTGTATGCCAGAAACGAAATTTTGGTATCCTGCTTCTTTCTTATTGAGTTGTATTTAATATTTCATATTGCTATACGCTTCCAACTCCATAGCAAATAATTTACATTCATACCTCTCGTATTTTCCGGTGCCGGAGGTGACCCTGTTTCATAGATATACCTTCAATCTTGTCACAAAGTTAAAATTTAAAAAACAATCAAAAGTAATTATATTTCGGGAGGAAAAGCGTCTTTGACACCGGGAAATACAGTATCTTATAATATTTCTTGATACATATTTTTTTGGTAACTGTTCCACGGTAAAGGTATAGCAATGTTTGTACTACTTGCCCTAAAGATTTCTGAAAAAAAAAACATCCTTATATAAACATTGGTGCAATTCACATTCACTCAGACGCTTACACATATGCTTGTATTTAAAGGTGGCAATTTTAAGTATTTATTTTGATTCGTAGGTTATAAGAATCCAGAGCGCATGCGCCAAGACCTGAAAGCAGCAGTAGACATGCAAGATAGGAGACATCTTAACCGAATGATTAAAGAATGTGTGTCGGCAGGTTTTCCAATTTTGGACGACAATGTCAAAGAGGCTAGAGATGCTCTCGATATGCTACAGGGAGGGCAAGGAGGTTAGATGAAAACCTCCTTATATACTTTACATACCTTGATAATTCCATTTACATTCTTTGCACAAAAATACACCAGCGCGTAATAAATGTAACCAAACACAATTATATCTAACGTTGTACATAATACGGTTTAAAAAGTAATATAAATATGAATGTGTGCATAGATATGTATGGATATAGATATGTATTTAGATATGTATATTTAAACATATTTATAAATACATATGTATAAAAATGGAAAGACATGTATATATATTCATATATATGCACATATGAATATATATGGATACAATATATATATATATATATATATATATATATATATATATATATATATATATATATATATAACATTCAGATGAGCATGGAGTTAAATATGAATTATAACGCTAGAACAGCCGAGGTATTGAAATTGACACTTTATTTATGTTTTGTGTATCATACTGTTTGATTTATACTTTAACGACGATCGAGGTGTCGACATTGGCAGCTCCATATTTCCAACGTCATCTTTTCTGAGTAATATTGTAACTTGATTCGTTACACAGAGACCTTTGGCCGTTCTAGTCCTTAACATTTTCATATAAGTCAATAAGATTCGTCGAATATTTGCTTTTAATATCTGATGCAAATTGGTCGTTAAACGGTTTTTGTGTCAATAACAAATTATTTAATTTCAATGAAATTAACAACACTGTCGTTTCAGTCAAAGAAAACACCTCACGCAGATAAACCGACAAATTCCTTTCAATGATTCAAATAATCAATTCATGAAATCATATAAATTTATTTCTTACTGTATCTTATCCTTTGGGGGCTTTCTAAAACTGTTTTACTGTTGGGCAGGAACCACACCAGCTGCTGTCATTATAAATCACCTGCAGAATGCAATCCAGCAAAAAAGCCGACCTCTCTTAGAGAAATCAATCAAACAATGTGAAGATGCCTGTTATCCAGAATGCTTTGGCCCCCTTTCTGAGGCCAGAAGCACTCTGGACACTCTAGGGTTCGGGCGCGGAGGTTAGTATTTGGTCGACTTATCTTGCTGTCCCTGTCCTGTCTAAAATCTTTGGCGCGTCTTCCTTTAAAGCGAAACTTCTTCCCTGTTTATGGCGTTCTTTGCTCTTCAAAATCTCACGACTTATCGTCCCAACGGTTCGTACTTACTTTTCGTAGAGTTTATCTAAATTACCCTCTATTATCTGACATCATAGATACAAACAAATATACTTTAATTTAATTCAATTTGAATTTTCGTCTGTGCTTTGTAATTTTCTTTCGCGATGCAACATTGAGCAGAAAAGAATATAGTTTCATGTCTACCACTTCGTAAATAAGACATTGGAATCATGAAGATAACGTAGTCAAAAAAAGAAAGGGACTTGACGATTATTGTTGACTATCATTACAAACGTGAAATAATTCTCTGAATAGTATAGTTCCATTTCTACCACTTGGTAGAATTGACATCGAAGAATAAACTCGGTCATAGAGCAAATAAATAGAAGAATGTTCTTAGATAATATATCTTCTAAGCATTAAATATTACCCTGAATGTTATTATATGTATTATCCGGTCTACCACTTTTTAGATTAGACAGGAATAAACGAAGTAAAGGACAAAAAAAAATATAGTAGATTGTCATCATTAAAATAATAAAGAATCCCTTGAAAGTTATAGTGTCGTGTTTATTACTGAACAATTTGGATATTAGGAGCTCCAAGAAAAGCACAACGTACGTACGCGGGAACAAGTCAGTTAAGTATAAAATAATGCCCTAAATAAGATGCTAACCTTCCAGCTAATTACTAGATTAGATACTGGGAGGTACAAAAGAAGCATTATATTTTGACACACCTAAAGAGAACAGATGATGTAGAACGATATTATTGTTAAAAATACATATCTTAAATCATTGCATTTGAGAACATGATACAAATAGCACCTGCTGATCTGAAAATATTCACCTCGGATGTTTTAATAGATATTTTCATGATATTTTTTTCGATATTCTCGAAGATTTTGATCTGGGGGAGTTCTGCTTTCATACTTTGTACTTTGAAATTTTATTAGATCTAAAAAATGTTTGCTTTGTGTTGTCTGCTTCTTTCAAATGACCTTTGTTGTAACGCGTTTATCTCTTGAAATCATGTCTTTTTTTCGTTTTACGAAGCATTCTTTCACTCCAGAGTTTTCTGAAACCATGCCGACTTCTAAAAGCTAAACTAACAATTTCTCGATCTGCTTATTAACAGATTTTCTCAAAGTATTTGTAAGAAAAAAAACTTTTGTTTTCGCTGACTTTTGATCTCTGATAATTATTTACAAATTCTTTTCTGGTTATCTGAATGTAAAAGTAAATTAATGGTATACTTTTTTTGTACAAACGAAAGTCATTAATATCTGACTGGTTTATACTTAATATTTATCTCAGCTGTCAGATCATTGAACATTCTATTCTGAGCAGCATGAATTGGCAATGAGGATGACCGATTATCGGCGAAATTTGAATTCGTATCCTGGGAGCCACACTGACATGGATAACACTTTACCAATTTGGTCGCAGAAACTCATCAGGAGACAAAGTTCGAATTTACTCATACAGCAATATTCTTCCGAATCCGATTTTCTCTGCACTATATTGTTTGTTTACATGTAGTCGCAGTAGACTTAATAGTTTCAAGTTGTTTTTTTTTATGATGAATCATTATTGCTATTTCTGACTAGTTTATCGTCTATCTTATCATAATTACCCCTCAAAAACAAAAAAAAAAAGAAAAAAAAAAACCTGACTTTCCGGTCATTTTTCATTCTACAACCATTAAGTAAGTAGCATGGATCGTAAATAAAGAAGTAGCTTTCGAGGAGATTAGAACTCGTATCCTGTATTGCTGGCTACTTTTCTATTTTCTGATCCATACTGCGTACATAGCGGTCCTAGAATATAGAAAAAACGATCTGCACGTTTCGATAAAAAGCAATAGTAATAAAACGAAAGATAATGCAGTCAAAAATCAATAACGAAAATGTTTCATCTAAGAAATTTGGATTATTACGTCTATTACTTCTAAATCAGTGATTCACAAACAGGTGATAATCGTCTCTCGGAGTGGGGGGGATTTTAACTGGGAAAGCAAGGGGGAATTCTGGACCGGGATGGAATCAGGGAGTACTTTTAGTCAGGGGAGGAAGTGGGGAGTAATTTAGTCTGGGAAGGTATTGGGTTGAATTTCAGTCAGGGGGGTATATAATGACAAGTATAGAGGTTAAAAAAATTACTATCATTCGGGAGGAATTGAGGAAACCTGGGGTGGAAGGGGAGGAATGTTACCTGCTATCTGTGGATCACTTTTCAAGATAGTAAACAAACAATATGACGTTGAAAAACAGATGGGGAAGGATGTATCAATGACTGCCTTCGACTTTGTGTTGCTGCTTAGTCTCCAGGGCCGAATTGGTAAAAGCGTCCAGCATGTCAGACTGAAGATACAGGGTGCGATTCCAGATCTTGCTGAGGCTACTAATTCATTTCTGATCTTTGCTGCTTACTTAGTGGTCGACCTGAACGTCGCATCTAAAAAGTTCTTATCTTTGTTACCGCTAATACTTGAACAATTTTACTGGAATATTTTACGATGATATTTTTTTTATTTCTACATAGATTAATTGGACTGATATTCTTGCCTTGGTTGTTGTTAAGACATTGCTGGAAACGTCCTAAAAACAACAGCGATTATATTGAATAATTTATTGAAAACTGACTCAGAATTATATATAATCATTGGTTTACTTCCATTTGCTGAGAAGTAATAATTCTATTGACGTGAAATAGCTCACATCATTGAAATAAGATTATCTTGGAAATAATATTGTCTCTCAATATTATGGAAATATTATTACCATAAAAAATTACGGTAGTAATATTGTGCTGCAATATTTTGAAATAATATTACCCTAGAATTTATTGTAAGCTATATCATCTTGCAATGTTGTAAAAGTAATATAATGTTAGAATATCACGGTAATAGTATCATTGCACTATATTGCAGATATAATATCACGTAATATTATCACTATACTCAGTAACGGAATAAAAGCAAGAATATTGTAGATTATCATCATATAAATACGATATAATGCTGAAATATGGTAATATACTTCTAACGAATAAGTAGATTAGGTATTTAAAATTGTGGAAATGATATCACGAAATATAATTAAAATGATTTAATCTTCCATTATACGAAGAGAATACCGTATTTCACGATATATCAGAAGCACGAATAAAGAAACTTGCAAATAATACAATACGTACAATGAGCTGATATTATGATGACAGTCGGTCAAAGCTCGAAATAGACAGTTGAACAGAACTTAGAGAAGTTGTAGTAAGCAGCATCCCCTTTAACAACACTGTAAACCATGTGTCTTATAAGCCAGTATGTGCGGTAATAAAGTGCTTTTGATTCTTCATACATTCATTAGAGCGTCGATAATTAAAGTTCTTCGTTTTTAAAAGATTTTCGGTTCAACGCAGGATATTTGTAATATTTAACTAATTTCCGAATGGTTTTCCACATAAGGCACCAAAACAGTGGAATCCATGCGGGAGAAACTGGCCGAAGCTTTGTCGCAGAACGACCCGAGAGAGTTGGAGGATGTTTTGGAAGAATGTTTGGCGTCTGGACACGAGGAATTGTTGCCAGAAATCGAAAAGGCGCGCGAAACACTCATGCCCATGGGGCAAGGTGCCTGGCAAGGTTAGGCTTTGGGGGATTATCCCTATTCTTTTAGATTTGGAAATAATTTTGCTGGTATTCCCATTTTCGAACAGTAGAGATTATGATGTCTATTGTTAAATTTAACAGAGTAGTATCGAGTTGGTCAAGAAGTATCCGAACATATTAAGCAAATCAAAATAATCGACTATTTCTCAAGGAAAAAAATCAAAACGTCAATTCAGCATGATCACCATGGTTCCCATTCGCCCCCAATGATTATCTGCTTACAAATTAGTCATGCGGCTGAGCGTTTTTTCTAATGCTTAAATCAATCTTAAAATTTGATTTTATCATACAATAGACACTTTTTCAGTTGGTTGCAAGAGACCGTTTGTCTAACAAGCAGTGGTCGTGAAAGATGGGAGCTACGCTCAAAAGACCCTACATTGAAAAGGTTTGCGAGAAATTCTACACCAAGAAATGCTGGAACCGTCTCTAATGTTCGGTTACTTTCTTACTAATCGAATATCTTCTCAGTCAATTTTGATTGTGGTCTTCAGATTAACGTTTGAGCGTTTGTTAATTATTTGTCTTTGTCTCGTTGTTGTAAATCACCCTATCTCTATAGAATCATCTTCGTCGTTTTTTGATAATCTCGGTAATTAGTTATGTTTTCGATTTTAAAAAAATCCAGATTTTCTTGAATTGATATATTTTGTCTCATTTTTCCTTTTAATGATTGGTTGTCTAGATATCTACATGGTTTCTAAGTCTCCGTTGGCCCTTCACGAACAAATAAGACAAGCTATAGATATAAAGAACGCTGAGGATTTGAGCAAATGCATCTATGAATGTGAAGTTTCCGAGTATCCAGAGCTTGGGATTGATTTGCGAGAAGCCAGAGATGTTCTTGCAGAACTGGGTGGAGCCGACGAAGGTCAGCTTCATTCATTCATGCAATTTCTAAGCATTATTATTAAGACATAAATACATTTTCTATATTAATATAAGATAAGATATATAATGAATATTGATTTAATTGAGAAAAAAAGTTAATTCAGTTACTTTTTCGTCTTTCTCTATCTTGTTTATAAAACTTTCGGTTGATATATTGTTCAGTCTTTCCCAGGTTCATATCACACTTTTTATTTTCTCTGTATTTTTCCTTGAAAAAGAAAAGAAAGCAGAAAATATTAAACGAATATTTTAACGCCTCTAAATGCAATATAGACTCAAAGAAGACTGAAGAATATATAGTTCTAAGATACAATGAATCCGTGAATCATTTATAAAATTGAAAACTATCAAACATCATATAACGAAAATTGCTTTTATTACCATCCCTAATTATGTCATTCCTAATAAGCTTATGTTGTTACTCGGCCGCTGAATCCGGCAACTACAGGTTGTAAGTCAGCTGATATTCTTCGGGACCATCTGAAGGACGCAATGAACAAAAAGGACCCAAGGATTCTGAGGCAAATCATAAACTCCTGCGTTTCAGCTGGTCTCGAGTCTCTTGACTCTGATATCCAGCAGGCCAGAAGTAGCCTTTATGTTCTGGAAGGAAGGCAAGGAGGTTGGCATTTTTTCATTACCTAAGACGCTCCTGCTTTCGATTAAAACTTGCCCTTTTTTCTGTAAAAAAACTATACTGAAATTTGTCATTTGCTTTGTAACATACCCCTTTAGTATTTTCAGTAATTCTTTGACCAAGGTGTTTTAGTGTGATATCATGTCTGCAAGATTTCTCGTCTGTCGCTCCAGAAAAAAAAGCCATTGCTTTCACTGTCTTCATTATCTATTACGGATTGTCTTGAATCGCCAACTGATTCACTCTAGAGACACGGGACAAAAGAGATGTTCGCATGATATCTTGTCAACTGCTCCCATGTGGTTAAAGTATCATTATGATATAGAATTTTCTTTATCTTAATTTTAGTTATGTATCGCACCTTTTCAGTCCTCCATTCTACAACCGTGCAATAAAATGCTACTGAAATGAAAATGAAGAAAATACTAGTAGAATAATGATGATAATTGATAATGCTTCAAGTAATGATTAATTCAAAATATTATTAGACATCAATCTTATTCAAATTTTGAACCCCCAACTCTGCTTTTTCTTTTATTTTGCTGCTTTAAGAAAATTAGCTCCTCGGAAAATGTTTAATCTTTTTTTGATCGTCAATGGTTGATTGTCTTGCTAGGTACGAAATCTCCTGAATGTCTTCGAGAAGCTCTTCAGTCGGCAATCACACAAAAGAGTCGGATTAATCTTGAGCGCGTTATTACTGAATGTGAATCCGCCGGATATCCTGAATTATCCTTCCTGGTTTCTGACGCCCGGGATACTTTGGATTATTTGGGCGGAGGACGGGGAGGTCAGTTTGTTTTGTAATAAGTGCCTCCAGCTTGGCAAATAATTAGATATGACTGCTTTGAGGGAAGTTGTTTTAAAGAAAACTTCTCTGCTTTTATTTTCAATTTTTTTAAATAAAAGATTATTGATATTTCGAGCTTTTTTTTCTGCAGCTCAAAAACATTCTGTGATCAATGGAAAAATGATCGCAGTCATGGAGATTTTTTGCTTGATATAAAAAAGTTCGCCATGTTGAGAATTTTCTTTAATTGCTTTATTTTTTCATCAGCTTCAAAAGTTCACAACGTTAAGGATTTCCTTGAATTCAGTATTTTCATAGACTTTGGAAAAAATTGCTACATTAAGGATATTCCTTAATTTCAGTACAGCTTGTTTCAAAATGTCCATCCGTCAAGTTTTCCGGAAAAACACCCATAAATAATCTTTTTTACTTGCTTATATTTTCTGAAAAATTACAGTACTCTTCATCACGCTTACACTGCACTTATGAATCTACAAGATATCAATTAAAACAAGCATCGAAATTTTAAATTAAGATATTCACAATATATATATATATATATATATATATATATATATATATATATTCTAAATTTTGCTCAGGCTTGTACAAGGAGTGATGATTAACCTTATTTGTGAGTTAATGGGAGTGTGAAAAACCTGTGGAATAATGATAGCGAATCATCTCAGAATTTCAGCCTATTGTGATAGACAACGCTTTCTTCCTTTTTATCCCAAACGGTTCAGTATTCATGGGTTACATAAGTCTGTAAGTAATTTATGTATTCTCAGTTCTTCTCTATTTTCCTTTGCTTTGCGTGTCGTCATATGGAAGCTTTATACAGGCTGTCTGAATATCATATTTTGATTTTTGGAAATCCTAATCAAGCATTACATTCTGATAACGCTGGGCTAGAATCCCAGTTATTGCTCTTGCAATGCCTATATTTTAAGAAAAGCATCATCCTTCAGCTTGAAAAACGCTTTTTGTTTTGATTATTTTATTATCTACATAATTTTACTACAGCTTTTTAAAAAATGTCTTGACTAAATAAATGTTATAGTACTTGTTCTTTTAATAGATATGAAATTGTTTAACGGTTATTCTAAACGCTCTTCAGTGTAATATTGTCTTATATGTATATTGTAATCAGATGTCTTAATTATGGTCTTATAAATGAAGAAATAAGGTCAGTATAAGGACAAATATCGTGATATATATAATATACTTAGATATTATGGAATTGATATATTCATAGACGGCACAAGACTTATGTAATATTGAACTTTGCTGACTTTTTTTTTTTTTTTAGCTAAAACAGCTGGTTTTGGTATCAGAAATTTAACATAAAATGTACCGTATTTGATAGCATATAAGAATTTTGGTTTACTCCATGATTGGCTTCGAAGGTAAATGTAGTCATTGTCTAGTTTCACTAGGGTCAGCACTTGAGGTGTTAAAAAAACTTAGTGATAAATGAGAGGAATCAGGAGAAATGCATGTTTTTCTTAATATCCCCTGCTGAGAAAGAGGTACTTATATGCCATCAAAACTGTATTTTCTTATTAAATGTTTCGAAATTACATATAACGGAATAAAATTGGGCAAAGAAAGTTATTTTTAAAAGATTGTTTTTGAAAAAAATATTTTCGATTCAAATGGTACGTCAGCAAATTTCGATAATGTTTATTGAAATTATTATTTCACAAAGAACTTGTATTTGAGATTACAAAATCTGTTTTAGTCTAGATAATCGGTCTGTCATGAATCCATTAAAATGCTCTCAGCTGCTAAGAGTCTTATTTGGTTGATAGGTGTTAAGAATCTGGAAAAGCTGCGAGAAAAACTGATGGCTAACGTAAGGCAAAATAATCGTCACGCATTAGAGCAGTGCATTGATGAATGCGTGTCAGTTGGTCACGGTGAACTGTGGCCTGATATTGAATTCGTTCGTGAGAATATTGATTCCTTATTGAACAGACCTGACAGAGGTTAGTTGGATTCTTACTCGGCTTTTCTTACTGCTTTCTCTCTTGTATTCACTCTAGTGTCGGATTTAGACACTCTGATGCTCTAAACTAGATGAAGTTTTGGGGTATCTTGTTAGAAAATGATACCACGAGGTTTCAGAAAATTTGGAAACATGTATTTTGAATCTTTCGAGAAACCCTATGTTGTAGCTTATTTAGTTTATACGCCTAAATCCGGCACTGATTTACTCTATCAATATCATTTTAAGAAAATATTTATTTGTAAAACAACATCATTGAAGTAATTTGAATAATTAACTCCTTCACCAGAGCAAATTACTGGTTGTAAATCATAAAGAAGGTAATTAAACTCAGATGAAAACGCCTTTGATTAAATGTTCTAAATGCTTACTTTAAATACGGTTTTTCTTCACTATTACACGTTGAATCTTTTGGGGCCAGTTTGCTCGTTTTTAATTGTCAAAGTCGAGGAAATTGATTCAAAAGTATCATTGTACGAGGGTGGATCAATATATCCGTAGCATAACACGCATTTGTCACTGTAAAATGTTCGATCTATATGATTATTCACCACAAGATTAATTGGATTGATAAGGAATGAGATTACATTGAAATATTTATTGTGTCAAAAAAAAATAAATGTTTTTCTATCATTTGGCTGCGGATTTATTGATGTACCTGAGCATCTGACGATTTGTATTAAGGTCTTCTATTGGAATATGAAATAACAGAAGTTCACATCAACCAAAACAAACGATTAAATATTTAATTCGTGATTGTTCTTTCTGAATATCTATATCTGTGTTTAAGCAATCATTTTCTACGATTCATTTTTCTTTTACAAAAGATAGAGTTTTTTTTCTTCTCGCTAATTTGATTAGATGTTGACTTGAAAACTGTCTATGCAAAATACAATATTTGATTCAATTATTCTCTCCCTTGGTGTCAGCTTAAGCGTTCGATTTTCCCACTGTTTCCCATCGTTTTTATTTTGCATTTCAAGGTTTTGTCTTGCATGGTTCTCCGTCTTCTGGAACGGTTCCTCGTCTGTATGGAACCACAGGCTATACTGAAGTTGTTTTTGATGTTTACCAAACCGGAAGCACAACAGGCTTTACCATCGAGCAGTTTAGTGAAGGTCTGCCAATTCTGCCCTCTATTTCTTTCCCTCTCTCTTTGCATATTCTCCACTTCGTAATTTTAGTTAGTTGTGTATTTTTACATTAGTGTCAGAAATTGGCGTTGTAGGCCAGTTAGAAGCCAGGGTTTTGAATACTGATTTCCATGACTGATAGACCCTTTCTATTTGGAAGATTAGCATAACACAACATTTCTATCCCTATTTCCCTCTTTTCGACTTTTTTCTGTACTAAACCAAGTCTTATACATACTAAGTAAGCTTTTCTCAAGAGCATTAATATTCGCAGAATTTTTTTTCGGTTGGTTTATTCAGAAAGTTTTGAAAATAGAAAAAATGGAAATGCACGGAAAGTAACGAAAATATACTGAAATCAACGAAGATTTAAAAAAATAACGAAAAGTAACGAAAATGAAGTAACTTAATTTTTTTTCTTTGGTATTAAAATTATTAACATGGAAAATGAGGAATTATTGGTCAATTGGTCAATTTGTATTTGAATAGTTTTAAGAATAAAACCTGCATCATGAGCGAACGTGTTTAGTGATTGTCCGTCAGAGAAGGCATTTTAATTTAACGTGACAGAACTTGCAGGTTAACGCTCCAAACATTGTATTTCCCCTGGTCTGGGAAAAATAATTTAAAGAAGTCTTGAATTATTCGGGCAGTTTCCACCGAATCTCCATTTCTGTGCTCCAGATAATTTCTTAGCCATCTCTCACTCATTTTATCGATTTGTTTGTTCATGTTGTTTGTTTTCCTTCTCCATATTGGTTGTTTGATTTTTTCCATTTATTGAAAACATCGTGTTCGGTTGTCAGGCTTTATGTCCCCCGGATCTTCTGAATCTCCCGCCTCCCCTGCATCCCTCATGAAAATGGGTAGGATAGGGTCCGGACGAATCCCAGGCGAGCACACCATGTTTGCTGAATCGACACCTGGAATTTACCAGAGTATGGGCGGCTTTCACAGAGGTTAGGATCATTTCTGTCGATAAAGCAAAAATATTTGAAGAAAAAAATTATCCTCTTTGTTACTTGATTTCTTTGTTTTCCTTTTAGTGCAGTAAAATATTTCTCGGAAGAATTCTCTTTCTCTCTCCTGATAATATTAGAAAGAAATATGAGGCAATTATTCTTTATTCAGCTGCTGCGCTGCGTATATCTTAAAACATGTAATTTTGTTTACCATCTTTGTAAATACTTTTTAAGCGGTTGATGAATCCAAAAGAGACGTCAGGTATTTTCTGCAGTCGCCTACGATATCTCTAGGTGAAGTGGAATTGTATCAAACGTGACTTGAGGATTTTATTTTCATTTATTTATTTTCTGACAGTTGCATTGTTTTAACAAAAAAAGACAACAAGGAAATTAGACTTCAGAAAACATCACTAGCTTTTTGTTTTTGTTTTTTATAATCCTACAAATGTTATAATTCCAGGATATTCTCGAATATACGTCGGTTCCAGAAATTATCATTTGTAATACAGTTAAATATAAACACTTGTTCATTATTTTTTTGTGTGGATATTCATGACCCGAACAGGGTCGACAAAAAGAAACGAGTCAACCAATATCCAAATCCTTTGTTCCTTATTTATATTACTCGTATTGCTAAATTCAAAGTTCAATTTTTTACGCGATTTTTTGTATATTAGATCGTTTGACGGCGACTAAGTCACCCGATGTTTTAAGACAACAACTCAACACAGCTGTGCAAGAGAAAGATCGTCCAAGTTTGGAAAAAGTGATCATTGAGTGTGAAAAAGCTGAGTATCCGGAACTTGGCAATGACCTTTTAGAAGCAAGAGAAACGCTCAAGAATCTGAGTGGAGGTTACGGAGGTCAGCATACATAGATAATTGTGGTCATTCGAATTTTTCTTCTACCTGTTCCATTTTTTCACATAAAAACACTTTTTCTCAATCACTCAGTCAGTGCATATATCTGTATATCTATCTTACTCTCTTCATATTTCTCTCCTCTCCTCTCTCTCTCCACAATTTCAGTGTGTTTGTCTATCTCAGAGTGTTCGTATCTTTCTGTGTGTCTGTTTGCCTAATTCTCGTCAAATCTATCTATCTATCTATCTATCTATCTATCTATCTTTTTAGGATGATCTATATCTCACAACATTTATATCAAGATACCCTTTCTATTCTCGACTGATTACTTATATTACTTTTTCTTCAATTTTTATTCAGTATCCTTTATGATGAAAGTAAATTCATGGTTCTTAATATCCAAACATGCACTCATATCATCTTCACCCAAAAACATCTTTTGATTTATCTTGTAAACATTTTGTAAATCAATAGTTCATCAGTCTAATGATATAATTATAAATATTTATCGAAAGACAATGTTGGCTTTGATTCGAAATTCCCAATCTCAATCCTAAATTTAAAAAAAATTCTTTTTATTCCACCCTCTTTTGGATAAAATCCTTTGTGGCACTCAGGAAGCCGAACTCCTGAGATGTTACGCCAGCACCTGAAGGAAGCCATTGAAGAAAAAGATAAGCGAAAACTGAACAAAGTCATTAAGATGTGTGTGTCAGCTGGTCTTCCTGGTTTGCAAGCCGATATACATAAGGCTAGAGAAACTCATCATATCCTGAGGGGAGGCAAAGAAGGTTAGCATTCGACAATATCAGGAAGAGATTTTTTTTAAAGAACGTAACTGCGCAAGTAATCATTTGATATTTCATATAAACAGAACGGATTCTGTATAATTACATACAAAAACTTTAAAATCAATTCTCATCAAAACAAATAATTGCGAGCAGTGATTTAAAATGATCCTTATCATTCAAATGATCCCAATTTTTGTCGTAAATGTAATTATTTGTAATAATAATGATAAAAAGAGATTAAGTATTTGATCCAAGAAAAAGTTAATATGAAAATACGATAATGTATTGCAACAAGCAATTATAATTATTATTAATGATAATATAATTACGGTGATAAAGGAAACGACACCTATTTGTTCAAGCGATACAATAATCATCTTGTCCTTCAGGCTTAAAATCCCCCCAAGATATCCTTGATCGCCTGAAAAATGCGATCAGATCTAAGAACCAACCGGAACTGGAGATGATCATCATTGAATGTGAGGATGCCTGTTATCCGGAACTGTCTCGCGACCTCCTTGAGGCCAGAGACACTCTAGAGAGTATGGGCTTTGGGCGTGGAGGTTAGTATATCAGCAAATGTCCATTAGCTTCCTCAGCTTGTAAGACTCCTAGCCATAGTCAAATAACGCTTGAAAATCATGCTTTCAGATCGTGATTATTTCCTAAACAGGTTTTCCTGATAACTCTGTGACTAATTCTCCCAAAGAGAATTTGAAATGTTCGATTTTTAGTTATTGCTATTGTGCTATTTTTAAACATTCGATTCGTATCATTTTGTTCATCACCAAAGTTAAGCAACAGCGAGTCTGGTCTGTATTTAGGTGACTGACCGTCGGGGAATACCGGGTGCTGCAATTAGAACGAAACTTCGACAAGCTTGACAAGCTGAAAAGTTTTGTCTTGCTCATGATTGCTTTTGTAAATCAACTCCTGCAACACCCTCGATGAGAATATAAGCTGGGAACAATGATACATAAATACTGCAATTTAATTAATACTAGTCAAGCTAATAATTTCCAGCTTGTTTTTCGAAACTTTCCCTTATAGATTGGATATTAATTGAACAACAACGACTGATTATCTGGGCAATGATGAAACCCATGTATCTCAGAATATCAGACCACCGTAAAGAAATGCATTTATGTAATTTTATTGAGGATTTAGAATAGGATCAATCATTCTTCATTGATTCAAATTTTCTCTTCATTAACCAACTGATGTATTTTGGTTATCAGGCAATAAGCACCCCGACCAAATGCGCGACAAGATTGAATTGGCTAAAAAACAAAACGATCGGGAAACTTTAGAGAGATTGACTGATGAGTGTGTGGCTTCTGGACACCCGGAACTAATACCCGATATCCAGAATGCCCGGCGCACTCTGGATCTTTGGGACGGAGGCCGTGGAGGTCAGTCAGTCAGGCGTATTCCTGGTCATTTTTATCTGCTTTATCCCTTTGTACAGTTTTCCGCACCGCTTGAATGGTTTTGAAGTGAATGATGATGGAAAAAAAGTATGTCAATGATAATGATGATAAGAAATGGTAATTGACTTGCTTCGGGAATGGGAAAGTTACACATTTACTATCACTGACAGAGGTCAGTGTTCGAGATCAGGTATAACGCCATGAATTTGAACACTGCTTCCCCAGGCAGATACCCCTTCATCATTTGAAAGATTAGGGTAACACGATCTTCCTACTCCCATTTCTTTACAGTTAGTCTCACACTGCACTAAGCTAAACTAATCAATAGACAACAATATTGGTAATAATTGATAAATGAAGATGGTAATAATAATAATAATAATAATGATAATGATAATGATAATGATGATAATAACATAATAATAGTAATAATACCATAAGCTATAATATATAATATATAATATATATATATATGTGTGTGTGAGTGTGTGTGTGTGTATTTGTGTTCGTGTGTGCGTGCTATCATGCTTATGAATGACTACCAGTAATTCTACAGTTCTGAATTAAACTTTTTTCTATTTTCACCCAAAGTTATATCACCTGGATTTATCTCCCCTGAAAGCCCGGGTTCTCCCGGTTCTCCTGGGTCTCCCCTGAAGAGATCAGTTAAAATGCCAAAAGGCCATAGCGAACAAAGCGGTTTCCCGGAAGCGATGTCCGGATTTTATCATAAGATGACAGGAGGCATCAAAGGTTAGCAGAGATTTCCTGTTTCACAGAAATATTTTGCAATTTAATGTTGAAATGAAGATTTTTTCTTAGTGACTTTTGTAAGCATGGCGGCTTTATGCGTTCTACTTATCACTTTTCAGAGTATTCAGATGTAATTCTTTTGAAACTGTTATCTGTCGGTTTTTAATTCATTTCTTTCTTTTTAAAATGCTCATTTTCTTTGACTGTCAAACTAACCAACAATCTATGTTGATATATTCAAGTATTACGATCGCTATTTCTTTCTTTTCCCTTCTTAATATCCCTAAATCTATCTGTTTATATATATATATATATATATATATATATATATATATATATATATATATATATATATATATATATATATATTAGTGTGTGTGCTTGCGTATGTGCATATATGTATGTGGAAGTGTATGTATGTACGTGTGTCTTTTTCTCTTTGTGCGTTTGTACGAATATATTTCAATTTCTACCTGCCCAAATCTCTCCATCTTTCAGTCTCTTAGTATTTCAGTGCATAAGTCTAATAGAGAAAAGCAGTCTTCCTCTGTCTGCATATTGAAAATTCGCTCACAATAACTGAAGTCTGTCTATCTGTCGGTCTGTCTCTCTGTTCCTTCCACGTCGGCCCGTTTCCGCCTTTTTCTCGTTTTGATTGTAACTCTCCTCGCATGTTTGCAGAATTGTTGTTAGAAATAATGTAAATATTATGTTAGTTATGAGGAAAATATTGTAAACACGCACACAGATACACATTCATACGTAAATTTGTATCCGTGTGTTAAGAACATATCTCTTTGTGTTCAGATTTCTTCCGAGGAGGAAAATCTCCAGATAGTCTTCGAGACGAACTGAAAGTTGCCACTGAGCAAAAAGACCGTCCCAATTTGGAAAAACTTATTGAAGAGGGTGAAAACGCAGAATACCCAGAACTGGCTTATGAAATGCGTGAGGCACGGCTTACCCTCAACGAATTGGGTGGAGGTTACGGAGGTCAGGGCCACTTATTTTTTACTTTCAGCCTCTTCTCCTCATCTAAAATTCAGTTTTGATAAATCTTCATAAAAACAAACATTTTAAGTGTGCTATTTCTTTTATAAACGATTGAATTAAATTAGAATATTATGCTTTAAATTATTATATTCTGAATCTTATTTGCATAATATATATAATTACAATATGATATTTAAATATCTTATATATTATACTTCATATTAGATATTCTCGTAAGCAAAAAAATTC
Organism: Thysanoteuthis rhombus; assembly: GCA_963457665.1. Classification (NCBI taxonomy): domain Eukaryota; kingdom Metazoa; phylum Mollusca; class Cephalopoda; order Oegopsida; family Thysanoteuthidae; genus Thysanoteuthis; species Thysanoteuthis major. The sequence goes on from OY735200.1 coordinate 19,682,434, forward strand.
AGAAATTCGATGCATTTGTTGCCATAATTCCTTCATAAATACGACCTTTTTCATTTCACTGGTAAACGATTTTCATCGGTATTTCACAGAAGTGACCAATTAATTTTATCAAGTTAAAGGTATTTGATTAATTCTTTTTATTACATAACTGGCCACATAACTGGTACTATTACCGAGAACGGTCATATTCTTCTTGGAATTCATGATTTTTTTCCGTGAAATATTTGAAATTGGTATTCAATTGAATATAGTTTCTTGTTTTTCACGAAATCAAAAGATAAAGCATTTCAGGAACACCATCGTTCTTCCAAGCGTCTACTTTTCTGTTTTCTCACGTCTATCTGTTTAAATGAACCTCAACAGGAAACACAACACCAGAATCCCTCCAAAAGAAGTTGAACCATGCCATCAAAGAGAAAAATAAGAAACACTTGGACAAGTATATAAAGAGATGTCTGGCTTCTGGATTTCCAGAACTTGACGCCGACATCGATCAAGCTAGAGAAACGCTAGACAACCTGAAGGGCCACAAGAGAGGTCAGCTTTTAAATAAATTCTCACCAAACCCTAATATATTTATTTAAAAAGAATAAGAACTATAATATCTTGATTGAGGTTCATTAAAGAAAAGATGGAATGGTATTTAAAACCTATCCAATATTGGATTTATATACTGTGTAAGGCTCTTAGAATCAAATTTTCCAAATTTATATTTTGTCTGAAAATATGGATCCCTCAATATGAGTTTGAAATTGCACTTCTTTGGGGAAAAACATTATTTACAAAAAAAATAAATATTTCTCACTAAAAAATATCTAGTTTCAAATAAAATGAATTAAACTTGAAAAATTGAATCCCTCAATTTTAAGTGATCACCTAAAAATATTAAAAGTTCCCCGAAGTAAAAGAATTAGGAGGTAATTAACTTTATTAAGTTCGTTTTTGTCCTTGATCGTCAAAATTGAATGTATATTTTCATTTTATCATTTATCTACACGATTAAATTCAGTAACTGTCAAAATAAACAGTGAATAAAAATAAGAATCACAATTTTTCAATGGTAATTTGCCAATTGAAACATTAATTTATTGAAACGTTCTGTTGCTTACCAGGCTCTAAATCTCCCAAAGAGATTCGTGAAAATCTGCGCGGTGCCATTAAACAAAATAGCCGGCCTCACTTGGAGAAAGCCATCCTTGAAAGTGAGGAAGCCGGTTATCCGGAGCTTGCTCGAGATCTCCTCGAGGCAAGGGATACTCTGGAAAATCTTGGCTTTGGTCGTGGAGGTTAGTTTTTTTCAGCTGGTCTAACTTTTTTTCCCGCTTTCTTTTTTCTTGCTTTCTTTTTGACATAGCGCAAAACTGCCCTGCCTTTGCTCATTGAATTCGGGATAAAGAGAATTTTTCGATATTTCTGAATGTCGATATACTTTATGCCTCATTATATTTTTTGTCGACTTGGAATGGTCGATTGAAACTCTTTTATCATTCGAAAATCAACACTTTAAAATCGTGATATACCGTTCTTTTCCCTTATCATTTTTGCTGATCTTCACATGAATTTTATTTTCTAACTGATCTTTTAAACTTCACTTATAGCTTTCATATATTTTCTTGTATTTTGGTTCTTGAAAACATGAAATAAGAAAGTTGTTATTCTAATCAACTGGATGCTTAGATGTCCATTTAAACTCCTTCCTGCTTCCGGCTTTTCGACTCTTTTTTCTTGGAAATTCCGATCTGTCATTCCAAATCTCACGTTTAATGATTTCTTCCCTTACCGCGGTTCGGTAAACAGGATCTCAGACACCCGATTCTTTGCGTCTGAAACTGGAGTCAGCCAAACGTGAGAACAACGCTGAAGCTCTTGAGAAAGCCATTGATGACTGTGTGTCATCAGGACACCCGGAACTTATCCCGGACATTCAACAAGCCAGGAACATTTTAGATTTTATGGAAACAGGCCGTGAAGGTTGGTTTCCGACTAACTTGATTTTTTTCTATATTTTACTTAATATCAAGTTTTCCAGAGAGTATTACTTTCTGGGTTGACTGATATGATTTCTTAATCATAAACACATGATAACGAATGATATGTTTATTTGATTTAAATCTGAGTACCCTCTTATTTTGCTTGTCACGAGTAAATATTCATAATCAAGAGATTTTTGCAGAGATCTCAACATTCTGATGATTAAACCACATTTAAAACAGATACGTTTTAATGAATTCGATTCATGATTCATTGGCTATAATCAATTGATTTCGGTCAATATTTACTGTTGGTAATAAATCTGTTATTTCTTGGTAGCTAATTATTACTTATCTTACTCATTTGTTCATTTTACGGGTATGTTCAACCCAATAATTGATGCCATACTTTAACCCATCAGGATTTATCTCCCCTGGTTCAGTGCGTACCACGTATAGACCAGGTAAGGTCACCTTCGGACAACAACAATTTCCCTCTGGAATGATGTCAATGGACATGGGCCAAGGTGGAGAGTTCCCATACCAATTCTCTGGGGATAGAGGAGGTTAGCTATACCAATATATTAATTCATAAATAATAATAATAATAATAATAATAATAATAATAATAATAATAATAATAACAATGAAGATGGTTCCCAACGAGGACCACTCAACAAGACTAATATGAAAATCCATTTATGTTATACTACTACTACTACTACTACTAATGATGATGATGATGATAATCGTAATGATGATATCAAAAAAATAATTTAATTTATATGTATTTTTTAGATAACGTTAAATCTATTCAAATCAGTTCACCGAATATTTTTTACCACTAATCCTTAAACCTCAAGACATACACTTTTTTTTTAACCGGACTTCTGGTTATTCAATAATGCAAATTTTGTTATGTAGACATGATGGTCAGCTTTAAAGCTCCGGATGAGATGCAGCAACAACTTAAGACGGCTGTACAACTCAAAGATAAGCCAAATTTGGAGAGGCTAATTCTTGAGTGTGAAAACTGCGAATACCCAGAGCTGACCTACGATATCCGTGATGCTCGGGAAACACTGAATAATTTAGGCGGAGGTTATGGAGGTCAGAATTTGGAAAATATATTAATTTATCATAAACGATGCTCTCTCTCTCTCTCTACATATATATATATATACATATATATATATATATATATATATATATATATATATATATATATATATATATATATATGATGTATATGTGTACGTATATATATATGTGAGTATATATATATATAAATATATATATATATATATATATATATATATATATATATATATATATATGGTTTATATATATTCGTTGCTATAATTTGTCTGCGTATAAAGTGTGAAATGTTTCAGTCAAATGATTTCAAATTAGTTAAGTAATTATCAATCCTTCAGTAACTTTCTATAATCAAATTAAAGATATCATATGAGTAAATTCATTATGTAATTAACATGTAGATTTCGATTGCACATGCAAACATCTTTCTAAGAATCATCATCTATATCTGTAATAAACGTGTATAGATTTCTCACGGAATGATATAGATATGCACTCTTCCACATTATTCTCAGTAAGACGAGTTATGAATAATTCTCATCAACATAGGCACAACTACCAAGATGTAAGCGTAAGCGGTCATTATCGAGTTATTCATATACACACTGAATCATATTGATCGTAAAATCTTCTATGTCATCAATTTTTGATTATCAGGATTTATAACCCCTGAAAACGTACGTCAACAGCTGAAGACAGCCATCAGTGAAGAGGATAAGAAAGCTCTGGATGTAGCCATTAAAGAAAGCATATCGGCCGGCCTTCCCGGCCTTGATGCTGACATTCAAGAAGCCAGAGACGCCTTGTATAAATTGAAAGGCGAAGAAAGAGGTTAGATTCTAGATTTTCGTACACATGGCATGGAAATATATGATAAATTCTTGTAACAAGACCAAAGATTGTTCATCTGTGGATATGTCTCAAACTTCAAATATTCATCTCTTTTACTTTAATTTTCCTTTGACGTATAGTCGTATTTCTGGAAAGAGTAACGTCTTTTTTTGTGGAAATCTATTTTTTGCACGAACTTTAATTTGTCCATTTCTATTCAATAATTGAATGGACATATTTTTTAATGGGTAAAAAAAAATCAAATCTTTGTTAAGTTATTTACATTTAAATGATTATATTAAATCAATAACGAACCAAAAGATTAAAGGCTGAATTTATAATGTTTCTGCAACGAAGATTCTCATCCATATTTACCTTGATCAGATTTGAAATCACCGGACGCTCTCCGTGACCAACTGAATGCAGCAATCAAAAACAAGAGCCGTCCTGAATTGGAGGAGGCCATCATTGAATGCGAGGAAGCCGGTTATCCGGAACTCTCTCTCGATCTCCGTCTGGCCAGAGACACTCTGGACAGTATGGGCTTTGGTCGTGGAGGTTAGTTTATGGGACATTCATTATGAATCCCTTTTATTCTGCTCTCGTTCTCTTTCCTGCCTCAGCCGACAAAGACAAATTTTCTTTTCTGCATAGATTCAATACCAGTTATTGAACGCAGAATTTCAGAGCGTTGAAGTCTGCTCTTTCAGCGTTGAAAATTTGAATGCTTATATTAAGATCATTGTTTGAAGCTGCTTTGTCTTTTAATGATTGTATGTTTTATCATATTAATCTTGCATATGTTATTTATCAAAACTTTATTAATATATATTCATACATATTTCGATGAAGTAACGTAGAACGGTCCTTTCTGTTCTTCGTTCTTTTTGACTTCATCGCTTTTTGGTTCTTTTGCAATCTTCTTGTCTGCAAATATGCATAAATAGCGCTATTCTGTCAGTAACGCATGCGTTCATTGCTGACCATTGACAAACCTTTTGTTCCTAATCTTCACTGAATTTCTATGGTAAAATCATCACCAATGCATTCACATTATACATATTATACCCTTATTCTGTCAGTAACATTTGCTTCAATTTTTTACCACTGACAATCGCGTTTTTCATGTACAAAACATATATAATATAAATCCTTAGCAGTGCATTTACATTAAACATATAATAGCATCATTCTATTAGTAACATTTAAATGATCCCTGAGGACTTAGAATCCCGTTTCTTTTCTTTTGCAATAAAATTTTATAAGACTATAATTTGTAATGTATCCCTATGTTAAAATCATGAGCAATGCATTTATATTATACTCATAATCTCAATCAGTCAATAACACCGATGAGATTTCTGACCACTTACAATCCTTTCTCCTCATTTGCAATACATTTCTTAAAAAATTAAAATGCGTGTCAGTTCTTACGATCTCTCTGTGACTCTTATGGTCTTGCTTGCATTTTTTCAATTTTGGGAATCAAGTATCTTTTGATTTTTCCTTCATGCTTTGCAACGGTTTTTTGAGATTCTTCGTATTTCTTTCTCTCTTCATCTGTGCACAACTCCTCTTTCTTCTCTTCACGAAATCGAAAAGATTTTTTACTTCGGTAAGTTTTGCTTGTATTGCACTCTGATTTTGGGTACACCTGGCCCTTATCAAACACTGGAGTCGAATTCTACACCTTTCTTTCTTGAATGGTTGCTAACATTAAATGTTGCAACAGAATCTATCGCACTAATGTTGCATATTTGGCCTGTTGACATAATTGTTGAAAATACTAAATATTTTCGTGAGTTTTCAGCTAATATTTTATTCTGTACTGGTTTATGTATTGCACCAACTGATGCTGGCGAATTTTATCTTCGTTTCTAATGTTTCAAGAGATTCATTTCTTCTATCTCTCAAACGATAAACTTTTGAGTGGATTTGATAAGGATATGTTATAAGCATGGAACAAGAATGATGAAATTCAAACGAAGATTTGCGTATCGGATCGGACATTTTTATTTTAAGTTTCTCTCTTTTGAAACATCGTCCATCGATCGCATTCCGATTGATTACTTTTAATTTTCTGTCGTGCATGTCGATTTTGGTTGCATCTTGCATTTTTTAAACAATATAATCATATTCAAAGTATCTCTTGTCTCATCAATTGATAACACCTGCTTGGTTTACTTGCTGTCTCTATTTCTTCGCTACTTCTTGTCTGATTGTGTACATAGAGTTGATATTATTGTCATTGGTACGTTTTGCTTGTCAGGAAAAATGACCCCAGATATACTCCGCCAAAAATTGGACACAGCCAAAAAACAAAATGATCCAGACGCTCTGGAGCAAGCAATAGCCGAATGTGTCGGTTCTGGGCACTCAGAACTAATGCCCGATATCCAAGAGGCCAGGCTTCAAGTGCAACCTGCAAAGGAAGGTGGCAAAGGTTTGTCCCAATCCCTTATATTCATTTAGATTCTCACATTTTTATTGTATAACCTTTGCATTACTTGGCCTTTTATCTTTGAAATCTTGAGAGTATAGGGTTTCCTGCTTCCGTATTTCTGTAAGACTTTTCCTCCAATTGTAAAATATATCGGGTGATTCTTTAGAAAAAGTATGGTTGCAACCTTAATTATTCACATTATCAGTAAAATCAATGAATACCATGTCGTAAATGAGATATCATAAACCCCAAACTTCTTTAAACACCCGTCATTGTTAATCCTTTGAAATTTGTGTCACTTATGAAACTGATATAATAAATAGTGTTTCATAATAAAACATACTTTTTTTGCAAGCAATACCATCTCAACGTACCATCCTTTTTAAAAAATTGACTTCCCAATAGAAGGCTTCATAAAATCCAACTTTGTTTAAAACAATCGAACTAGGTTTCTTGATATTTGTTGTCCGTCTTTTAATTCCCCTCAAATCTTTGACAATCACCCAGTGTTGCTGTGTGTGGTGAGTTCATTCAGAATTAGTACGTAAAACATATGCAAAAAAGCAGTTTCATTTTGAGACACCCTAATTCATCTTACGATCTTTAATTTTAAGTATATCTTCGAGATTGAGGGACAACTCATCTCAATCATCAGTCGGCTAAAAACCTTTGGTATAATCTGGGAATGATAGAGGTTAAAGCTTGTATTTGTTGAACATAACTTTACTCTGATCTACTTCAAATGTCATTGATTTTGGTTATCAGGATTTAAGCCATTTTCCGGATTCCACATCAAATTTCCAAGCATGCGTCTGTTCTCCAAAGGACAAGATCAACCAGGTTCGCATATTTTATTATCCTGTTAATTAATCAATTGTAATAGTCAGGTCAAGATATAAACGATCTGGGAAAGTGATCAAAATCTTATCTATATACTGCATTATACATTTTCAATATTATTTGATGTTATTTAAAGAGTTATTCAGACTATTGATCTCATACGTTTTGTTTTTGTTCTTGTCACAACATTTCGCTTCGACTACCTCGACTAGAGGAGATCCCCCTCTTCTATAAGACCGATTCTGAAACAGAAGGCATTCCTAAGGGGGTGATTTTCATTTGGAGGAAGAAAGTATAATGGGAAGTAAAATAGTGAAAAAAAAACCCAACTAGATGACAATTCAATGTGGGAAAGAAATTGGGGAAACGTTGGAATGCATGGGGGAGAATGTGACCCTGTACTCTGAGAACTACTGTTCCTTAAGAGTTGCTGACCTAAAAATGGCCAAATAATTGACCAACTGGAACGTGGAGGTGGAGGAGAAGAAAAAGCAACACAAAGAACAAGATCAATAGTCCAAACAACTCTGGGAATGGTAACAACTCATCTCAAAAATTCAGGAGGGGCTATTAGATATTATTCGTTATATTTCATTAATTTTTATATGGGAATTCTTTGAAAATTAAGGTTAAAATAAGATATTCTGCACCTAATAAATCTTTTGGACTAGTTAATTTCAAAAGTATAAATTATGAAGTAACTTGTGTTGGAAATTTCATGAAAATTGCACATTAATGAATATCTGAAACTCGAGCATGTAATTCAGTTTTCAACTATAAAAACTTGATCAATCTCTCACGATTCATAACCTTTTTTGAATAGTGAAAAGCATATCTCAAAACATATGAGAATCTGATTTTCTTTCAATATAAAATTCATCTATCAGTATTCAGAAGAATGAAGTAATTTACTATACGAAATCTATCATTTTACATAGACGTCTCTGTTCAAGTTCAATCCCCTGACACCCTGAGTGACCAACTGCGGTCAGCTGCAAAGAATAATGATCGACAGACCCTAGAGCGGCTTATCCCAGTTGCTGAAGCAGCACAATATCCAGAACTAGGGTTCGATCTTCGCGAGGCTCGTGAAGCTCTCAACAATTTGGGAGGCGGATTTGGAGGTTAGACAATTACTCACAAATGCTTATATATTTTGATAATAACTTATAATCAGCTAATTCGTAATTCGAGATTTATTAATATCATTCTAACGCAGACTAAATCCAAAACATTTGAATTGTAAGAAAAGTATTAACTTGCTTTTGAACATCTTGTTACAAACTTCACATAAAAAAGTAAAGATAAAAAAGTGGGTTTCCATTGACTAAATAGATATATATGAAATGTATCAAAAGTATTTTCTATTTTTAATCTGCTCGGGAGTTGCTGTATGATTCTTAAGCTTATGTAACGTTGTTCATATATCTTTCAATGATTCTACCTTCATGTGCTTACGGTTGGGTTCTCCTCCATCATCATAATAGTCGATTAAAAGTTGACCACTTCTGAGCTTTATTTCAAGGGACAAGTGACCAACTTTGAAACGCTTCAATCAATTTTTAGTAGCATAGTCAGATATTGTTTTGTTTCTTCCCACTTCAGCAGCTTTGAAGTTCATTCAAAGATAATGTCTCAAAATTTGCCCAAATCCTAACTCTTGTACCTATCATTATAACATAATATGATAATGATAACATTGATGGAATAATACAGTGTACTTCAAATGAGCCTTGCAGTGAAGGTCTGTGCAAAACAAAAATACTTTTGATACACCCTAATACACAAATAATAAAGTATAAATACTCTAAAATTTGGAGTAAGCAATGAAATCGATTTTTGATTATCAGGATCTATAACCCCCGAAAACGTACGTCAACAACTGAAGACAGCCGTTCAGTCGAAAGACAAAAATGTTTTAGATGCAATGACTAAACAAGCCATATCGCTCGGCCTTCCAGGCATCGAAGCCGACGTTTTAGAAGCCAGGGAGATCTTGTATAATTTGGAAGGTGGCAAAAGAGGTTAGAATTTTAATATTTTTTACACAAGTCTATTTCTATTAAAATAAATAATGATCAGTTGTCATCTTAATTACTAATTTTTTAAAGATGCCTCCAATTTTAATAATAATCAGTATTGCTGATAGAGTAAATATGTATATCTGGTATTCAATATATATATATATATATATATATATATATATATATATATATATATATATATATATATATATATATATCAAAGAGCCTTTTTTCATTTGATAGATTCTTTTTCCCTACGATTTCATAATTATTTGAAAATTCTTAGCATTATGAAAAAATCAACACGTAACTTATGTTTAAAGAGAAAAATATTTTCTGCCATGTAACTATGCAATGTTCAAAAATAAAAATTACGTTGATCAGGGCTGAAATCTCCAGATGCTCTGCGTGGCCAACTGAGGACAGCCATCAAAAACAAGAGCCAACCTGAATTGGAGAAGGCCATCATTGAATGTGAAGAAACCGGTTATCCGGAACTTTCTCTCGATCTCCGTCAGGCCAGAGACACATTGGACGGTATGGGCTTTGGTCGTGGAGGTTAGTCTCAAGGATGTTCATCATCGATTTCTTCTAATTTTCCAGCTCTATCTCTCTCGCCTCAGCCGACAAATATAAGCCAACGCTTTCACGGGAATTCAATGTAAATTATTTAATAACTAATTACATGGTGGGTTCATTTCAATTGCCAAATTCTCCAGAGTTTTCTGTAATTTCTTACCGTTTCCCTTTGGAAATATGTCTCCATAATGATTTTCTTATGTCAATGAGTCTTGGAAATTAAATACCTCCAAGTAAATGAAAACTTAATCGATACATTTTTTCAAGTTAATTCTAATGCTGAGCGGGACTCAGTTATCCTTGCATTAATTTGATTTGTTGTCCTTGCTTAACATTTGTATTGTTTATATCGTGAAAAATCACTCGATTTTTTAAATTGTTTTAACACTACTTGTAATATAAATTCTGATTCTTCAAATTGATGTCATGATTAATTGAAATATTTGCATATGATCAAACGCTTTTAAGTCAGGATGACACCGTAAAAAAAGACACAAAATTTTCATCGCGCAAGCATTATCATTAATTTTGCTTTTCGCAGCCGAATTCTTTGCTTTTTCAATTTGGCCACCGACGACGTCAGGTTTATCATCTGATCATTAAAAACATCGTTTAGTTTGCATTTATTTTTTTTTTAAAGCAAACACAAAGAAGATGATTGGAAAGTTCTCTCATAAAACTGATCACACACAAAACAAAATAGAAACGGATAATTGATTTTCATTAACTAACAATCATTCAAACTGATCTGATTTCATTTTTTTTCTCATCATTTTCTCATTGGCTGTTGATAACATTCCGACTGGTGATAAAACATTTTCATTTTTAACATTGATACATTGATAAATCGGTATGCATTTTGCATTTTGAAATATTTCATTCTAATTCATCAACACTCTATCATCGTCAGTCACTAACTCTCATCTGGTTTGCCTTCTACTCATTGTCACTGTGTCTTTGCTGCTATCTGTCAGAGGGGCAAAATTGAGTTGATGTCATTGTCATGGGTACGTTTTGATTGTCAGGAAAATTGAGCGCAGACAAACTCCGCCTGAAACTGGACGGTGCCATAAAGAAAAACGATCCAGACCTTCTGGAGAAAGTGATAGCCGAATGTGTCAGTTCTGGACACCCAGAACTTATGCCTGATATTCGTGAGGCCAGACTTCATCTGCAATCTCTTGGAGAAAGTGGCAGAGGTTTGTCCTGATAATTTTATTGATTATAGAATTTTCTTTTCATTCATTTTCGATATAAACTCAACATTGTTATTCTTTTAGCACAATACCGAATATCTTTTGCAGAACAATTTTCTTTTTTCCTTCCACAATAACATGAATAATCTTTTGTATTTTGTAATGGTGAAGATATTGTCCAAATATAACTCTTGATGTTCCAATTCTTCACTGACGTGAAAAATTCATGAAAAATACAGATGAGAATGCATCTTTAATTTGTTTATTCCATCCTTAGGATAAGTCGTCTCAAAATTCAAATTGTATCATATAAAACTGAATTTCTTATCGTAATCACTTCGTCAGTTTCAAGCGCATCTTGGAAAGGGAGATAACTCTTTTAATGATCTTCTACATTTACAAATGATGGAATAATGTGTTTCATAAACACTGATGCTTTCATATTCAAATCATATTTTACTTAATGTTTCTTTAAAACTGTACTTGATTTTGGTTATCAGGATCAATGTCGTTCCCTGGCTTCCACATGAAAATGCCTAGCATGAGACTGTTCCATAGAAAACATGGCAATAAAGGTTCGACTCTTTTTTCTTTGATGATGACTATCTAGTTTATCCAAAATCATAATTGATTTTTCTAACATACATCAATATGAAGTGTTCGCATTCATTAATCTCTTTGAAGGATATTAAAAAAACAATCGTGTAAAAAACATTATGGAAGAAAACTAATATATCCAAATAGTAAACATTTCAATCTAACATAGTCATTTCTATCATCAAGTTAGCTTATTCCTAGATAATGTAAATTGTAATCAAAATATAACCTATGTAGGATATCACGTCGGAGCCAGAATAAGTATTTCATTTTTAGATCTCAGTTTATCTATTTACCAAACGTTGATAAGAACGAAGGCTCACAATATTCAGATATCACTCAATTGTTACTCTTTCGTAGGAGTCATGATTTGCATAACTTGAAAATCACTATAAATCGTAACTTTCTGGTGTAGACCTTTAGTGACATATCCATCTATTCAGTTATTATTCGAAAATCAATGTATCAAAAATTTATCGGCAAAGTATTCATATTACGAAAATGCTATGATTTCATGTAGATATCTCCTTGGAAGTCCCATCCCCTGATAAGGTGCGTGACCAACTGCGCTTAGCTGTGGAGAACAATGACCGACCGACTCTTGAGAAGCTTATTCGGGAGGCCGAGGAAGCTCAATACCCAGAACTTGGGCTCGATCTCCGTGAGGCTCGTGAGGCTCTCCACAAAATGGGAGGTGGATTTGGAGGTTAGCCAATAATATAAATAGTTTAAGCCTTCTTCACAAATACATCTGATAACTTTATTAACGGTGAATTTAAATTACAATTATCATGATTTCATTCAAGCTGCTCTAATTATATTTGTTGCTGTGATTGGCTGTACAATCGAATACATTTAAATTACATTTGGTACGATGTTTATCCGTTTCATGACCAATCAAATGTATTTAGACATTTGATGCTTTGATTGGTTGTTTCTTTACCGATCAAATGAATCAGAATTGATGTCACAGTTGTCTGTTTCATGATAAGTCAAATGTATTTGAAATGTATTTGGTACTGTAATTGATTATTAATGACCGATTAAGTGTATTCATATTTCAGTATATTCGATAATTATCAACATGTAACTGTTGAGTTTTATTCACCAATTAGAATAACGTTTTCATTTACTTTTACACATATTTTTTTAACATTTTTTACATTGGAAAATCTGCATTAAAACCGATTTTCACTTATCAGGATCTATAACCCCCGAAATCGTGCGTCCACAGTTGAAGGCAGTCGTTAAATCTAAGGACAAGAAAGCTTTGGATGCATTTGTTAAACAAAGCATATCACTCGGTCTTCCTGGTCTTGAGGCCGACATTCACGAAGCCAGGGAAACCTTAGATAAACTCGATGGCGGCAAAGGAGGTTAGATTATAGATTTCTATTCGTACAACATTAATCTAAAAAAAAAAAATCAATTTGCTCTCATATAATTTGTAATGGAAGTTTGACAGTGTTTTAATGTTCTAAGTACATTAAACTATATTTGAGATTGACATTGTCTGAATTTGAAAAAAATATTTTTATATAAATATTCACTTTCGAATTTAATTAGGCGAATATTCATGTAAACGAACATTTTTAACAATTGCACCCTTTTAACTTACGTCTTATTCATAAATGAAAAATTCTAATGCATTCATTGTAATTGGTTTGAAAATAACTGACCCAAGTTTATTTATTCAGATTTAAAATCTTCAAAATCTTTCCATAATAGTAATGGATATTTCTAACAAATAATTACGTTACTCAGATCTGAAATCACCGGACGCTCTCCGTGGCCAACTGAAGGCAGCAATCAAAAACAAGAGCCGACCTGAATTGGAGAAGGCCATCATTGAATGTGAGGAAGCCGGTTATCCGGAACTCTCTCTTGATCTCCGTCTGGCCAGAGACACTCTGGACGGTATGGGCTTTGGTCGTGGAGGTTAGTTTATGGGATGTCCATCACGAATTCTTTCTTATTTTCATCACTTTTGTCTCAGCAAACGAACACAAACTAATGCTTCTGCACGTCATAATTCTGAAATTTAAAGCGGGAAAGCTTTTTTTCCTGCAACAAAACTCACAAATGGTGTTGTACTTCTTTGAAAACAATTTTGTACCGATTAAATATTTCTTTGTAGAAAGTTACCTTTTGATGGATTGCTCGGAACTTTTATCGATAATGTTTGGGATACATTGAAAAATTTTAACGATCATCTTAAATTTGTAAAGAGACCCTATTTTCTTACTTCATTTTTTCAAATTTTCATGTTTCCCTTTTTTGTAACAAAAATTACGTGATTTATATCTATTTTTCGGATTGATAAATTCGAAACATCCAAAATAAATATGGATAAGTGAAAACAACTATTTAAGAATTCTTTTGAAAGACAACACCTGTATTTTATATGACAGAATTCGATATAACTCTCATTCTCCCAGATGAAGAAATGCATGGTCTCGTTCAAGTCATTTTTTCCGATTTTAACATTTTATATTTGTGTACAGAGAGAGATAAATCTTTCTTTTTCACGAATGAACTTTGCCACCGACGGTACCACGTTTTATGGATTGATCATTTTTCCTGTCTTGCATTTTTCTCTTCAATTAAATATTCTATTTTGATTCAATGAAATCAAGTTCCTTGAATCAGCCTCCTCCTTAATTACTAACATTTGTCTAGTTTGGCTCTTTTTTGATGCAAAATTTCTGATGATGGGGTTATAGTCTATGTTATTGTCATTGGTACGTTTTGATTGTCAGGAAAATTGAGCACAGACAAACTCCGCCTGAAACTAGACGATGCCATAAAGAAAAACGATCCAGATCTTCTGGAGAAAGTGATAGCCGAATGTGTCAGTTCTGGACACCCAGAACTTATGCCTGATATCCAAGAGGCCAGGCTCCATTTGGATTCTCTGGTAGATAGTGGCAGAGGTTTGTTCCGACCCCTTACATTATTTTCACAATTTTCAGACATTTTCGATATAAATGTCTCCATTATTTCTTAGTATATCACCTTTAAAACATTTTTTCATCTTTCTTTGGAATCTTACGCTTTTTAGATAAAGACGATTGCAAAAAAAAAAAAATGATAATATGATTAATCATTATGTTTTTCTTTCGATACATCTTGTAATGTATAACCCTCTTAATGTTTGGCTTAAAATGTAAAATATCATAATGGTGAACTATTTTACAGAAATATCTTAAACACTCAGTAAAGGGAGTTAATTCCCATCCATTCATTCACTTCACTTTTCATTGAAAAATATTCTTTTGTTTCGTAAAATTATTTTATGACATTTGGTTAAATATCATTAATTTTGATTATCAGGATCTCTGTCGTTTCCTCGATTTCACATGGAACTCCCTAAATTCAGTCTTTTCCGTAAGAAGCATGGAGATGCAGGTTCGAATCTTTTATTTGTAATTGATCTTTTAGTGGATGGATTTTTTTTTCGTTACGAAATAATAACATTTGCGAGATAATTTGATGAAATCAAGATCTCATAGTACTACCAATTACGCCTAAAATATTTTCCATTGACTTCTTCACTAGTAATTCTCAAGTGAATCGTTTTGCTGAATACTATATTGCCAAAAATAAGTCATTTTTTGACGTATTATTGCAAAATTTAAAGTGTCCATTCAGTCTATGAAGTAAAATTAAAAGAACTAACTTACTTTCAAACTCAGTATATACATCTTTCATTGCTACTTCATCGATAATTATCAAAAATTAAATACACTGATATCGTTAGTTTATCATATTTACGTTACATTCGAGAATAGAAATGTTGATATTAACGGAAGATAATAATTTAAAAGATGAAATATTGGCTTTAAGAAATCTCTGCTAATCATTTTATGTAGACATATCAGTGGAAGCAATGTCACCCGACTCACTGCGTGATCAACTGAGATTAGCTGTAAAGAACAATGATCGACCGACGCTTGAAAGGCTTATCCGGGAGGCAGAGAAAGCCCAATATCCAGAACTTGGTCTGGATCTCCGTGATGCCCGTCAAGCTCTCTACAAATTAGGAGGTGGATTTGGAGGTTAGACATCACAAAAAATAATTTGTGTATAATGATAAACACTTGATGTCTGCTTGAAATTTTGAGATTTATTCATTGATATTGGTTGAATTGACTAATTCGTAGGTAGTAATGAAAAGTTCCCACTCGTGAAGATTATTTCATCTTGATTAAAGCTACGTGCGTAAATTCAAGTGTCAAATGATAATTCTTTAGTCGTTTTTATTGATTCAAATCATACTTACATATATGTTTTTTTTGCGTTTAAAAAAGTTCACCTGGGATAAAAATCATCGATTTTTTTCATCATGAAGACAACCCCCAGAAATATTGAGCGTTGAAATCAATCTTCCATTCAATTAAATTTCATAAACTGAAAAAAATTGGATAAATATATTTAAATTTTGAACAAACTATTCCTATCTATCAAATGAATAACGCTGAGATTGAAGTGATAATCACACATGCAATTAGGACATAAATATTTGTTAGTTGAATAATCAGATCTTTAAGCCAATTTGACTTGTTTACTGACACTATAGTTGGATTCTGAATCTTCAATAAAATTGACTTTCGATTATCAGGAAGTCTATCCTTGGAAAGCCTGCGTGAACGGCTAAAAGCGGCGTTCGATTCAAAAGACGAGTTTATCCTGGATGCAACAATTAAAGAAAGCATATCAGCCGGACTACCTGGCCTCGATGCCGACATACAACAAGCCAGGAACGCCTTAAACATACTAGAAGGTGGCAAAGGAGGTTAGATTGAAACTATCTATACACATGAAACTTAATTTAGATTTGATTAGCGAAAATAATATACATACAAATCATTCCTGATGAATTTTCTCTATTTGTACATGTTAATAAAAAGTATTGGTAAATTAATTAAACCTTTCGAGGTCAAGTTACATCATTACTGATTATATGCAATTTATCGTAAAAACTAATGATTAAAGTAAAGAGAAACTGTTTAAAATTAAGATATCTTCATATTGCTACGAGATATTTCAAATAGATGATTACATTTATCAGATCTGAAATCACCTGACGCTCTCCGTGATCAACTGAATGCAGCTATCAAAAACAAAAGCCGGCCTGAATTGGAGAAGGCCATCGTTGATTGTGAGGAAGCCGGTTATCCGGAACTTTCTCTCGATCTCCGTCTGGCCAGAGACACTCTGGACAGTATGGGCTTTGGTCGCGGAGGTTAGTCTCTATGATATTCATTATTGGTTGACTTGATTTTTTTCAATCTTTCAATCTCTCCTCTCTGCCGATGATCACAAACTAACGCTTCTGCGCACCTATTATGTGATCTAATCCAACATCAAATAATTTTTCAATGTTTCCAATTCTTCCATATAAATCAATATCAGAAATTATTACCAGCTGATATGAATGCTTTTCAATAATTGGCTCAACTAATCACATAGATTTCGACACAGTTGTTCCTACATATCAGTGGTAATATATATATATATATATATATGCAAATATATATATATGCAAATATATATATATATATATATCATTATTTGATGAAAACATTTTTTGAAGAGTGATCAAGTACTTTATTTGGTTATGTTTTGCATGAAGAAAAATCATTGCTTGATCGGTTGGATACTCACATACTTTCTTTGAGGTGGTTGTTACTTCACGTGTGCAACAAGTGAAACTAAACAGTTTTTTTTAAAATTTGATCATTGAACAACAAAGAGGAGATATATAATCACCTCTCAATAACTAAAAACTACTGTTATTGATCACTTGAATCCTTCATTCATTCAGTGAATAGCTCTTCTGCTGATTATCATATATACTAGTACTTTTCTTTTCAACTTTGGTTTGCATCTTGCTTTTGAAAATATTCATCTGAAAATCGTCATCATCTCTTCCTTTTCGTTAATTACTAACTCTTTTATGGTTTTCCTTCGACACATTGCCACTCTTTCTTTGCTTTGGCACAATCGAGTTGATGTCATTGTCATGGGTTCGTTTTGCTTGTCAGGAAAATTGAGCGCAGACAAACTCCGACTGAAACTGGACGGTGCCATAAAGAAAAACGATCCAGACCTTCTGGAGAAAGTGATAGCCGAGTGTGTCAGTTCTGGTCACCCAGAACTTATGCCTGATATCCAAAAGGCCAGACTTTATCTGGAATCTCTGGAAGAAAGTGGCAGAGGTTTGTCTCTACCCATTTCATTACTTATTCAGATTTTTACACAACTTGCACATAACCTCGGAATCATTTCATCTATAATGCCTATTATTTTCCTCTTTCTGTAATTACGACAATTGTCGGCGATTTTTTCTTTCTCAATTTGATATTTGGAAAACATTCTTTTCAGTGTATTACTTATGTAATATCTATCCTTCATGATTGCTTAGTATTTGAATGTAAATGTTCATCTATATCTGTTTAAATATGTTTTGAAATTCATCCATAATGATTTGTATCAAACTTCAGGCCAAGTAAAAGCATCAATGTAAATATTTGCATCGTGAAATCTCAAAAAATATTCGTAAAACAAGTAACATAGTACAATGTAAACTTTCATCAGGCTATATAGAGTTAACTGAGAATTTGATATCTTCTCACCGGAACAATAACCTTGCACTGAGTTTCTTCCACAATATCAATTTGATTATCAGGGTCTTGGTCGTTTCCTGGATTCCATATGAAAGCTCCTAAATTCAGTCTTTTCCGTAAGAAGCATGGAGATGCAGGTTCGAAACTTTTTTGTACGATATCAATATTTGTATATGAAAGCATTTAATTCCAAATCGGACTTTCCAATAATAACAACTCACATAGTAGATATTGTTGAAAGAAGAGAGAAAAATACTTACTGAAAGCGTGTGTAACGCTTTTATATTGTAAAATATGTCGAGTTATGATCAATTAGATATGAGTTAATGAAATACGACTTTTCTCATATCAAAGCTAGCGAATACAAGTAATGATATAATCTTAATCTTTAAATTAAAATACATCCATAAACTTGATTAAATCAAGTAGGAATCTGGAATAATGTTTGCATAAATAAGTGAATACTTAGCTGAGTTACATCCCTTCTCAAATATTTGAACAAAATGAATATCCACATTTTATAAGTCTCCATACTTTTAACAGTATGTTTTGATATTTGAAATGGTATAAAATTGGAAAATATTTTTAAAGAACAATCAAAAAGCATGTTAGCTGTGGGAGAGATGAAAATAAATCTTTGCAAATTTTCGTAAAGCTAATTTTTTCCATTCAACTAATGTGTTTCAAAGAAGATAAGGAAAATCTGCCTATCGTTTTACTCAGATATCTCACTGGAAGATATGTCACCTGACACTCTGCGTGACCAACTGCGCTTAGCCGTGGAGAACAAAGACGGACACAAATTAGAACAACTCATCGAAATTGCTGAGGAAGCCAAATATCCAGAACTTGCCTTAGATCTCCGTGATGCCCGTCAAGCTCTCCACAAAATGGGAGGCGGATTCGGAGGTCAGATAATCACACAATATATTTTATAAACAGAGAACTGAATCTGGGACACATTTCCCTTTACTGTTCTGTTTTGAATTCGCTCATATGAGTTTACTTTTTTTATTTCGTAATATTTATCAATTGAATCAAATATCCGTATACCAAAAGTAAATCTTGCTGAAATCAATAAAACACCTTAATAAAAGCTAATATCAAACTCTAAAAGTGACTGTACTTCAGTGTGAAAAAGTTTTAAAATCACAGTCAAGATTCAAGTACTCAATGTAATATTGTTTTTAAAATCTACAATAAAATCAAATTTTGATTATCAGGAAGTCTATCCCTGGAAGCGCTGCGTGAACGACTGAGGGCAGCGTTCAAATCGAAGGACAAGAAGGTCTTGGATGCAACAATCAAAGAAAGCATATCAGCTGGTCTTCCTGGCCTTGATGCCGACATCCAAGAAGCTAGAGTGACCTTATTTAAATTGGAAGGCAGAAAAGGAGGTTAGACTCTACATTTAAAATAATGTGAAAATAGGACATTTAAAATTAATTTACTCATGTAGTTGTTTCAACATGCATTTGTTAACATTGATATCGAATGTTAAACTTGATCAAATATTGTTACTACTCACACACGCACACACACACTCACACGCACACGAACAAAAGCACACACACACTCATATAAATATATTTTAGGACAGAAATGAGTAATAATTAGGAAATAAATATGATCAATCAAATAGCCACAACCTTATTAATATTCTCATTCATTGATGTATGACGACAAGGATTGTTAATTCAAATAATGAAAGTATATTAAGATATTCACAAAGCTTCATGCTTTAAAAACATCAATACTTATTAAATTATTGATTGAAATAGTTTCAATGTGCATAAAATAAATTTGTATCCATTATTTTAGCAATATCAAATTACTAATTACGTTACTCAGATCTGAAATCACCGGACGCTCTCCGTGGCCAACTGAAGGCAGCAATCAAAAACAAGAGCCGACCTGAATTGGAGAAGGCCATCATTGAATGTGAGGAAGCCGGTTATCCGGAACTCTCTCTCGATCTCCGTCTGGCCAGAGACACTCTGGACGGTATGGGCTTTGGTCGTGGAGGTTAGTTTATGGGATGTTCATTACGAATTTTTTCTTTTGATTCTAACCTTTCTTTCACTTTCGCTTCAGTCTATATGATGACAAACGCTGTAACTCTTCTGCACGTCTTCCATATTAACTAATACGTAAGGGATGTCCATGAAAACTTGTCAGTCGCTTGTGTTTCGACTGGAGATTCTATAAGTTTTTCATTGTACTTTTCATTTTCATGTCAAATCATTCATATATACACATGTTGGTTTCTCATTTTTCTCGTTGAACACTAATATTTTCCTCGTTTGCCTCCTACTCATTGTCATTCTGTCTATCCTGCTATCTGTTTGTTGGGGGCCAGGGAATATAGTTGATGTCATTGTCATGGGTCCGTTTTGCTTGTCAGGAAAATTGAGCACGGACAAACTCCGGCTGAAACTGGACGGTGCCATAAAGAAAAACGATCCAGACCTTCTGGAGAAAGTGATAGCCGAATGTGTCAGTTCTGGACACCCGGAACTTATGCCCGATATCCAAGAGGCCAGACTTCATCTGGAATCTCTGGAAGAAAGTGGCAGAGGTTTGTCCCTAGCCGTTTTATTGATCTTTTTGATTTTCACACAAGTTGCATATGAATGCACTTCTATCTAGCGAATAACGCATATTCTTTTTCGTTTTCCGTAATTATGAGTATTCAATCTGACTTTGCCATAAGCTGGGATTCATTAGAAAAACTGCTGACGTAATGCTCATTGCAAGAAAAGCTACCAAAATAATGACATGTGAATGTCTATGTACATATCCTTAGTAAGCATTTAATGATTTAATGGTGAACGTTCATGATTGTTTTTAAAAGTAAAATAAATACACAATTCCGACTTTTGTAAAGAGCTTTTCACCCAATCTGAGAGAATGATCGAAGATCGGGTGAAATGTTATCATACCATCTTACATGTGGTGAAAAATATCGGTGGGACGAAGTAATATAGAATTCAATATTTTCTCACATAACCATCTATATTATACTGTTGTTGCTGAAGAATAATAATTTTGATTATCAGGATCTTGGTCGTTCCCTGGATTCCATATGAAAGCTCCTAAATTCAGTCTTTTCCGTAAGAAGCATGGAGATGCAGGTTCGAATCTTTTACCTTGATAATAATATTTCATTTCGATAAATATATTTGTGAAAATAGTAATCGTTTCCTCGTGAACAGTTCAAAGATCATATAATGTTGAAGAAAAAAAAAATCAATTTTCAATTGATTGTTTCTGTGAAGAATGTTTCGTATATTTCATTTCTATCACAGTGTTAATGAGTTTGAGATTTATTCAAAATGAGTAAAAGAAGTTAAAAGAGGGATAAATGAATATGAAAAGCTCCTCTGAAGTTCTCGTTGATAGACTAGTTCTTTTCTCTTTCCGATGATTCCGATGAATTTCTTGAGGGTAAGAAAAATCTGACTATCGTTTTACTTAGATATCTCTCTGGAAGATATGTCACCGGACACACTGCGTGAGCAACTGCGCTTAGCCGTGAAGAACAATGACCGACCGAAATTAGAACAACTTATCCAGATTGCTGAGGAAGCGCAATATCCAGAACTGGCGTTTGATCTCCGTGACGCACGTCAAGCTCTCCACAAAATGGGAGGCGGATTTGGAGGTTAGACAATCACCTAACATACTTTATTAAGAGAGAAAAGAATGTGAAAAAAAAAAAAAAAAAAATTAATCATTCATTTTTCCTTTGACCTTGTTCTAATGAGCTTATTATCTGTAATTGGTAATGTTTTCAAATCGGGGGAAATATTTGTCCACGTAATGAAAATCCTGTCCAAATACATAAAACGAACATAAACATTGGTATCATTATCATCTCATTTTGTTCATAATCGGATATGTAATAAGTTTAAAGTGGCTTTTGAATATATACGTCGTTAAGCTATTGTTGCGTTTAAAATCTACATGAAATTCGACTTTCGGTTATCAGGAAGTCTCTCCCTGGAAGCGCTGCGTGAACGCCTGAGGGCAGCGTTCAAATCAAAGGACAAGAAGGTTCTGGATGCAACCATTAAAGAAAGCATATCGGCCGGCCTCCCTGGCCTCGATGCCGACATCCAAGATGCCAGAGTGACCTTATTCAAATTGGAAGGCGGCAAAGGAGGTTAGAGTCTAGATTTATAAAAACGTAACGCTAAAATATTTGAAATGAAAATCACTTAAATATCTAAAATGTAATGATTTCTGCAATGATATTCTGAAATCAGTTAGATCAATCGTATTTTTTTTATATATATAGACAAAGAAGCATAGTGATTAATTAATCATAAAACGAAATTATCCGAATAAATGTCAATGCTGAACGTAAATTCCTTTTCTACCATAAATTTACATAAATAAGTGATCGTATTTAGCAAAACATAATTAAAACGTTTCTGAATCAAATTCATATCGAATATCAATGATTAAAATAGATTGAACGAGTTGAAATTGGAATGTTAAGTCAGTATCTTAGTTATATCTAATTACCAATTACGTTACTCAGATCTGAAATCACCGGACGCTCTCCGTGGCCAACTGAAGGCAGCAATCAAAAACAAGAGCCGACCTGAATTGGAGAAGGCCATCATTGAATGTGAGGAAGCCGGTTATCCGGAACTCTCTCTCGATCTCCGTCTGGCCAGAGACACTCTGGACGGTATGGGCTTTGGTCGTGGAGGTTAGTTTATGGGATGTTCATTACGAATTTTTTCTTTTGATTCTAACCTTTCTTTCACTTTCGCTTCAGTCTATATGATGACAAACGCTGTAACTCTTCTGCACGTCTTCCATATTAACTAATACGTAAGGGATGTCCATGAAAACTTGTCAGTCGCTTGTGTTTCGACTGGAGATTCTATAAGTTTTTCATTGTACTTTTCATTTTCATGTCAAATCATTCATATATACACATGTTGGTTTCTCATTTTTCTCGTTGAACACTAATATTTTCCTCGTTTGCCTCCTACTCATTGTCATTCTGTCTATCCTGCTATCTGTTTGTTGGGGGCCAGGGAATATAGTTGATGTCATTGTCATGGGTCCGTTTTGCTTGTCAGGAAAATTGAGCACGGACAAACTCCGGCTGAAACTGGACGGTGCCATAAAGAAAAACGATCCAGACCTTCTGGAGAAAGTGATAGCCGAATGTGTCAGTTCTGGACACCCGGAACTTATGCCCGATATCCAAGAGGCCAGACTTCATCTGGAATCTCTGGAAGAAAGTGGCAGAGGTTTGTCCCTAGCCGTTTTATTGATCTTTTTGATTTTCACACAAGTTGCATATGAATGCACTTCTATCTAGCGAATAACGCATATTCTTTTTCGTTTTCCGTAATTATGAGTATTCAATCTGACTTTGCCATAAGCTGGGATTCATTAGAAAAACTGCTGACGTAATGCTCATTGCAAGAAAAGCTACCAAAATAATGACATGTGAATGTCTATGTACATATCCTTAGTAAGCATTTAATGATTTAATGGTGAACGTTCATGATTGTTTTTAAAAGTAAAATAAATACACAATTCCGACTTTTGTAAAGAGCTTTTCACCCAATCTGAGAGAATGATCGAAGATCGGGTGAAATGTTATCATACCATCTTACATGTGGTGAAAAATATCGGTGGGACGAAGTAATATAGAATTCAATATTTTCTCACATAACCATCTATATTATACTGTTGTTGCTGAAGAATAATAATTTTGATTATCAGGATCTTGGTCGTTCCCTGGATTCCATATGAAAGCTCCTAAATTCAGTCTTTTCCGTAAGAAGCATGGAGATGCAGGTTCGAATCTTTTACCTTGATAATAATATTTCATTTCGATAAATATATTTGTGAAAATAGTAATCGTTTCCTCGTGAACAGTTCAAAGATCATATAATGTTGAAGAAAAAAAAAATCAATTTTCAATTGATTGTTTCTGTGAAGAATGTTTCGTATATTTCATTTCTATCACAGTGTTAATGAGTTTGAGATTTATTCAAAATGAGTAAAAGAAGTTAAAAGAGGGATAAATGAATATGAAAAGCTCCTCTGAAGTTCTCGTTGATAGACTAGTTCTTTTCTCTTTCCGATGATTCCGATGAATTTCTTGAGGGTAAGAAAAATCTGACTATCGTTTTACTTAGATATCTCTCTGGAAGATATGTCACCGGACACACTGCGTGAGCAACTGCGCTTAGCCGTGAAGAACAATGACCGACCGAAATTAGAACAACTTATCCAGATTGCTGAGGAAGCGCAATATCCAGAACTGGCGTTTGATCTCCGTGACGCACGTCAAGCTCTCCACAAAATGGGAGGCGGATTTGGAGGTTAGACAATCACCTAACATACTTTATTAAGAGAGAAAAGAATGTGAAAAAAAAAAAAAAAAAAAATTAATCATTCATTTTTCCTTTGACCTTGTTCTAATGAGCTTATTATCTGTAATTGGTAATGTTTTCAAATCGGGGGAAATATTTGTCCAAATACATAAAACGAACATAAACATTGGTATCATTATCATCTCATTTTGTTCATAATCGGATATGTAATAAGTTTAAAGTGGCTTTTGAATATATACGTCGTTAAGCTATTGTTGCGTTTAAAATCTACATGAAATTCGACTTTCGGTTATCAGGAAGTCTCTCCCTGGAAGCGCTGCGTGAACGCCTGAGGGCAGCGTTCAAATCGAAGGACAAGAAGGTTTTGGATGCAACCATTAAAGAAAGCATATCGGCCGGCCTCCCTGGCCTCGATGCCGACATCCAAGATGCCAGAGTGACCTTATTCAAATTGGAAGGCGGCAAAGGAGGTTAGAGTCTAGATTTATAAAAACGTAACGCTAAAATATTTGAAATGAAAATCACTTAAATATCTAAAATGTAATGATTTCTGCAATGATATTCTGAAATCAGTTAGATCAATCGTATTTTTTTTATATATATAGACAAAGAAGCATAGTGATTAATTAATCATAAAACGAAATTATCCGAATAAATGTCAATGCTGAACGTAAATTCCTTTTCTACCATAAATTTACATAAATAAGTGATCGTATTTAGCAAAACATAATTAAAACGTTTCTGAATCAAATTCATATCGAATATCAATGATTAAAATAGATTGAACGAGTTGAAATTGGAATGTTAAGTCAGTATCTTAGTTATATCTAATTACCAATTACGTTACTCAGATCTGAAATCACCGGACGCTCTCCGTGGCCAACTGAAGGCAGCAATCAAAAACAAGAGCCGACCTGAATTGGAGAAGGCCATCATTGAATGTGAGGAAGCCGGTTATCCGGAACTCTCTCTCGATCTCCGTCTGGCCAGAGACACTCTGGACGGTATGGGCTTTGGTCGTGGAGGTTAGTTTATGGGATGTTCATTACGAATTTTTTCTTTTGATTCTAACCTTTCTTTCACTTTCGCTTCAGTCTATATGATGACAAACGCTGTAACTCTTCTGCACGTCTTCCATATTAACTAATACGTAAGGGATGTCCATGAAAACTTGTCAGTCGCTTGTGTTTCGACTGGAGATTCTATAAGTTTTTCATTGTACTTTTCATTTTCATGTCAAATCATTCATATATACACATGTTGGTTTCTCATTTTTCTCGTTGAACACTAATATTTTCCTCGTTTGCCTCCTACTCATTGTCATTCTGTCTATCCTGCTATCTGTTTGTTGGGGGCCAGGGAATATAGTTGATGTCATTGTCATGGGTCCGTTTTGCTTGTCAGGAAAATTGAGCACGGACAAACTCCGGCTGAAACTGGACGGTGCCATAAAGAAAAACGATCCAGACCTTCTGGAGAAAGTGATAGCCGAATGTGTCAGTTCTGGACACCCGGAACTTATGCCCGATATCCAAGAGGCCAGACTTCATCTGGAATCTCTGGAAGAAAGTGGCAGAGGTTTGTCCCTAGCCGTTTTATTGATCTTTTTGATTTTCACACAAGTTGCATATGAATGCACTTCTATCTAGCGAATAACGCATATTCTTTTTCGTTTTCCGTAATTATGAGTATTCAATCTGACTTTGCCATAAGCTGGGATTCATTAGAAAAACTGCTGACGTAATGCTCATTGCAAGAAAAGCTACCAAAATAATGACATGTGAATGTCTATGTACATATCCTTAGTAAGCATTTAATGATTTAATGGTGAACGTTCATGATTGTTTTTAAAAGTAAAATAAATACACAATTCCGACTTTTGTAAAGAGCTTTTCACCCAATCTGAGAGAATGATCGAAGATCGGGTGAAATGTTATCATACCATCTTACATGTGGTGAAAAATATCGGTGGGACGAAGTAATATAGAATTCAATATTTTCTCACATAACCATCTATATTATACTGTTGTTGCTGAAGAATAATAATTTTGATTATCAGGATCTTGGTCGTTCCCTGGATTCCATATGAAAGCTCCTAAATTCAGTCTTTTCCGTAAGAAGCATGGAGATGCAGGTTCGAATCTTTTACCTTGATAATAATATTTCATTTCGATAAATATATTTGTGAAAATAGTAATCGTTTCCTCGTGAACAGTTCAAAGATCATATAATGTTGAAGAAAAAAAAAATCAATTTTCAATTGATTGTTTCTGTGAAGAATGTTTCGTATATTTCATTTCTATCACAGTGTTAATGAGTTTGAGATTTATTCAAAATGAGTAAAAGAAGTTAAAAGAGGGATAAATGAATATGAAAAGCTCCTCTGAAGTTCTCGTTGATAGACTAGTTCTTTTCTCTTTCCGATGATTCCGATGAATTTCTTGAGGGTAAGAAAAATCTGACTATCGTTTTACTTAGATATCTCTCTGGAAGATATGTCACCGGACACACTGCGTGAGCAACTGCGCTTAGCCGTGAAGAACAATGACCGACCGAAATTAGAACAACTTATCCAGATTGCTGAGGAAGCGCAATATCCAGAACTGGCGTTTGATCTCCGTGACGCACGTCAAGCTCTCCACAAAATGGGAGGCGGATTTGGAGGTTAGACAATCACCTAACATACTTTATTAAGAGAGAAAAGAATGTGAAAAAAAAAAAAAAAAAAATTAATCATTCATTTTTCCTTTGACCTTGTTCTAATGAGCTTATTATCTGTAATTGGTAATGTTTTCAAATCGGGGGAAATATTTGTCCACGTAATGAAAATCCTGTCCAAATACATAAAACGAACATAAACATTGGTATCATTATCATCTCATTTTGTTCATAATCGGATATGTAATAAGTTTAAAGTGGCTTTTGAATATATACGTCGTTAAGCTATTGTTGCGTTTAAAATCTACATGAAATTCGACTTTCGGTTATCAGGAAGTCTCTCCCTGGAAGCGCTGCGTGAACGCCTGAGGGCAGCGTTCAAATCGAAGGACAAGAAGGTTCTGGATGCAACCATTAAAGAAAGCATATCGGCCGGCCTCCCTGGCCTCGATGCCGACATCCAAGATGCCAGAGTGACCTTATTCAAATTGGAAGGCGGCAAAGGAGGTTAGAGTCCAGATTTATAAAAACGTAACGCTAAAATATTTGAAATGAAAATCACTTAAATATCTAAAATGTAATGATTTCTGCAATGATATTCTGAAATCAGTTAGATCAATCGTTTTTTTTTTATATATATAGACAAAGAAGCATAGTGATTAATTAATCATAAAACGAAATTATCCGAATAAATGTCAATGCTGAACGTAAATTCCTTTTCTACCATAAATTTACATAAATAAGTGATCGTATTTAGCAAAACATAATTAAAACGTTTGCGAATCAAATTCATATCGAATATCAATGATTAAAATAGATTGAACGAGTTGAAATTGGAATGTTAAGTCAGTATCTTAGTTATATCTAATTACCAATTACGTTACTCAGATCTGAAATCACCGGACGCTCTCCGTGGCCAACTGAAGGCAGCAATCAAAAACAAGAGCCGACCTGAATTGGAGAAGGCCATCATTGAATGTGAGGAAGCCGGTTATCCGGAACTCTCTCTCGATCTCCGTCTGGCCAGAGACACTCTGGACGGTATGGGCTTTGGTCGTGGAGGTTAGTTTATGGGATGTTCATTACGAATTTTTTCTTTTGATTCTAACCTTTCTTTCACTTTCGCTTCAGTCTATATGATGACAAATGCTGTAACTCTTCTGCACGTCTTCCATATTAACTAATACGTAAGGGATGTCCATGAAAACTTGTCAGTCGCTTGTGTTTCGACTGGAGATTCTATAAGTTTTTCATTGTACTTTTCATTTTCATGTCAAATCATTCATATATACACATGTTGGTTTCTCATTTTTCTCGTTGAACACTAATATTTTCCTCGTTTGCCTCCTACTCATTGTCATTCTGTCTATCCTGCTATCTGTTTGTTGGGGGCCAGGGAATATAGTTGATGTCATTGTCATGGGTCCGTTTTGCTTGTCAGGAAAATTGAGCACGGACAAACTCCGGCTGAAACTGGACGGTGCCATAAAGAAAAACGATCCAGACCTTCTGGAGAAAGTGATAGCCGAATGTGTCAGTTCTGGACACCCGGAACTTATGCCCGATATCCAAGAGGCCAGACTTCATCTGGAATCTCTGGAAGAAAGTGGCAGAGGTTTGTCCCTAGCCGTTTTATTGATCATTTTAATTTTCACACAAGTTGCATATTAATGCATTCTTATATTGCGAATAATTCACATTTTTTTTCGTTTTCCGTAATTATGAGTATTCAATCTGACTTTGCCATAAGCTGGGATTCAGTAGAAAAATTGCTGACGTAATGCTCATTGCAAGAAAAGCTACCAAAATAATGACATGTGAATGTCTATGTACATATCCTTAGTAAGCATTTAATGGTGAACGTTCATGATTGTTTTTAAAAGTAAAATAAATACACAATTCCGACTTTTGTAAAGAGCTTTTCACCCAATCTGAGAGAATGATCGAAGATCGGGTGAAATGTTATCATACCATCTTACATGTGGTGAAAAATATCGGTGGGACGAAGTAATATAGAATTCAATATTTTCTCACATAACCATCTATATTATACTGTTGTTGCTGAAGAATAATAATTTTGATTATCAGGATCTTGGTCGTTCCCTGGATTCCATATGAAAGCTCCTAAATTCAGTCTTTTCCGTAAGAAGCATGGAGATGCAGGTTCGAATCTTTTACCTTGATAATAATATTTCATTTCGATGAATATATTTGTGAAAATAGTAATCGTTTCCTCGTGAACAGTTCAAAGATCATATAATGTTGAAGAAAAAAAAATCAATTTTCAATTGATTGTTTCTGTGAAGAATGTTTCGTATATTTCATTTCTATCACAGTGTTAATGAGTTTGAGATTTATTCAAAATGAGTAAAAGAAGTTAAAAGAGGAATAAATGAATATGAAAAGCTCCTCTGAAGTTCTCGTTGATAGACTAGTTCTTTTCTCTTTCCGATGATTCCGATGAATTTCTTGAGGGTAAGAAAAATCTGACTATCGTTTTACTTAGATATCTCTCTGGAAGATATGTCACCGGACACACTGCGTGAGCAACTGCGCTTAGCCGTGAAGAACAATGACCGACCGAAATTAGAACAACTTATCCAGATTGCTGAGGAAGCGCAATATCCAGAACTGGCGTTTGATCTCCGTGACGCACGTCAAGCTCTCCACAAAATGGGAGGCGGATTTGGAGGTTAGACAATCACCTAACATACTTTATTAAGAGAGAAAAGAATGTGAAAAAAAAAAAAAAAAAAAATTAATCATTCATTTTTCCTTTGACCTTGTTCTAATGAGCTTATTATCTGTAATTGGTAATGTTTTCAAATCGGGGGAAATATTTGTCCACGTAATGAAAATCCTGTCCAAATACATAAAACGAACATAAACATTGGTATCATTATCATCTCATTTTGTTCATAATCGGATATGTAATAAGTTTAAAGTGGCTTTTGAATATATACGTCGTTAAGCTATTGTTGCGTTTAAAATCTACATGAAATTCGACTTTCGGTTATCAGGAAGTCTCTCCCTGGAAGCGCTGCGTGAACGCCTGAGGGCAGCGTTCAAATCGAAGGACAAGAAGGTTCTGGATGCAACCATTAAAGAAAGCATATCGGCCGGCCTCCCTGGCCTCGATGCCGACATCCAAGATGCCAGAGTGACCTTATTCAAATTGGAAGGCGGCAAAGGAGGTTAGAGTCCAGATTTATAAAAACGTAACGCTAAAATATTTGAAATGAAAATCACTTAAATATCTGAAATGTAATGATTTGTGCAATGATATTCTGAAATCAGTTAGATCAATCGTATTTTTTTTATATATATAGACAAAGAAGCATAGTGATTAATTAATCATAAAACGAAATTATCCGAATAAATGTCAATGCTGAACGTAAATTCCTTTTCTACCATAAATTTACATAAATAAGTGATCGTATTTAGCAAAACATAATTAAAACGTTTGCGAATCAAATTCATATCGAATATCAATGATTAAAATAGATTGAACGAGTTGAAATTGGAATGTTAAGTCAGTATCTTAGTTATATCTAATTACCAATTACGTTACTCAGATCTGAAATCACCGGACGCTCTCCGTGGCCAACTGAAGGCAGCAATCAAAAACAAGAGCCGACCTGAATTGGAAAAGGCCATCATTGAATGTGAGGAAGCCGGTTATCCAGAACTCTCTCTCGATCTCCGTCTGGCCAGAGACACTCTGGACGGTATGGGCTTTGGTCGTGGAGGTTAGTTTATGGGATGTTCATTACGAATTTTTTCTTTTGATTCTAACTTTTCCTTCACTTTCGCTTCAGTCTATATGATGACAAATGCTGTAACTCTTCTGCACGTCTTCCATATTAACTAATACGTAAGGGATGTCCATGAAAACTTGTCAGTCGCTTGTGTTTCGACTGGAGATTCTATAAGTTTTTCATTGTACTTTTCATTTTCATGTCAAATCATTCATATATACACATGTTGGTTTCTCATTTTTCTCGTTGAACACTAATATTTTCCTCGTTTGCCTCCTACTCATTGTCATTCTGTCTATCCTGCTATCTGTTTGTTGGGGGCCAGGGAATATAGTTGATGTCATTGTCATGGGTCCGTTTTGCTTGTCAGGAAAATTGAGCACGGACAAACTCCGGCTGAAACTGGACGGTGCCATAAAGAAAAACGATCCAGACCTTCTGGAGAAAGTGATAGCCGAATGTGTCAGTTCTGGACACCCGGAACTTATGCCCGATATCCAAGAGGCCAGACTTCATCTGGAATCTCTGGAAGAAAGTGGCAGAGGTTTGTCCCTAGCCGTTTTATTGATCTTTTTGATTTTCACACAAGTTGCATATTAATGCATTCTTATATTGCGAATAATTCACATTCTTTTTTGTTTTCCGTAATTATGAGTATTCAATCTGACTTTGCCATAAGCTGGGATTCAGTAGAAAAATTGCTGACGTAATGCTCATTGCAAGAAAAGCTACCAAAATAATGACATGTGAATGTCTATGTACATATCCTTAGTAAGCATTTAATGATTTAATGGTGAACGTTCATGATTGTTTTTAAAAGTAAAATAAATACACAATTCCGACTTTTGTAAAGAGCTTTTCACCCAATCTGAGAGAATGATCGAAGATCGGGTGAAATGTTATCATACCATCTTACATGTGGTGAAAAATATCGGTGGGACGAAGTAATATAGAATTCAATATTTTCTCACATAACCATCTATATTATACTGTTGTTGCTGAAGAATAATAATTTTGATTATCAGGATCTTGGTCGTTCCCTGGATTCCATATGAAAGCTCCTAAATTCAGTCTTTTCCGTAAGAAGCATGGAGATGCAGGTTCGAATCTTTTACCTTGATAATAATATTTCATTTCGATGAATATATTTGTGAAAATAGTAATCGTTTCCTCGTGAACAGTTCAAAGATCATATAATGTTGAAGAAAAAAAAATCAATTTTCAATTGATTGTTTCTGTGAAGAATGTTTCGTATATTTCATTTCTATCACAGTGTTAATGAGTTTGAGATTTATTCAAAATGAGTAAAAGAAGTTAAAAGAGGAATAAATGAATATGAAAAGCTCCTCTGAAGTTCTCGTTGATAGACTAGTTCTTTTCTCTTTCCGATGATTCCGATGAATTTCTTGAGGGTAAGAAAAATCTGACTATCGTTTTACTTAGATATCTCTCTGGAAGATATGTCACCGGACACACTGCGTGAGCAACTGCGCTTAGCCGTGAAGAACAATGACCGACCGAAATTAGAACAACTTATCCAGATTGCTGAGGAAGCGCAATATCCAGAACTGGCGTTTGATCTCCGTGACGCACGTCAAGCTCTCCA
Organism: Thysanoteuthis rhombus; assembly: GCA_963457665.1. Lineage (NCBI taxonomy): Eukaryota > Metazoa > Mollusca > Cephalopoda > Oegopsida > Thysanoteuthidae > Thysanoteuthis > Thysanoteuthis major. The sequence continues at coordinate 19,715,034 of OY735200.1, forward strand.
CAAAATGGGAGGCGGATTTGGAGGTTAGACAATCACCTAACATACTTTATTAAGAGAGAAAAGAATGTGAAAAAAAAAAAAAAAAAAAATTAATCATTCATTTTTCCTTTGACCTTGTTCTAATGAGCTTATTATCTGTAATTGGTAATGTTTTCAAATCGGGGGAAATATTTGTCCACGTAATGAAAATTCTGTCCAAATACATAAAACGAACATAAACATTGGTATCATTATCATCTCATTTTGTTCATAATCGGATATGTAATAAGTTTAAAGTGGCTTTTGAATATATACGTCGTTAAGCTATTGTTGCGTTTAAAATCTACATGAAATTCGACTTTCGGTTATCAGGAAGTCTCTCCCTGGAAGCGCTGCGTGAACGCCTGAGGGCAGCGTTCAAATCGAAGGACAAGAAGGTTCTGGATGCAACCATTAAAGAAAGCATATCGGCCGGCCTCCCTGGCCTCGATGCCGACATCCAAGATGCCAGAGTGACCTTATTCAAATTGGAAGGCGGCAAAGGAGGTTAGAGTCCAGATTTATAAAAACGTAACGCTAAAATATTTGAAATGAAAATCACTTAAATATCTAAAATGTAATGATTTCTGCAATGATATTCTGAAATCAGTTAGATCAATCGTATTTTTTTTATATATATAGACAAAGAAGCATAGTGATTAATTAATCATAAAACGAAATTATCCGAATAAATGTCAATGCTGAACGTAAATTCCTTTTCTACCATAAATTTACATAAATAAGTGATCGTATTTAGCAAAACATAATTAAAACGTTTGCGAATCAAATTCATATCGAATATCAATGATTAAAATAGATTGAACGAGTTGAAATTGGAATGTTAAGTCAGTATCTTAGTTATATCTAATTACCAATTACGTTACTCAGATCTGAAATCACCGGACGCTCTCCGTGGCCAACTGAAGGCAGCAATCAAAAACAAGAGCCGACCTGAATTGGAGAAGGCCATCATTGAATGTGAGGAAGCCGGTTATCCGGAACTCTCTCTCGATCTCCGTCTGGCCAGAGACACTCTGGACGGTATGGGCTTTGGTCGTGGAGGTTAGTTTATGGGATGTTCATTACGAATTTTTTCTTTTGATTCTAACCTTTCTTTCACTTTCGCTTCAGTCTATATGATGACAAACGCTGTAACTCTTCTGCACGTCTTCCATATTAACTAATACGTAAGGGATGTCCATGAAAACTTGTCAGTCGCTTGTGTTTCGACTGGAGATTCTATAAGTTTTTCATTGTACTTTTCATTTTCATGTCAAATCATTCATATATACACATGTTGGTTTCTCATTTTTCTCGTTGAACACTAATATTTTCCTCGTTTGCCTCCTACTCATTGTCATTCTGTCTATCCTGCTATCTGTTTGTTGGGGGCCAGGGAATATAGTTGATGTCATTGTCATGGGTCCGTTTTGCTTGTCAGGAAAATTGAGCACGGACAAACTCCGGCTGAAACTGGACGGTGCCATAAAGAAAAACGATCCAGACCTTCTGGAGAAAGTGATAGCCGAATGTGTCAGTTCTGGACACCCGGAACTTATGCCCGATATCCAAGAGGCCAGACTTCATCTGGAATCTCTGGAAGAAAGTGGCAGAGGTTTGTCCCTAGCCGTTTTATTGATCTTTTTGATTTTCACACAAGTTGCATATGAATGCACTTCTATCTAGCGAATAACGCATATTCTTTTTCGTTTTCCGTAATTATGAGTATTCAATCTGACTTTGCCATAAGCTGGGATTCATTAGAAAAACTGCTGACGTAATGCTCATTGCAAGAAAAGCTACCAAAATAATGACATGTGAATGTCTATGTACATATCCTTAGTAAGCATTTAATGATTTAATGGTGAACGTTCATGATTGTTTTTAAAAGTAAAATAAATACACAATTCCGACTTTTGTAAAGAGCTTTTCACCCAATCTGAGAGAATGATCGAAGATCGGGTGAAATGTTATCATACCATCTTACATGTGGTGAAAAATATCGGTGGGACGAAGTAATATAGAATTCAATATTTTCTCACATAACCATCTATATTATACTGTTGTTGCTGAAGAATAATAATTTTGATTATCAGGATCTTGGTCGTTCCCTGGATTCCATATGAAAGCTCCTAAATTCAGTCTTTTCCGTAAGAAGCATGGAGATGCAGGTTCGAATCTTTTACCTTGATAATAATATTTCATTTCGATGAATATATTTGTGAAAATAGTAATCGTTTCCTCGTGAACAGTTCAAAGATCATATAATGTTGAAGAAAAAAAAATCAATTTTCAATTGATTGTTTCTGTGAAGAATGTTTCGTATATTTCATTTCTATCACAGTGTTAATGAGTTTGAGATTTATTCAAAATGAGTAAAAGAAGTTAAAAGAGGAATAAATGAATATGAAAAGCTCCTCTGAAGTTCTCGTTGATAGACTAGTTCTTTTCTCTTTCCGATGATTCCGATGAATTTCTTGAGGGTAAGAAAAATCTGACTATCGTTTTACTTAGATATCTCTCTGGAAGATATGTCACCGGACACACTGCGTGAGCAACTGCGCTTAGCCGTGAAGAACAATGACCGACCGAAATTAGAACAACTTATCCAGATTGCTGAGGAAGCGCAATATCCAGAACTGGCGTTTGATCTCCGTGACGCACGTCAAGCTCTCCACAAAATGGGAGGCGGATTTGGAGGTTAGACAATCACCTAACATACTTTATTAAGAGAGAAAAGAATGTGAAAAAAAAAAAAAAAAAAAATTAATCATTCATTTTTCCTTTGACCTTGTTCTAATGAGCTTATTATCTGTAATTGGTAATGTTTTCAAATCGGGGGAAATATTTGTCCACGTAATGAAAATTCTGTCCAAATACATAAAACGAACATAAACATTGGTATCATTATCATCTCATTTTGTTCATAATCGGATATGTAATAAGTTTAAAGTGGCTTTTGAATATATACGTCGTTAAGCTATTGTTGCGTTTAAAATCTACATGAAATTCGACTTTCGGTTATCAGGAAGTCTCTCCCTGGAAGCGCTGCGTGAACGCCTGAGGGCAGCGTTCAAATCGAAGGACAAGAAGGTTCTGGATGCAACCATTAAAGAAAGCATATCGGCCGGCCTCCCTGGCCTCGATGCCGACATCCAAGATGCCAGAGTGACCTTATTCAAATTGGAAGGCGGCAAAGGAGGTTAGAGTCCAGATTTATAAAAACGTAACGCTAAAATATTTGAAATGAAAATCACTTAAATATCTAAAATGTAATGATTTCTGCAATGATATTCTGAAATCAGTTAGATCAATCGTATTTTTTTTATATATATAGACAAAGAAGCATAGTGATTAATTAATCATAAAACGAAATTATCCGAATAAATGTCAATGCTGAACGTAAATTCCTTTTCTACCATAAATTTACATAAATAAGTGATCGTATTTAGCAAAACATAATTAAAACGTTTGCGAATCAAATTCATATCGAATATCAATGATTAAAATAGATTGAACGAGTTGAAATTGGAATGTTAAGTCAGTATCTTAGTTATATCTAATTACCAATTACGTTACTCAGATCTGAAATCACCGGACGCTCTCCGTGGCCAACTGAAGGCAGCAATCAAAAACAAGAGCCGACCTGAATTGGAGAAGGCCATCATTGAATGTGAGGAAGCCGGTTATCCGGAACTCTCTCTCGATCTCCGTCTGGCCAGAGACACTCTGGACGGTATGGGCTTTGGTCGTGGAGGTTAGTTTATGGGATGTTCATTACGAATTTTTTCTTTTGATTCTAACCTTTCTTTCACTTTCGCTTCAGTCTATATGATGACAAACGCTGTAACTCTTCTGCACGTCTTCCATATTAACTAATACGTAAGGGATGTCCATGAAAACTTGTCAGTCGCTTGTGTTTCGACTGGAGATTCTATAAGTTTTTCATTGTACTTTTCATTTTCATGTCAAATCATTCATATATACACATGTTGGTTTCTCATTTTTCTCGTTGAACACTAATATTTTCCTCGTTTGCCTCCTACTCATTGTCATTCTGTCTATCCTGCTATCTGTTTGTTGGGGGCCAGGGAATATAGTTGATGTCATTGTCATGGGTCCGTTTTGCTTGTCAGGAAAATTGAGCACGGACAAACTCCGGCTGAAACTGGACGGTGCCATAAAGAAAAACGATCCAGACCTTCTGGAGAAAGTGATAGCCGAATGTGTCAGTTCTGGACACCCGGAACTTATGCCCGATATCCAAGAGGCCAGACTTCATCTGGAATCTCTGGAAGAAAGTGGCAGAGGTTTGTCCCTAGCCGTTTTATTGATCTTTTTGATTTTCACACAAGTTGCATATGAATGCACTTCTATCTAGCGAATAACGCATATTCTTTTTCGTTTTCCGTAATTATGAGTATTCAATCTGACTTTGCCATAAGCTGGGATTCATTAGAAAAACTGCTGACGTAATGCTCATTGCAAGAAAAGCTACCAAAATAATGACATGTGAATGTCTATGTACATATCCTTAGTAAGCATTTAATGATTTAATGGTGAACGTTCATGATTGTTTTTAAAAGTAAAATAAATACACAATTCCGACTTTTGTAAAGAGCTTTTCACCCAATCTGAGAGAATGATCGAAGATCGGGTGAAATGTTATCATACCATCTTACATGTGGTGAAAAATATCGGTGGGACGAAGTAATATAGAATTCAATATTTTCTCACATAACCATCTATATTATACTGTTGTTGCTGAAGAATAATAATTTTGATTATCAGGATCTTGGTCGTTCCCTGGATTCCATATGAAAGCTCCTAAATTCAGTCTTTTCCGTAAGAAGCATGGAGATGCAGGTTCGAATCTTTTACCTTGATAATAATATTTCATTTCGATGAATATATTTGTGAAAATAGTAATCGTTTCCTCGTGAACAGTTCAAAGATCATATAATGTTGAAGAAAAAAAAATCAATTTTCAATTGATTGTTTCTGTGAAGAATGTTTCGTATATTTCATTTCTATCACAGTGTTAATGAGTTTGAGATTTATTCAAAATGAGTAAAAGAAGTTAAAAGAGGAATAAATGAATATGAAAAGCTCCTCTGAAGTTCTCGTTGATAGACTAGTTCTTTTCTCTTTCCGATGATTCCGATGAATTTCTTGAGGGTAAGAAAAATCTGACTATCGTTTTACTTAGATATCTCTCTGGAAGATATGTCACCGGACACACTGCGTGAGCAACTGCGCTTAGCCGTGAAGAACAATGACCGACCGAAATTAGAACAACTTATCCAGATTGCTGAGGAAGCGCAATATCCAGAACTGGCGTTTGATCTCCGTGACGCACGTCAAGCTCTCCACAAAATGGGAGGCGGATTTGGAGGTTAGACAATCACCTAACATACTTTATTAAGAGAGAAAAGAATGTGAAAAAAAAAAAAAAAAAAATTAATCATTCATTTTTGCTTTGACCTTGTTCTAATGAGCTTATTATCTGTAATTGGTAATGTTTTCAAATCGGGGGAAATATTTGTCCACGTAATGAAAATTCTGTCCAAATACATAAAACGAACATAAACATTGGTATCATTATCATCTCATTTTGTTCATAATCGGATATGTAATAAGTTTAAAGTGGCTTTTGAATATATACGTCGTTAAGCTATTGTTGCGTTTAAAATCTACATGAAATTCGACTTTCGGTTATCAGGAAGTCTCTCCCTGGAAGCGCTGCGTGAACGCCTGAGGGCAGCGTTCAAATCGAAGGACAAGAAGGTTCTGGATGCAACCATTAAAGAAAGCATATCGGCCGGCCTCCCTGGCCTCGATGCCGACATCCAAGATGCCAGAGTGACCTTATTCAAATTGGAAGGCGGCAAAGGAGGTTAGAGTCCAGATTTATAAAAACGTAACGCTAAAATATTTGAAATGAAAATCACTTAAATATCTAAAATGTAATGATTTCTGCAATGATATTCTGAAATCAGTTAGATCAATCGTATTTTTTTTATATATATAGACAAAGAAGCATAGTGATTAATTAATCATAAAACGAAATTATCCGAATAAATGTCAATGCTGAACGTAAATTCCTTTTCTACCATAAATTTACATAAATAAGTGATCGTATTTAGCAAAACATAATTAAAACGTTTGCGAATCAAATTCATATCGAATATCAATGATTAAAATAGATTGAACGAGTTGAAATTGGAATGTTAAGTCAGTATCTTAGTTATATCTAATTACCAATTACGTTACTCAGATCTGAAATCACCGGACGCTCTCCGTGGCCAACTGAAGGCAGCAATCAAAAACAAGAGCCGACCTGAATTGGAGAAGGCCATCATTGAATGTGAGGAAGCCGGTTATCCGGAACTCTCTCTCGATCTCCGTCTGGCCAGAGACACTCTGGACGGTATGGGCTTTGGTCGTGGAGGTTAGTTTATGGGATGTTCATTACGAATTTTTTCTTTTGATTCTAACCTTTCTTTCACTTTCGCTTCAGTCTATATGATGACAAACGCTGTAACTCTTCTGCACGTCTTCCATATTAACTAATACGTAAGGGATGTCCATGAAAACTTGTCAGTCGCTTGTGTTTCGACTGGAGATTCTATAAGTTTTTCATTGTACTTTTCATTTTCATGTCAAATCATTCATATATACACATGTTGGTTTCTCATTTTTCTCGTTGAACACTAATATTTTCCTCGTTTGCCTCCTACTCATTGTCATTCTGTCTATCCTGCTATCTGTTTGTTGGGGGCCAGGGAATATAGTTGATGTCATTGTCATGGGTCCGTTTTGCTTGTCAGGAAAATTGAGCACGGACAAACTCCGGCTGAAACTGGACGGTGCCATAAAGAAAAACGATCCAGACCTTCTGGAGAAAGTGATAGCCGAATGTGTCAGTTCTGGACACCCGGAACTTATGCCCGATATCCAAGAGGCCAGACTTCATCTGGAATCTCTGGAAGAAAGTGGCAGAGGTTTGTCCCTAGCCGTTTTATTGATCTTTTTGATTTTCACACAAGTTGCATATGAATGCACTTCTATCTAGCGAATAACGCATATTCTTTTTCGTTTTCCGTAATTATGAGTATTCAATCTGACTTTGCCATAAGCTGGGATTCATTAGAAAAACTGCTGACGTAATGCTCATTGCAAGAAAAGCTACCAAAATAATGACATGTGAATGTCTATGTACATATCCTTAGTAAGCATTTAATGATTTAATGGTGAACGTTCATGATTGTTTTTAAAAGTAAAATAAATACACAATTCCGACTTTTGTAAAGAGCTTTTCACCCAATCTGAGAGAATGATCGAAGATCGAGTGAAATGTTATCATACCATCTTACATGTGGTGAAAAATATCGGTGGGACGAAGTAATATAGAATTCAATATTTTCTCACATAACCATCTATATTATACTGTTGTTGCTGAAGAAAAATAATTTTGATTATCAGGATCTTGGTCGTTCCCTGGATTCCATATGAAAGCTCCTAAATTCAGTCTTTTCCGTAAGAAGCATGGAGATGCAGGTTCGAATCTTTTACCTTGATAATAATATTTCATTTCGATGAATATATTTGTGAAAATAGTAATCGTTTCCTCGTGAACAGTTCAAAGATCATATAATGTTGAAGAAAAAAAAATCAATTTTCAATTGATTGTTTCTGTGAAGAATGTTTCGTATATTTCATTTCTATCACAGTGTTAATGAGTTTGAGATTTATTCAAAATGAGTAAAAGAAGTTAAAAGAGGAATAAATGAATATGAAAAGCTCCTCTGAAGTTCTCGTTGATAGACTAGTTCTTTTCTCTTTCCGATGATTCCGATGAATTTCTTGAGGGTAAGAAAAATCTGACTATCGTTTTACTTAGATATCTCTCTGGAAGATATGTCACCGGACACACTGCGTGAGCAACTGCGCTTAGCCGTGAAGAACAATGACCGACCGAAATTAGAACAACTTATCCAGATTGCTCAGGAAGCGCAATATCCAGAACTGGCGTTTGATCTCCGTGACGCACGTCAAGCTCTCCACAAAATGGGAGGCGGATTTGGAGGTTAGACAATCACCTAACATACTTTATTAAGAGAGAAAAGAATGTGAAAAAAAAAAAAAAAAAAAATTAATCATTCATTTTTGCTTTGACCTTGTTCTAATGAGCTTATTATCTGTAATTGGTAATGTTTTCAAATCGGGGGAAATATTTGTCCACGTAATGAAAATCCTGTCCAAATACATAAAACGAACATAAACATTGGTATCATTATCATCTCATTTTGTTCATAATCGGATATGTAATAAGTTTAAAGTGGCTTTTGAATATATACGTCGTTAAGCTATTGTTGCGTTTAAAATCTACATGAAATTCGACTTTCGGTTATCAGGAAGTCTCTCCCTGGAAGCGCTGCGTGAACGCCTGAGGGCAGCGTTCAAATCGAAGGACAAGAAGGTTCTGGATGCAACCATTAAAGAAAGCATATCGGCCGGCCTCCCTGGCCTCGATGCCGACATCCAAGATGCCAGAGTGACCTTATTCAAATTGGAAGGCGGCAAAGGAGGTTAGAGTCCAGATTTATAAAAACGTAACGCTAAAATATTTGAAATGAAAATCACTTAAATATCTAAAATGTAATGATTTCTGCAATGATATTCTGAAATCAGTTAGATCAATCGTATTTTTTTTATATATATAGACAAAGAAGCATAGTGATTAATTAATCATAAAACGAAATTATCCGAATAAATGTCAATGCTGAACGTAAATTCCTTTTCTACCATAAATTTACATAAATAAGTGATCGTATTTAGCAAAACATAATTAAAACGTTTCTGAATCAAATTCATATCGAATATCAATGATTAAAATAGATTGAACGAGTTGAAATTGGAATGTTAAGTCAGTATCTTAGTTATATCTAATTACCAATTACGTTACTCAGATCTGAAATCACCGGACGCTCTCCGTGGCCAACTGAAGGCAGCAATCAAAAACAAGAGCCGACCTGAATTGGAGAAGGCCATCATTGAATGTGAGGAAGCCGGTTATCCGGAACTCTCTCTCGATCTCCGTCTAGCCAGAGACACTCTGGACGGTATGGGCTTTGGTCGTGGAGGTTAGTTTATGAGATGTTCATTACGAATTTTTTCTTTTGATTCTAACCTTTCTTTCACTTTCGCTTCAGTCTATATGATGACAAACGCTGTAACTCTTCTGCACGTCTTCCATATTAACTAATACGTAAGAGATGTCCATGAAAACTTGTCAGTCGCTTGTGTTTCGACTGGAGATTCTATAAGTTTTTCATTGTACTTTTCATTTTCATGTCAAATAATTCATAAATACACATGTTGGTATCTCATTTTTCTCGTTGAACACTAATATTTTCCTCGTTTGCTTCCCACTCATTGTCATTCTGTCTATCCTGCTATCTGGTTGTTGGGGGCCAGGGAATATAGTTGATGTCATTGTCATGGGTCCGTTTTGCTTGTCAGGAAAATTGAGCACGGACAAACTCCGGCTGAAACTGGACGGTGCCATAAAGAAAAACGATCCAGACCTTCTGGAGAAAGTGATAGCCGAATGTGTCAGTTCTGGACACCCGGAACTTATGCCCGATATCCAAGAGGCCAGACTTCATCTGGAATCTCTGGAAGAAAGTGGCAGAGGTTTGTCCTTACCCGTTTCATTACTCATTCAGATTTTTACACAACTTGCACATTATCACGGAATCATTCCATTTTCAAATCCCATTAATATCTTCTTTTTCGGTAATGACGATTGTCAATGATTTTTTCTCTCTCAATGTAATATTCAGAAAACGTTTTTTTCAGTGTATTACTGATGTAACATTCATCCTCCATAGCTGATTGCAAAACATTTCAATATAAAACGTCATTTACATATTGTTGAAAATAAGATCCAAAATTCATTTATGATAAGTGATAACATATATCATGCTATATAAAAACATCAATGTAAACATTTGCAGACAGGCTTTGTAAAATCAGAAGTAATACTTGGAAAACAAGTAACATCGTACGATGTAATCTTTCATCAGATAATATAGAGTTGTAAGAGTTAACTGAAAATTTGATATCTCTTCATCTAAACAATAAACTTGCACTGAGTTTCTTCCACAATATTAATTTGATTATCAGGATCTTGGTCGTTTCCTGGATTCCACATGAAAGCTCCGAAATTTAGTCTTTTCCGTAAGAAGCATGGAGATGCAGGTTCGAACCCTTTTCTACGATATCAATTATTATATATGAATTTATTTAGCTTAGTAAGATTGAACTTTCCATAATAACAATTCACATATTAGATGTTGTTAAACAAGTAGAGACCAATACTTACTGAAGCCTATGTAACGCTTTTACATCGTAAGAATATCGAATTATGATCAATCAGTCATGACTTAATAAAATACCTCTTTTTTCCATATCAAAAATACTGACAACAACAAATGTTATCATCTCAATCTTTCTTCTAAATTATTTTCATAAATTTGATTTAAGCAAGTAGAGATTGTAAGTAAAGTTTGCATAAATAAGTCAAGGATTACTTGAGTAACTTTTCTCCTCCAATATTTCAACAAAATAAAGTTGAACATTTTATATGTCCACATACTTTTAAGAGTATGTTTTGATAACTGAAATAAAATTAAATTGGAAGAGCTTTCAGAAAACAATCAAAAAGTATGTTAACTGTCAGATAGATATAAGTAAATCTTTGAAAGTTTCCGTAAAGCAAAGTTTTTCACTACAACTAATGTATTTCAATGGAGATAAGGAAAATCTGACTATCGTTTTACTTAGATATCTCACTGGAAGATATGTCACCGGACACACTGCGTGAGCAACTGCGCTTAGCCGTGAAGAACAAAGACGGACACAAATTAGAACAACTCATCGAAATTGCTGAGGAAGCCAAATATCCAGAACTTGCCTTAGATCTCCGTGATGCCCGTCAAGCTCTCCACAAAATGGGAGGCGGATTCGGAGGTCAGATAATAACACAATATATTTTATCAACAGAAAACTGAATTTCGAGGAGTCATCTCCCTATAATGTTCTGTCTTAAATTTGCTCATATGAATTTACTATCCATAATTTGTAATATTCATCAATTCAATCAAATATCTGTACACCTCAAGTAAATCTTGCCGAAAATAACAAATCACTCTTATAAACGCTTATATAAAACTCTAAAAAACGGTGTACTTAAATGTGAAAAGGGTTTAAAGTCATTGATGAAAATACGTACCCAATGTAATATTGCATCTAAAATTTACATTACAACCAACTTTCGATTATCAGGAAGTTTATCCCTGGAAGGGCTGCGTGAACGCCTGCGGGCAGCGTTCAAATCAAAGGACAAGAAGGTCTTGGATGCAACAATCAAAGAAAGCGTATCAGCCGGTCTTCCAGGCCTCGATGCCGACATCCAAGAAGCTAGAGTGACCTTATTTAAATTGGAAGGCGGAAAAGGAGGTTAGACTCTAGATTTAAAATAATGTAACGATAAGATATGTTAAACACGTTTACTCATACAGTTATTTCAACATATCCTAGTTAATATTGTTTTCTGATGTGTAAATTGATTGAATACTATATATATATATATATATATATATATAGGTACACATATAAATATAAATATCAGCAGAGAAATGTTTAATATTTACAAAATGTATATGATTGATGAAAAAGCTTTTTTCTAACCAATATTCCCAATCATTAATGTATAACCACGTGAATTATCATTAATTTGGTTATTCATAGTAAATGAAAATTTTAGCAAAAGATTAATGCCTTAACATAATCAAATATCAACAAATTATTGATGGAAATAAGTTGATTGTGTATAAATAAAAATTGTGATCCATTATTTTAGTAATATTTAATTACTAATTACGATACTCAGATCTGAAAACACCAGACGCCCTCCGTGGTCAACTGAATGCAGCTATCCAAAACAAGAGCCGGCCTGAATTGGAGAAGGCCATCATTGATTGTGAGGAGGCCGGTTATCCGGAACTCTCTCTCGATCTTCGTCTGGCCAGAGACTCTCTGGACGGTATGGGCTTTGGTCGTGGAGGTTAGTTTCTAAGGTGTTCATTATTGGTTGTCTTGATTTTTTTCAATCTTTCAATCTCTCCTCTCTGCCGATGATCACAAACTAACGCTTCTGTACACTTATCATTCAATCTAATCCGATGGCAAATGAATTTTCCAACAATTTTGAAAATCCAATAAATTATTATCAAAAATCATTATCAACGAAAATAAATGTTTCTCAATAATTGGCTCAACTAATTGCAGTAGTTCCCATGTATCCTTAGTAAAATACATATGGATACATTGGAGCTGTTGAAGCTGAAATATCTGAAAAAATTCTAATTATTCTGTCAAAACTATCATATTATTTGACTAAATTGGTTTTATAATGCAAATTTTCGAGAAATGTTCGAATCATTTATTCGTTCATGTTTTGCGGGAAAAATCATTTCATGATCGATTTGATGCTCATATACTTTCTGTGCAGTGGTTGAAATTTCACGTGTTCAGCAAGTGAAATTAAACAGTTTTTTTTAAAAACTTGATCATTAAACAACAAAGAGGAGATATATGATCACCTCTAAAAACTATTGGTATCGATCATCTAAACCATTCTTTCAGTGAACAGCTCTTCTGCTGATTATCATATTTACGCGTATTCTCCTTTTCAACTCTGGTTTGCATCTTGCTTTTGAAAATATTTATCTGAAATTCGTCGTCTCTTTTTTTTATTACTTACTAACTCTTGTCTGGTTCGCCTTATATTCATTGTCACTGAGTCTTTGCTGCTATCTGTCTGATGGGCAAAATCGAGTTGATTGTTGTCATTGGTACGTTTTGCTTGTCAGGAAAATTGAGCGCAGACAAACTCCGCCTGAAACTGGACGGTGCCATAAAGAAAAACGATCCAGACCTTCTGGAGAAAGTGATAGCCGAATGTGTCAGTTCTGGACACCCAGAACTCATGCCCGATATCCAAGAGGCCAGGCTTCATCTGGAATCTCTGGAAGAAAGTGGCAGAGGTTTGTCCCTACCCGTTTCATTTCTTTTCAGATTTTTACACCTAATCTCGGAATATTTTCATTCATAATGCCCATTGTTTTTCTCTCTCTGAGATTCAAGGAATTTCTTTAGTTTAGTTTCTAGAAGAAAAAAGGTATAGATATGTCTCCATCTTTTGCAATACATATTTTTGAAAGCATCCCATAAGAACATACAAACAGATTCCCTTTTCATGCCAGTATTAATATTTTCTTAATTCGTTGGCATTGAAATATTTGGGATGATTAATTTCCAATGAATGACTTTAGTTTCCTCCATAAAAAATAGCAAAAGTGAAATATTTTCTATAACATATTGAGCATTCAATTTTTTTTACCTACATGTCCCTCCCAATCTAGCATTGATAATTCGTGTTGATAAAAGTTATCATCTGAGGAGGGGCATTTTTCAGATGTCCAAATGAAAACTCTAATTACATTGCTTTACTAGCGAGTTAAACCATGCAGTGTGTATTGGGGATAAAAAAGGTTGAATTATTCTGCTACTGTATATAATCTGCTTCAAATGAAAGCCTTTGTTTTCACCTCTTGTCACTTTGGAACTTTTGAAAATTGAAACTCTAATTTTGTTCATCAGGATCAATATCATTTCCTCGGTTCCATATGAAACTCCCTCGTTTCCCTCGGTTCCATAAGAAGCGTGGAGATGCAGGTTCGAATATTCAATTTTGTTCTCACCATAAAAAATGTATATTGCTTTTTAATTTCATTCCTGTTTGATGTATTTGAGAGGTAATTAAGGAATGAATGATGTCCATGCTTGGAGTATTTATCTAAACATCTCATAAATTTTTCATCTATATTCAATGTGTAATTAAATTGCAAAAACCCTTCATCTAATTTGTTCACTTGATAAGTGGAAAATGTTGTAATCGTTTAGATACGTCATTACAATCGTTAACGATTTCTATGAAGATTGCATAATGTCTTAAAACGCTTAAATTGTATGTACCATACAATTTACATCCAAAAAAAGTTGTGCAGTAACGTAATTGACCTAATGTGAATAAACTCGAATAATTTCATCCGATCTTCTGAGCTCTGCTGTAACAAATTTCTCAGGGAAATATTCCAAATTATTCATAAATGATTCAGAACTCTTGTCTTTTTACTTTGGGTTTTAGTCAAAACGGTTATCATATATTTTTGATGAAATAATCCCTCTGATATTTCAAATCATTTATCAGTAACAGTGAAATGAAAAATACTTCTGTGAACGACGTTTATGCAAAAATAAAGGGAAACTCATTTAACCAAAAACATCTTTCAGCATTTTTAGAGGACGAACTTCGAGTAAAAATTAACCCGACAAAATTGTTAATGGAGTTGTAAATGGATATAAAATCATCCTTCCAAATTTTCGTTGAAATAATAGTTCTTTTTCCAATCATTCCGATGAATTTCTTGAAGGTAAAAAAAATATGACTATCATTTTACCTAGATATCACTGTGGAAGACATGTCACTGGACACACTTCGTAACCAGCTGCGCTTAGCTGTGAAAAACAAAGACCGAGCTACTCTTGAGAGGCTTATCTTGAAGGCTGACGAAGCACAATATCCAGAACTGGGGTTTGATTTGCGTGAGGCTCGTGAAGCTCTCCAAAAAATGGGAGGCGGATCCGGAGGTTAGCAAACAAAAATATTTTAAATCTTAAGTAGCTAAAATAAGCTGCTTCGGCAGTTTGATTATTCTACTGTATCAGTTATATATTAAAAACTAGTATTTGATCTCAATTGTGAGAAAATAAATATTATTTCTAAATTTATCACCGTAAATACTAACGTGGTGCTTGTAAACACCATTGAAACGATATAATTCTTCGATTTCATCGAACAACTAAATTTTGAAAGAATCAACTTTGTTTTATTGCAAGTGTTACTGTATTTAAAATCTGAACTAAAACCGACTTTCAATTATCAGGATCTATGACCACTGAAATCATACGTCCACAGTCAAAGACACCCGTTAAATCTAAAGACAAGACAGCTTTGGGTGCCTTGGTCAAACAAAGCGTATCGCTCGGTCTTCCCGGCATGGATGCCAACATCCAAGGAGCCCGATTCACCTTAGATGAGTCGGATGGCAGCAAAGGAGGTTAGATTAGAGATTTATATACATGCAACGCTAATATCCATAGAATTTCCTTTACTAACACGTTTAATATGCTATGGAAAGATAACAGCGATTGTGATGTTTTAATTGCATCAAGCCATATATAAAAGGAAACAATGCTTGAAACTTTATATGAAATATTTTCTTGTCCAATTACACTTATTTTCTGTAAATATGAACTTAAATCTCCATTCACAACATATTCCATTGTGACTTTAAATAATTACTAAATCCTGATAAATTTATTCAAAGAACAACATCGATAAACTTATCAAAATGGGTTTTTATCGTGTATATATTGGGTTTTGAAAAATTCAACATGTTTTTTCGTGTCGTTCATGATTTAAAATATCATTTCTTCATCGATTTAAGGCTCAAAGTTCTTTTCCATCTTCACAAATTTCACAATTAGGACGATGGAAATTAAGTTTCGTGAATAATTTTTAGAAAAATCAAAGTTTCAAGCTACACCAACTAAAAAAGAAGCGGATGATTTGTTTTTTCTAAAAATTACAAGAATTCAATTGCGTAAAAAAATTCTCCTCATCTCAACGTTCAATATGGTTTTATAATTGAACACATAAGGTTCCTCAATAATACTTCAGTTTAAACTCTAATTTTTATTATAATTCATTTTAATTTAAATTTTTTTTTTTGATAAGCAATCATTGAATTTCAACGATTGATATGCCTGTCAGAACTTCGTTTTCTGTCAAATTTCTAATTTCGCAATCTTTGCATTGGAATCGTAGAGCCTGCTATCATTGTCAGTCACTAACATTTTTCCGGTTTGGTTTCTGCACGTTGTCACTGTTTCTTTGCTACTATCTCTCTGATTGGTAAAACTGAGTTGATATTGGTGTCATGGGTCCGTTTTGCTTGTCAGGAAAATTGAGCGCAGACAAACTCCGCCTGAAACTGGACGGTGCCATAAAAAAAAACGATCCAGACCTTCTGGAGAAAGTGATAGCCGAATGTGTCAGTTCTGGACATCCGGAACTCATGCCCGATATCCAAGAGGCCAGACTCCAACTGGAATCTCTGGAAGAAAGTGGCAGAGGTTTGTCCCTAGCCGTTTTATTGATCATTTTAATTTTCACACAAGTTGCATATGAATGCATTCTTATCTTGCGAATAATTCACATTCTTTTTCGTTTTCCATAATTATGAGAATTCAATCTGACTTTGCCATAAGCTGGGATTCATTAGATAAATTGCTGACGTAATGCTCATTGCAAGAAAAGCTACCAAAATAATGACATGTGAATGTCTATGTACATATCCTTAGTAAGCATTTAATGGTGAACGTTCATGATTGTTTTTTAAAAGTAAAATAAATACACAATTCCGACTTTTGTAAAGAGCTTTTCACCCAATCTGAGAGAATGATCGAAGATCGAGTGAAATGTTATCATACCATCTTACATGTGGTGAAAAATATCGGTGGGACGAAGTAATATAGAATTCAATATTTTCTCACATAACCATCTATATTATACTGTTGTTGCTGAAGAAAAATAATTTTGATTATCAGGATCTTGGTCGTTCCCTGGATTCCATATGAAAGCTCCTAAATTCAGTCTTTTCCGTAAGAAGCATGGAGATGCAGGTTCGAATCTTTTACCTTGATAATAATATTTCATTTCGATAAATATATTTGTGAAAATAGTAATCGTTTCCTCGTGAACAGTTCAAAGATCATATAATGTTGAAGAAAAAAAAAATCAATTTTCAATTGATTGTTTCTGTGAAGAATGTTTCGTATATTTCATTTCTATCACTGTTTAAATGAGCTTGAGATTTATTCAAAATGAGTAAAAGAAGTTAAAAGAGGGATAAATGAACATGAAAAGCTCCTCTGAAGTTCTCGTTGAAAGACTAGTTCTTTTCTCTTTCCGTTGATTCCGATGAATTTCTTGAGGGTAAGAAAAATCTGACTATCGTTTTACTTAGATATCTCTCTGGAAGATATGTCACCGGACACACTGCGTGAGCAACTGCGCTTAGCCGTGAAGAACAATGACCGACCGAAATTAGAACAACTTATCCAGATTGCTGAGGAAGCGCAATATCCAGAACTGGCGTTTGATCTCCGTGACGCACGTCAAGCACTCCACAAAATGGGAGGTGGATTCGGAGGTTAGACAATCACCTAACATACTTTATTAAGAGAGAAAAGAATTATAAAAATTATTTCGTTATACATTTTTACTTTGAATTCGTTCAAATGAGATTACTATCTGTAATTGGTAATGTTTCCAAATAGAAGGCAATATTTGTCTTCGTATTGAAAATCCTATCCAAATTTTAAAACACTGATATTATTATCATCATCTTATTTTGTTCATAATTGGATATGTAATATGTTTAAAGTGGCTTTTGAATATATACGTCGTTAAGCTATTGTTGCGTTTAAAATCTACATGAAATTCGACTTTCGGTTATCAGGAAGTCTCTCCCTGGAAGGGCTGCGTGAACGCCTGAGGGCAGCGTTCAAATCGAAGGACAAGAAGGTTTTGGATGCAACCATTAAAGAAAGCATATCGGCCGGCCTCCCTGGCCTCGATGCCGATATCCAAGATGCCAGAGTGACCTTATTCAAATTGGAAGGCGGCAAAGGAGGTTAGAGTCCAGATTTATAAAAACGTAACGCTAAAATATTTGAAATGAAAATCTCTTAAATATCTAAAATATAATGATATCTGCAATCAGTTAGATCTGTCGAATTTCTTTATATATAGACAAAGAAGCATAGCGATTATTTAATCATAAAACAAAATTGTCACAATAAAATGCCGATGCTGAACGTAAATTCCTATTCTACCATAAATATACATAAATAAGTGATCGTATTTAGCAAAACATAATTAAAACGTTTCCGAATCAAATTCATATCGAAAATCAATGATTGAAATAGATTGAACGAGTTGAAATTGGAATGTTAAGTCAGTATCTTGGTTATATCTGATTACTAATTACGTTACTCAGATCTGAAATCACCTGACGCTCTCCGTGGCCAACTGAAGGCAGCAATCAAAAACAAGAGCCGACCTGAATTGGAGAAGGCCATCATTGAATGTGAGGAAGCCGGTTATCCGGAACTCTCTCTCGATCTCCGTCTGGCCAGAGACACTCTGGACGGTATGGGCTTTGGTCGTGGAGGTTAGTTTATGGGATGTTCATTACGAATTTTTCTTTTGAATCTAACCTTTCTTTCACTATCGCTTCAGTCTATATGATGAGAAACGCCGTAACTCTTCTGCACGTCTTCCATATTAACTAACACGTAAGGGATGACCATGAAAACTTGTCAGTCGCTAGTGTTTCGACTGAAGATTCTATAAGTTTTCCATTGTTCTTTTCATTTTCATGTCAAATCATTCATATATACACATGTTGGTTTCTCATTTTTCTCGTTGAATACTAATATTTTCCTGGTTTGCCTCCTATTCGTTATCATTCTGTCTCTGTCTATCCTGCTATCTGTTTGTTGGGGGCCAGGGAATATAGTTGATGTCGTTGTCATGGGTCCGTTTTGCTTGTCAGGAAAATTGAGCGCAGACAAACTCCGCCTGAAACTGGACGGTGCCATAAAGAAAAACGATCCAGACCTTCTGGAGAAAGTGATAGCCGAATGTGTCAGTTCTGGACATCCGGAACTCATGCCCGATATCCAAGAGGCCAGACTCCATCTGGAATCTCTGGAAGAAAGTGGCAGAGGTTTGTCCCTAGCCGTTTTATTGATCATTTTAATTTTCACACAAGTTGCATATGAATGCATTCTTATCTTGCGAATAATTCACATTCTTTTTCGTTTTCCATAATTATGAGAATTCAATCTGACTTTGCCATAAGCTGGGATTCATTAGATAAATTGCTGACGTAATGCTCATTGCAAGAAAAGCTACCAAAATAATGACATGTGAATGTCTATGTACATATCCTTAGTAAGCATTTAATGGTGAACGTTCATGATTGTTTTTTAAAAGTAAAATAAATACACAATTCCGACTTTTGTAAAGAGCTTTTCACCCAATCTGAGAGAATGATCGAAGATCGAGTGAAATGTTGTCTTTTCATCTTACAAATGTTAAAAAATATCGGTAGGCCAAAGTAATATAGAATTCAATATTTTCTCACACAACCATCTATTTTATACTGTTGTTGCTGAAGAATAATAATTTTGATTATCAGGATCTTGGTCGTTCCCTGGATTCCATATGAAAGCTCCTAAATTCAGTCTTTTCCGTAAGAAACATGGAGATGCAGGTTCGAATCTTTTACCTTGATAATAATATTTCATTTCGATAAATATATTTGTGAAAATAGTAATCGTTTCCTCGTGAACAGTTCAAAGATAATATGATATTGAAGAAAAAAAAAATCAATTTTCAATTGATTGTTTCTGTGAAGAATTTTTCGTATATTTCATTTCTATCACTGTTTAAATGAGCTTGAGATTTATTCAAAATGAGTAAAAGAAGTTAAAAGAGGGATAAATGAACATGAAAAGCTCCTCTGAAGTTCTCGTTGAAAGACTAGTTCTTTTCTCTTTCCGTTGATTCCGATGAATTTCTTGAGGGTAAGAAAAATCTGACTATCGTTTTACTTAGATATCTCTCTGGAAGATATGTCACCGGACACACTGCGTGAGCAACTGCGCTTAGCCGTGAAGAACAATGACCGACCGAAATTAGAACAACTTATCCAGATTGCTGAGGAAGCGCAATATCCAGAACTGGCGTTTGATCTCCGTGACGCACGTCAAGCACTCCACAAAATGGGAGGTGGATTCGGAGGTTAGACAATCACCTAACATACTTTATTAAGAGAGAAAAGAATTATAAAAATTATTTCGTTATACATTTTTACTTTGAATTCGTTCAAATGAGATTACTATCTGTAATTGGTAATGTTTCCAAATAGAAGGCAATATTTGTCTTCGTATTGAAAATCCTATCCAAATTTTAAAACACTGATATTATTATCATCATCTTATTTTGTTCATAATTGGATATGTAATATGTTTAAAGTGGCTTTTGAATATATACGTCGTTAAGCTATTGTTGCGTTTAAAATCTACATGAAATTCGACTTTCGGTTATCAGGAAGTCTCTCCCTGGAAGGGCTGCGTGAACGCCTGAGGGCAGCGTTCAAATCGAAGGACAAGAAGGTTTTGGATGCAACCATTAAAGAAAGCATATCGGCCGGCCTCCCTGGCCTCGATGCCGATATCCAAGATGCCAGAGTGACCTTATTCAAATTGGAAGGCGGCAAAGGAGGTTAGAGTCCAGATTTATAAAAACGTAACGCTAAAATATTTGAAATGAAAATCTCTTAAATATCTAAAATATAATGATATCTGCAATCAGTTAGATCTGTCGAATTTCTTTATATATAGACAAAGAAGCATAGCGATTATTTAATCATAAAACAAAATTGTCACAATAAAATGCCGATGCTGAACGTAAATTCCTATTCTACCATAAATATACATAAATAAGTGATCGTATTTAGCAAAACATAATTAAAACGTTTGCGAATCAAATTCATATCGAAAATCAATGATTGAAATAGATTGAACGAGTTGAAATTGGAATGTTAAGTCAGTATCTTGGTTATATCTGATTACTAATTACGTTACTCAGATCTGAAATCACCTGACGCTCTCCGTGGCCAACTGAAGGCAGCAATCAAAAACAAGAGCCGACCTGAATTGGAGAAAGCCATCATTGAATGTGAGGAAGCCGGTTATCCGGAACTCTCTCTCGATCTCCGTCTGGCCAGAGACACTCTGGACGGTATGGGCTTTGGTCGTGGAGGTTAGTTTATGGGATGTTCATTACGAATTTTTCTTTTGAATCTAACCTTTCTTTCACTATCGCTTCAGTCTATATGATGAGAAACGCCGTAACTCTTCTGCACGTCTTCCATATTAACTAACACGTAAGGGATGACCATGAAAACTTGTCAGTCGCTAGTGTTTCGACTGAAGATTCTATGAGTTTTCCATTGTTCTTTTCATTTTCATGTCAAATCATTCATATATACACATATTGGTTTCTCATTTTTCTCGTTGAATACTAATATTTTCCTGGTTTGCCTCCTATCCGTTATCATTCTGTCTCTGTCTATCCTGCTATCTGTTTGTTGGGGGCCAGGGAATATAGTTGATGTCGTTGTCATGGGTCCGTTTTGCTTGTCAGGAAAATTGAGCGCAGACAAACTCCGCCTGAAACTGGACGGTGCCATAAAGAAAAACGATCCAGACCTTCTGGAGAAAGTGATAGCCGAATGTGTCAGTTCTGGACATCCGGAACTCATGACCGATATCCAAGAGGCCAGACTCCATCTGGAATCTCTGGAAGAAAGTGGCAGAGGTTTGTCCCTAGCCGTTTTATTGATCATTTTAATTTTCACACAAGTTGCATATGAATGCATTCTTATCTTGCGAATAATTCACATTCTTTTTCGTTTTCCATAATTATGAGAATTCAATCTGACTTTGCCATAAGCTGGGATTCATTAGATAAATTGCTGACGTAATGCTCATTGCAAGAAAAGCTACCAAAATAATGACATGTGAATGTCTATGTACATATCCTTAGTAAGCATTTAATGGTGAACGTTCATGATTGTTTTTTAAAAGTAAAATAAATACACAATTCCGACTTTTGTAAAGAGCTTTTCACCCAATCTGAGAGAATGATCGAAGATCGAGTGAAATGTTGTCTTTTCATCTTACAAATGTTAAAAAATATCGGTAGGCCAAAGTAATATAGAATTCAATATTTTCTCACACAACCATCTATTTTATACTGTTGTTGCTGAAGAATAATAATTTTGATTATCAGGATCTTGGTCGTTCCCTGGATTCCATATGAAAGCTCCTAAATTCAGTCTTTTCCGTAAGAAACATGGAGATGCAGGTTCGAATCTTTTACCTTGATAATAATATTTCATTTCGATAAATATATTTGTGAAAATAGTAATCGTTTCCTCGTGAACAGTTCAAAGATAATATGATATTGAAGAAAAAAAAAATCAATTTTCCATTGATTGTTTCTGTGAAGAATGTTTCGTATATTTCATTTCTATCACTGTTTAAATGAGCTTGAGATTTATTCAAAATGAGTAAAAGAAGTTAAAAGAGGGATAAATGAACATGAAAAGCTCCTCTGAAGTTCTCGTTGAAAGACTAGTTCTTTTCTCTTTCCGTTGATTCCGATGAATTTCTTGAGGGTAAGAAAAATCTGACTATCGTTTTACTTAGATATCTCTCTGGAAGATATGTCACCGGACACACTGCGTGAGCAACTGCGCTTAGCCGTGAAGAACAATGACCGACCGAAATTAGAACAACTTATCCAGATTGCTGAGGAAGCGCAATATCCAGAACTGGCGTTTGATCTCCGTGACGCACGTCAAGCACTCCACAAAATGGGAGGTGGATTCGGAGGTTAGACAATCACCTAACATACTTTATTAAGAGAGAAAAGAATTATAAAAATTATTTCGTTATACATTTTTACTTTGAATTCGTTCAAATGAGATTACTATCTGTAATTGGTAATGTTTCCAAATAGAAGGCAATATTTGTCTTCGTATTGAAAATCCTATCCAAATTTTAAAACACTGATATTATTATCATCATCTTATTTTGTTCATAATTGGATATGTAATATGTTTAAAGTGGCTTTTGAATATATACGTCGTTAAGCTATTGTTGCGTTTAAAATCTACATGAAATTCGACTTTCGGTTATCAGGAAGTCTCTCCCTGGAAGGGCTGCGTGAACGCCTGAGGGCAGCGTTCAAATCGAAGGACAAGAAGGTTTTGGATGCAACCATTAAAGAAAGCTTATCGGCCGGCCTCCCTGGCCTCGATGCCGACATCCAAGATGCCAGAGTGACCTTATTCAAATTGGAAGGCGGCAAAGGAGGTTAGAGTCCAGATTTATAAAAACGTAACGCTAAAATATTTGAAATGAAAATCTCTTAAATATCTAAAATATAATGATATCTGCAATCAGTTAGATCTGTCGAATTTCTTTATATATAGACAAAGAAGCATAGCGATTATTTAATCATAAAACAAAATTGTCACAATAAAATGCCGATGCTGAACGTAAATTCCTATTCTACCATAAATATACATAAATAAGTGATCGTATTTAGCAAAACATAATTAAAACGTTTGCGAATCAAATTCATATCGAAAATCAATGATTGAAATAGATTGAACGAGTTGAAATTGGAATGTTAAGTCAGTATCTTGGTTATATCTGATTACTAATTACGTTACTCAGATCTGAAATCACCTGACGCTCTCCGTGGCCAACTGAAGGCAGCAATCAAAAACAAGAGCCGACCTGAATTGGAGAAAGCCATCATTGAATGTGAGGAAGCCGGTTATCCGGAACTCTCTCTCGATCTCCGTCTGGCCAGAGACACTCTGGACGGTATGGGCTTTGGTCGTGGAGGTTAGTTTATGGGATGTTCATTACGAATTTTTCTTTTGAATCTAACCTTTCTTTCACTATCGCTTCAGTCTATATGATGAGAAACGCCGTAACTCTTCTGCACGTCTTCCATATTAACTAACACGTAAGGGATGACCATGAAAACTTGTCAGTCGCTAGTGTTTCGACTGAAGATTCTATGAGTTTTCCATTGTTCTTTTCATTTTCATGTCAAATCATTCATATATACACATATTGGTTTCTCATTTTTCTCGTTGAATACTAATATTTTCCTGGTTTGCCTCCTATCCGTTATCATTCTGTCTCTGTCTATCCTGCTATCTGTTTGTTGGGGGCCAGGGAATATAGTTGATGTCGTTGTCATGGGTCCGTTTTGCTTGTCAGGAAAATTGAGCGCAGACAAACTCCGCCTGAAACTGGACGGTGCCATAAAGAAAAACGATCCAGACCTTCTGGAGAAAGTGATAGCCGAATGTGTCAGTTCTGGACATCCGGAACTCATGCCCGATATCCAAGAGGCCAGACTCCATCTGGAATCTCTGGAAGAAAGTGGCAGAGGTTTGTCCCTAGCCGTTTTATTGATCATTTTAATTTTCACACAAGTTGCATATGAATGCATTCTTATCTTGCGAATAATTCACATTCTTTTTCGTTTTCCATAATTATGAGAATTCAATCTGACTTTGCCATAAGCTGGGATTCATTAGATAAATTGCTGACGTAATGCTCATTGCAAGAAAAGCTACCAAAATAATGACATGTGAATGTCTATGTACATATCCTTAGTAAGCATTTAATGGTGAACGTTCATGATTGTTTTTTAAAAGTAAAATAAATACACAATTCCGACTTTTGTAAAGAGCTTTTCACCCAATCTGAGAGAATGATCGAAGATCGAGTGAAATGTTGTCTTTTCATCTTACAAATGTTAAAAAATATCGGTAGGCCAAAGTAATATAGAATTCAATATTTTCTCACACAACCATCTATTTTATACTGTTGTTGCTGAAGAATAATAATTTTGATTATCAGGATCTTGGTCGTTCCCTGGATTCCATATGAAAGCTCCTAAATTCAGTCTTTTCCGTAAGAAACATGGAGATGCAGGTTCGAATCTTTTACCTTGATAATAATATTTCATTTCGATAAATATATTTGTGAAAATAGTAATCGTTTCCTCGTGAACAGTTCAAAGATAATATGATATTGAAGAAAAAAAAATCAATTTTCCATTGATTGTTTCTGTGAAGAATGTTTCGTATATTTCATTTCTATCACTGTTTAAATGAGCTTGAGATTTATTCAAAATGAGTAAAAGAAGTTAAAAGAGGGATAAATGAACATGAAAAGCTCCTCTGAAGTTCTCGTTGAAAGACTAGTTCTTTTCTCTTTCCGTTGATTCCGATGAATTTCTTGAGGGTAAGAAAAATCTGACTATCGTTTTACTTAGATATCTCTCTGGAAGATATGTCACCGGACACACTGCGTGAGCAACTGCGCTTAGCCGTGAAGAACAATGACCGACCGAAATTAGAACAACTTATCCAGATTGCTGAGGAAGCGCAATATCCAGAACTGGCGTTTGATCTCCGTGACGCACGTCAAGCACTCCACAAAATGGGAGGTGGATTCGGAGGTTAGACAATCACCTAACATACTTTATTAAGAGAGAAAAGAATTATAAAAATTATTTCGTTATACATTTTTACTTTGAATTCGTTCAAATGAGATTACTATCTGTAATTGGTAATGTTTCCAAATAGAAGGCAATATTTGTCTTCGTATTGAAAATCCTATCCAAATTTTAAAACACTGATATTATTATCATCATCTTATTTTGTTCATAATTGGATATGTAATATGTTTAAAGTGGCTTTTGAATATATACGTCGTTAAGCTATTGTTGCGTTTAAAATCTACATGAAATTCGACTTTCGGTTATCAGGAAGTCTCTCCCTGGAAGGGCTGCGTGAACGCCTGAGGGCAGCGTTCAAATCGAAGGACAAGAAGGTTTTGGATGCAACCATTAAAGAAAGCTTATCGGCCGGCCTCCCTGGCCTCGATGCCGACATCCAAGATGCCAGAGTGACCTTATTCAAATTGGAAGGCGGCAAAGGAGGTTAGAGTCCAGATTTATAAAAACGTAACGCTAAAATATTTGAAATGAAAATCTCTTAAATATCTAAAATATAATGATATCTGCAATCAGTTAGATCTGTCGAATTTCTTTATATATAGACAAAGAAGCATAGCGATTATTTAATCATAAAACAAAATTGTCACAATAAAATGCCGATGCTGAACGTAAATTCCTATTCTACCATAAATATACATAAATAAGTGATCGTATTTAGCAAAACATAATTAAAACGTTTGCGAATCAAATTCATATCGAAAATCAATGATTGAAATAGATTGAACGAGTTGAAATTGGAATGTTAAGTCAGTATCTTGGTTATATCTGATTACTAATTACGTTACTCAGATCTGAAATCACCTGACGCTCTCCGTGGCCAACTGAAGGCAGCAATCAAAAACAAGAGCCGACCTGAATTGGAGAAAGCCATCATTGAATGTGAGGAAGCCGGTTATCCGGAACTCTCTCTCGATCTCCGTCTGGCCAGAGACACTCTGGACGGTATGGGCTTTGGTCGTGGAGGTTAGTTTATGGGATGTTCATTACGAATTTTTCTTTTGAATCTAACCTTTCTTTCACTATCGCTTCAGTCTATATGATGAGAAACGCCGTAACTCTTCTGCACGTCTTCCATATTAACTAACACGTAAGGGATGACCATGAAAACTTGTCAGTCGCTAGTGTTTCGACTGAAGATTCTATGAGTTTTCCATTGTTCTTTTCATTTTCATGTCAAATCATTCATATATACACATATTGGTTTCTCATTTTTCTCGTTGAATACTAATATTTTCCTGGTTTGCCTCCTATCCGTTATCATTCTGTCTCTGTCTATCCTGCTATCTGTTTGTTGGGGGCCAGGGAATATAGTTGATGTCGTTGTCATGGGTCCGTTTTGCTTGTCAGGAAAATTGAGCGCAGACAAACTCCGCCTGAAACTGGACGGTGCCATAAAGAAAAACGATCCAGACCTTCTGGAGAAAGTGATAGCCGAATGTGTCAGTTCTGGACATCCGGAACTCATGCCCGATATCCAAGAGGCCAGACTCCATCTGGAATCTCTGGAAGAAAGTGGCAGAGGTTTGTCCCTAGCCGTTTTATTGATCATTTTAATTTTCACACAAGTTGCATATGAATGCATTCTTATCTTGCGAATAATTCACATTCTTTTTCGTTTTCCATAATTATGAGAATTCAATCTGACTTTGCCATAAGCTGGGATTCATTAGATAAATTGCTGACGTAATGCTCATTGCAAGAAAAGCTACCAAAATAATGACATGTGAATGTCTATGTACATATCCTTAGTAAGCATTTAATGGTGAACGTTCATGATTGTTTTTTAAAAGTAAAATAAATACACAATTCCGACTTTTGTAAAGAGCTTTTCACCCAATCTGAGAGAATGATCGAAGATCGAGTGAAATGTTGTCTTTTCATCTTACAAATGTTAAAAAATATCGGTAGGCCAAAGTAATATAGAATTCAATATTTTCTCACACAACCATCTATTTTATACTGTTGTTGCTGAAGGATAATAATTTTGATTATCAGGATCTTGGTCGTTCCCTGGATTCCATATGAAAGCTCCTAAATTCAGTCTTTTCCGTAAGAAACATGGAGATGCAGGTTCGAATCTTTTACCTTGATAATAATATTTCATTTCGATAAATATATTTGTGAAAATAGTAATCGTTTCCTCGTGAACAGTTCAAAGATAATATGATATTGAAGAAAAAAAAAATCAATTTTCAATTGATTGTTTCTGTGAAGAATGTTTCGTATATTTCATTTCTATCACTGTTTAAATGAGCTTGAGATTTATTCAAAATGAGTAAAAGAAGTTAAAAGAGGGATAAATGAACATGAAAAGCTCCTCTGAAGTTCTCGTTGAAAGACTAGTTCTTTTCTCTTTCCGTTGATTCCGATGAATTTCTTGAGGGTAAGAAAAATCTGACTATCGTTTTACTTAGATATCTCTCTGGAAGATATGTCACCGGACACACTGCGTGAGCAACTGCGCTTAGCCGTGAAGAACAATGACCGACCGAAATTAGAACAACTTATCCAGATTGCTGAGGAAGCGCAATATCCAGAACTGGCGTTTGATCTCCGTGACGCACGTCAAGCACTCCACAAAATGGGAGGTGGATTCGGAGGTTAGACAATCACCTAACATACTTTATTAAGAGAGAAAAGAATTATAAAAATTATTTCGTTATACATTTTTACTTTGAATTCGTTCAAATGAGATTACTATCTGTAATTGGTAATGTTTCCAAATAGAAGGCAATATTTGTCTTCGTATTGAAAATCCTATCCAAATTTTAAAACACTGATATTATTATCATCATCTTATTTTGTTCATAATTGGATATGTAATATGTTTAAAGTGGCTTTTGAATATATACGTCGTTAAGCTATTGTTGCGTTTAAAATCTACATGAAATTCGACTTTCGGTTATCAGGAAGTCTCTCCCTGGAAGGGCTGCGTGAACGCCTGAGGGCAGCGTTCAAATCGAAGGACAAGAAGGTTTTGGATGCAACCATTAAAGAAAGCTTATCGGCCGGCCTCCCTGGCCTCGATGCCGACATCCAAGATGCCAGAGTGACCTTATTCAAATTGGAAGGCGGCAAAGGAGGTTAGAGTCCAGATTTATAAAAACGTAACGCTAAAATATTTGAAATGAAAATCTCTTAAATATCTAAAATATAATGATATCTGCAATCAGTTAGATCTGTCGAATTTCTTTATATATAGACAAAGAAGCATAGCGATTATTTAATCATAAAACAAAATTGTCACAATAAAATGCCGATGCTGAACGTAAATTCCTATTCTACCATAAATATACATAAATAAGTGATCGTATTTAGCAAAACATAATTAAAACGTTTGCGAATCAAATTCATATCGAAAATCAATGATTGAAATAGATTGAACGAGTTGAAATTGGAATGTTAAGTCAGTATCTTGGTTATATCTGATTACTAATTACGTTACTCAGATCTGAAATCACCTGACGCTCTCCGTGGCCAACTGAAGGCAGCAATCAAAAACAAGAGCCGACCTGAATTGGAGAAAGCCATCATTGAATGTGAGGAAGCCGGTTATCCGGAACTCTCTCTCGATCTCCGTCTGGCCAGAGACACTCTGGACGGTATGGGCTTTGGTCGTGGAGGTTAGTTTATGGGATGTTCATTACGAATTTTTCTTTTGAATCTAACCTTTCTTTCACTATCGCTTCAGTCTATATGATGAGAAACGCCGTAACTCTTCTGCACGTCTTCCATATTAACTAACACGTAAGGGATGACCATGAAAACTTGTCAGTCGCTAGTGTTTCGACTGAAGATTCTATGAGTTTTCCATTGTTCTTTTCATTTTCATGTCAAATCATTCATATATACACATATTGGTTTCTCATTTTTCTCGTTGAATACTAATATTTTCCTGGTTTGCCTCCTATCCGTTATCATTCTGTCTCTGTCTATCCTGCTATCTGTTTGTTGGGGGCCAGGGAATATAGTTGATGTCGTTGTCATGGGTCCGTTTTGCTTGTCAGGAAAATTGAGCGCAGACAAACTCCGCCTGAAACTGGACGGTGCCATAAAGAAAAACGATCCAGACCTTCTGGAGAAAGTGATAGCCGAATGTGTCAGTTCTGGACATCCGGAACTCATGCCCGATATCCAAGAGGCCAGACTCCATCTGGAATCTCTGGAAGAAAGTGGCAGAGGTTTGTCCCTAGCCGTTTTATTGATCATTTTAATTTTCACACAAGTTGCATATGAATGCATTCTTATCTTGCGAATAATTCACATTCTTTTTCGTTTTCCATAATTATGAGAATTCAATCTGACTTTGCCATAAGCTGGGATTCATTAGATAAATTGCTGACGTAATGCTCATTGCAAGAAAAGCTACCAAAATAATGACATGTGAATGTCTATGTACATATCCTTAGTAAGCATTTAATGGTGAACGTTCATGATTGTTTTTTAAAAGTAAAATAAATACACAATTCCGACTTTTGTAAAGAGCTTTTCACCCAATCTGAGAGAATGATCGAAGATCGAGTGAAATGTTGTCTTTTCATCTTACAAATGTTAAAAAATATCGGTAGGCCAAAGTAATATAGAATTCAATATTTTCTCACACAACCATCTATTTTATACTGTTGTTGCTGAAGGATAATAATTTTGATTATCAGGATCTTGGTCGTTCCCTGGATTCCATATGAAAGCTCCTAAATTCAGTCTTTTCCGTAAGAAACATGGAGATGCAGGTTCGAATCTTTTACCTTGATAATAATATTTCATTTCGATAAATATATTTGTGAAAATAGTAATCGTTTCCTCGTGAACAGTTCAAAGATAATATGATATTGAAGAAAAAAAAAATCAATTTTCAATTGATTGTTTCTGTGAAGAATGTTTCGTATATTTCATTTCTATCACTGTTTAAATGAGCTTGAGATTTATTCAAAATGAGTAAAAGAAGTTAAAAGAGGGATAAATGAACATGAAAAGCTCCTCTGAAGTTCTCGTTGAAAGACTAGTTCTTTTCTCTTTCCGTTGATTCCGATGAATTTCTTGAGGGTAAGAAAAATCTGACTATCGTTTTACTTAGATATCTCTCTGGAAGATATGTCACCGGACACACTGCGTGAGCAACTGCGCTTAGCCGTGAAGAACAATGACCGACCGAAATTAGAACAACTTATCCAGATTGCTGAGGAAGCGCAATATCCAGAACTGGCGTTTGATCTCCGTGACGCACGTCAAGCACTCCACAAAATGGGAGGTGGATTCGGAGGTTAGACAATCACCTAACATACTTTATTAAGAGAGAAAAGAATTATAAAAATTATTTCGTTATACATTTTTACTTTGAATTCGTTCAAATGAGATTACTATCTGTAATTGGTAATGTTTCCAAATAGAAGGCAATATTTGTCTTCGTATTGAAAATCCTATCCAAATTTTAAAACACTGATATTATTATCATCATCTTATTTTGTTCATAATTGGATATGTAATATGTTTAAAGTGGCTTTTGAATATATACGTCGTTAAGCTATTGTTGCGTTTAAAATCTACATGAAATTCGACTTTCGGTTATCAGGAAGTCTCTCCCTGGAAGGGCTGCGTGAACGCCTGAGGGCAGCGTTCAAATCGAAGGACAAGAAGGTTTTGGATGCAACCATTAAAGAAAGCTTATCGGCCGGCCTCCCTGGCCTCGATGCCGACATCCAAGATGCCAGAGTGACCTTATTCAAATTGGAAGGCGGCAAAGGAGGTTAGAGTCCAGATTTATAAAAACGTAACGCTAAAATATTTGAAATGAAAATCTCTTAAATATCTAAAATATAATGATATCTGCAATCAGTTAGATCTGTCGAATTTCTTTATATATAGACAAAGAAGCATAGCGATTATTTAATCATAAAACAAAATTGTCACAATAAAATGCCGATGCTGAACGTAAATTCCTATTCTACCATAAATATACATAAATAAGTGATCGTATTTAGCAAAACATAATTAAAACGTTTGCGAATCAAATTCATATCGAAAATCAATGATTGAAATAGATTGAACGAGTTGAAATTGGAATGTTAAGTCAGTATCTTGGTTATATCTGATTACTAATTACGTTACTCAGATCTGAAATCACCTGACGCTCTCCGTGGCCAACTGAAGGCAGCAATCAAAAACAAGAGCCGACCTGAATTGGAGAAAGCCATCATTGAATGTGAGGAAGCCGGTTATCCGGAACTCTCTCTCGATCTTCGTCTGGCCAGAGACACTCTGGACGGTATGGGCTTTGGTCGTGGAGGTTAGTTTATGGGATGTTCATTACGAATTTTTCTTTTGAATCTAACCTTTCTTTCACTATCGCTTCAGTCTATATGATGAGAAACGCCGTAACTCTTCTGCA
Organism: Thysanoteuthis rhombus; assembly: GCA_963457665.1. NCBI lineage: Eukaryota > Metazoa > Mollusca > Cephalopoda > Oegopsida > Thysanoteuthidae > Thysanoteuthis > Thysanoteuthis major. The sequence continues at coordinate 19,746,884 of OY735200.1, forward strand.
CGTCTTCCATATTAACTAACACGTAAGGGATGACCATGAAAACTTGTCAGTCGCTAGTGTTTCGACTGAAGATTCTATGAGTTTTCCATTGTTCTTTTCATTTTCATGTCAAATCATTCATATATACACATATTGGTTTCTCATTTTTCTCGTTGAATACTAATATTTTCCTGGTTTGCCTCCTATCCGTTATCATTCTGTCTCTGTCTATCCTGCTATCTGTTTGTTGGGGGCCAGGGAATATAGTTGATGTCGTTGTCATGGGTCCGTTTTGCTTGTCAGGAAAATTGAGCGCAGACAAACTCCGCCTGAAACTGGACGGTGCCATAAAGAAAAACGATCCAGACCTTCTGGAGAAAGTGATAGCCGAATGTGTCAGTTCTGGACATCCGGAACTCATGCCCGATATCCAAGAGGCCAGACTCCATCTGGAATCTCTGGAAGAAAGTGGCAGAGGTTTGTCCCTAGCCGTTTTATTGATCATTTTAATTTTCACACAAGTTGCATATGAATGCATTCTTATCTTGCGAATAATTCACATTCTTTTTCGTTTTCCATAATTATGAGAATTCAATCTGACTTTGCCATAAGCTGGGATTCATTAGATAAATTGCTGACGTAATGCTCATTGCAAGAAAAGCTACCAAAATAATGACATGTGAATGTCTATGTACATATCCTTAGTAAGCATTTAATGGTGAACGTTCATGATTGTTTTTTAAAAGTAAAATAAATACACAATTCCGACTTTTGTAAAGAGCTTTTCACCCAATCTGAGAGAATGATCGAAGATCGAGTGAAATGTTGTCTTTTCATCTTACAAATGTTAAAAAATATCGGTAGGCCAAAGTAATATAGAATTCAATATTTTCTCACACAACCATCTATTTTATACTGTTGTTGCTGAAGGATAATAATTTTGATTATCAGGATCTTGGTCGTTCCCTGGATTCCATATGAAAGCTCCTAAATTCAGTCTTTTCCGTAAGAAACATGGAGATGCAGGTTCGAATCTTTTACCTTGATAATAATATTTCATTTCGATAAATATATTTGTGAAAATAGTAATCGTTTCCTCGTGAACAGTTCAAAGATAATATGATATTGAAGAAAAAAAAAATCAATTTTCAATTGATTGTTTCTGTGAAGAATGTTTCGTATATTTCATTTCTATCACTGTTTAAATGAGCTTGAGATTTATTCAAAATGAGTAAAAGAAGTTAAAAGAGGGATAAATGAACATGAAAAGCTCCTCTGAAGTTCTCGTTGAAAGACTAGTTCTTTTCTCTTTCCGTTGATTCCGATGAATTTCTTGAGGGTAAGAAAAATCTGACTATCGTTTTACTTAGATATCTCTCTGGAAGATATGTCACCGGACACACTGCGTGAGCAACTGCGCTTAGCCGTGAAGAACAATGACCGACCGAAATTAGAACAACTTATCCAGATTGCTGAGGAAGCGCAATATCCAGAACTGGCGTTTGATCTCCGTGACGCACGTCAAGCACTCCACAAAATGGGAGGTGGATTCGGAGGTTAGACAATCACCTAACATACTTTATTAAGAGAGAAAAGAATTATAAAAATTATTTCGTTATACATTTTTACTTTGAATTCGTTCAAATGAGATTACTATCTGTAATTGGTAATGTTTCCAAATAGAAGGCAATATTTGTCTTCGTATTGAAAATCCTATCCAAATTTTAAAACACTGATATTATTATCATCATCTTATTTTGTTCATAATTGGATATGTAATATGTTTAAAGTGGCTTTTGAATATATACGTCGTTAAGCTATTGTTGCGTTTAAAATCTACATGAAATTCGACTTTCGGTTATCAGGAAGTCTCTCCCTGGAAGGGCTGCGTGAACGCCTGAGGGCAGCGTTCAAATCGAAGGACAAGAAGGTTTTGGATGCAACCATTAAAGAAAGCTTATCGGCCGGCCTCCCTGGCCTCGATGCCGACATCCAAGATGCCAGAGTGACCTTATTCAAATTGGAAGGCGGCAAAGGAGGTTAGAGTCCAGATTTATAAAAACGTAACGCTAAAATATTTGAAATGAAAATCTCTTAAATATCTAAAATATAATGATATCTGCAATCAGTTAGATCTGTCGAATTTCTTTATATATAGACAAAGAAGCATAGCGATTATTTAATCATAAAACAAAATTGTCACAATAAAATGCCGATGCTGAACGTAAATTCCTATTCTACCATAAATATACATAAATAAGTGATCGTATTTAGCAAAACATAATTAAAACGTTTGCGAATCAAATTCATATCGAAAATCAATGATTGAAATAGATTGAACGAGTTGAAATTGGAATGTTAAGTCAGTATCTTGGTTATATCTGATTACTAATTACGTTACTCAGATCTGAAATCACCTGACGCTCTCCGTGGCCAACTGAAGGCAGCAATCAAAAACAAGAGCCGACCTGAATTGGAGAAAGCCATCATTGAATGTGAGGAAGCCGGTTATCCGGAACTCTCTCTCGATCTCCGTCTGGCCAGAGACACTCTGGACGGTATGGGCTTTGGTCGTGGAGGTTAGTTTATGGGATGTTCATTACGAATTTTTCTTTTGAATCTAACCTTTCTTTCACTATCGCTTCAGTCTATATGATGAGAAACGCCGTAACTCTTCTGCACGTCTTCCATATTAACTAACACGTAAGGGATGACCATGAAAACTTGTCAGTCGCTAGTGTTTCGACTGAAGATTCTATGAGTTTTCCATTGTTCTTTTCATTTTCATGTCAAATCATTCATATATACACATATTGGTTTCTCATTTTTCTCGTTGAATACTAATATTTTCCTGGTTTGCCTCCTATCCGTTATCATTCTGTCTCTGTCTATCCTGCTATCTGTTTGTTGGGGGCCAGGGAATATAGTTGATGTCGTTGTCATGGGTCCGTTTTGCTTGTCAGGAAAATTGAGCGCAGACAAACTCCGCCTGAAACTGGACGGTGCCATAAAGAAAAACGATCCAGACCTTCTGGAGAAAGTGATAGCCGAATGTGTCAGTTCTGGACATCCGGAACTCATGCCCGATATCCAAGAGGCCAGACTCCATCTGGAATCTCTGGAAGAAAGTGGCAGAGGTTTGTCCCTAGCCGTTTTATTGATCATTTTAATTTTCACACAAGTTGCATATGAATGCATTCTTATCTTGCGAATAATTCACATTCTTTTTCGTTTTCCATAATTATGAGAATTCAATCTGACTTTGCCATAAGCTGGGATTCATTAGATAAATTGCTGACGTAATGCTCATTGCAAGAAAAGCTACCAAAATAATGACATGTGAATGTCTATGTACATATCCTTAGTAAGCATTTAATGGTGAACGTTCATGATTGTTTTTTAAAAGTAAAATAAATACACAATTCCGACTTTTGTAAAGAGCTTTTCACCCAATCTGAGAGAATGATCGAAGATCGAGTGAAATGTTGTCTTTTCATCTTACAAATGTTAAAAAATATCGGTAGGCCAAAGTAATATAGAATTCAATATTTTCTCACACAACCATCTATTTTATACTGTTGTTGCTGAAGAATAATAATTTTGATTATCAGGATCTTGGTCGTTCCCTGGATTCCATATGAAAGCTCCTAAATTCAGTCTTTTCCGTAAGAAACATGGAGATGCAGGTTCGAATCTTTTACCTTGATAATAATATTTCATTTCGATAAATATATTTGTGAAAATAGTAATCGTTTCCTCGTGAACAGTTCAAAGATAATATGATATTGAAGAAAAAAAAAATCAATTTTCAATTGATTGTTTCTGTGAAGAATGTTTCGTATATTTCGTTTCTATCACTGTTTAAATGAGCTTGAGATTTATTCAAAATGAGTAAAAGAAGTTAAAAGAGGGATAAATGAACATGAAAAGCTCCTCTGAAGTTCTCGTTGAAAGACTAGTTCTTTTCTCTTTCCGTTGATTCCGATGAATTTCTTGAGGGTAAGAAAAATCTGACTATCGTTTTACTTAGATATCTCTCTGGAAGATATGTCACCGGACACACTGCGTGAGCAACTGCGCTTAGCCATGAAGAACAATGACCGACCGAAATTAGAACAACTTATCCAGATTGCTGAGGAAGCGCAATATCCAGAACTGGCGTTTGATCTCCGTGACGCACGTCAAGCACTCCACAAAATGGGAGGTGGATTCGGAGGTTAGACAATCACCTAACATACTTTATTAAGAGAGAAAAGAATTATAAAAATTATTTCGTTATACATTTTTACTTTGAATTCGTTCAAATGAGATTACTATCTGTAATTGGTAATGTTTCCAAATAGAAGGCAATATTTGTCTTCGTATTGAAAATCCTATCCAAATTTTAAAACACTGATATTATTATCATCATCTTATTTTGTTCATAATTGGATATGTAATATGTTTAAAGTGGCTTTTGAATATATACGTCGTTAAGCTATTGTTGCGTTTAAAATCTACATGAAATTCGACTTTCGGTTATCAGGAAGTCTCTCCCTGGAAGGGCTGCGTGAACGCCTGAGGGCAGCGTTCAAATCGAAGGACAAGAAGGTTTTGGATGCAACCATTAAAGAAAGCTTATCGGCCGGCCTCCCTGGCCTCGATGCCGACATCCAAGATGCCAGAGTGACCTTATTCAAATTGGAAGGCGGCAAAGGAGGTTAGAGTCCAGATTTATAAAAACGTAACGCTAAAATATTTGAAATGAAAATCTCTTAAATATCTAAAATATAATGATATCTGCAATCAGTTAGATCCGTCGAATTTCTTTATATATAGACAAAGAAGCATAGCGATTATTTAATCATAAAACAAAATTGTCACAGTAAAATGCCGATGCTGAACGTAAATTCCTATTCTACCATAAATATACATAAATAAGTGATCGTATTTAGCAAAACATAATTAAAACGTTTCCGAATCAAATTCATATCGAAAATCAATGATTGAAATAGATTGAACGAGTTGAAATTGGAATGTTAAGTCAGTATCTTGGTTATATCTGATTACTAATTACGTTACTCAGATCTGAAATCACCTGACGCTCTCCGTGGCCAACTGAAGGCAGCAATCAAAAACAAGAGCCGACCTGAATTGGAGAAAGCCATCATTGAATGTGAGGAAGCCGGTTATCCGGAACTCTCTCTCGATCTCCGTCTGGCCAGAGACACTCTGGACGGTATGGGCTTTGGTCGTGGAGGTTAGTTTATGGGATGTTCATTACGAATTTTTCTTTTGAATCTAACCTTTCTTTCACTATCGCTTCAGTCTATATGATGAGAAACGCCGTAACTCTTCTGCACGTCTTCCATATTAACTAACACGTAAGGGATGACCATGAAAACTTGTCAGTCGCTAGTGTTTCGACTGAAGATTCTATGAGTTTTCCATTGTTCTTTTCATTTTCATGTCAAATCATTCATATATACACATATTGGTTTCTCATTTTTCTCGTTGAATACTAATATTTTCCTGGTTTGCCTCCTATCTGTTATCATTCTGTCTCTGTCTATCCTGCTATCTGTTTGTTGGGGGCCAGGGAATATAGTTGATGTCGTTGTCATGGGTCCGTTTTGCTTGTCAGGAAAATTGAGCGCAGACAAACTCCGCCTGAAACTGGACGGTGCCATAAAGAAAAACGATCCAGACCTTCTGGAGAAAGTGATAGCCGAATGTGTCAGTTCTGGACATCCGGAACTCATGCCCGATATCCAAGAGGCCAGACTCCATCTGGAATCTCTGGAAGAAAGTGGCAGAGGTTTGTCCCTAGCCGTTTTATTGATCATTTTAATTTTCACACAAGTTGCATATGAATGCATTCTTATCTTGCGAATAATTCACATTCTTTTTCGTTTTCCATAATTATGAGAATTCAATCTGACTTTACCATAAGCTGGGATTCATTAGATAAATTGCTGACGTAATGCTCATTGCAAGAAAAGCTACCAAAATAATGACATGTGAATGTCTATGTACATATCCTTAGTAAGCATTTAATGGTGAACGTTCATGATTGTTTTTTAAAAGTAAAATAAATACACAATTCCGACTTTTGTAAAGAGCTTTTCACCCAATCTGAGAGAATGATCGAAGATCGAGTGAAATGTTGTCTTTTCATCTTACAAATGTTAAAAAATATCGGTAGGCCAAAGTAATATAGAATTCAATATTTTCTCACACAACCATCTATTTTATACTGTTGTTGCTGAAGAATAATAATTTTGATTATCAGGATCTTGGTCGTTCCCTGGATTCCATATGAAAGCTCCTAAATTCAGTCTTTTCCGTAAGAAACATGGAGATGCAGGTTCGAATCTTTTACCTTGATAATAATATTTCATTTCGATAAATATATTTGTGAAAATAGTAATCGTTTCCTCGTGAACAGTTCAAAGATAATATGATATTGAAGAAAAAAAAATCAATTTTCAATTGATTGTTTCTGTGAAGAATTTTTCGTATATTTCATTTCTATCACTGTTTAAATGAGCTTGAGATTTATTCAAAATGAGTAAAAGAAGTTGAAAGAGGGATAAATGAACATGAAAAGCTCCTCTGAAGTTCTCGTTGATAGACTAGTTCTTTTCTCTTTCCGTTGATTCCGATGAATTTCTTGAGGGTAAGAAAAATCTGACTATCGTTTTACTTAGATATCTCTCTGGAAGATATGTCACCGGACACACTGCGTGAGCAACTGCGCTTAGCCGTGAAGAACAATGACCGACCGAAATTAGAACAACTTATCCAGATTGCTGAGGAAGCGCAATATCCAGAACTGGCGTTTGATCTCCGTGACGCACGTCAAGCACTCCACAAAATGGGAGGTGGATTCGGAGGTTAGACAATCACCTAACATACTTTATTAAGAGAGAAAAGAATTATAAAAATTATTTCGTTATACATTTTTACTTTGAATTCGTTCAAATGAGATTACTATCTGTAATTGGTAATGTTTCCAAATAGAAGGCAATATTTGTCTTCGTATTGAAAATCCTATCCAAATTTTAAAACACTGATATTATTATCATCATCTTATTTTGTTCATAATTGGACATGTAATATGTTTAAAGTGGCTTTTGAATATATACGTCGTTAAGCTATTGTTGCGTTTAAAATCTACATGAAATTCGACTTTCGGTTATCAGGAAGTCTCTCCCTGGAAGGGCTGCGTGAACGCCTGAGGGCAGCGTTCAAATCGAAGGACAAGAAGGTTTTGGATGCAACCATTAAAGAAAGCTTATCGGCCGGCCTCCCTGGCCTCGATGCCGACATCCAAGATGCCAGAGTGACCTTATTCAAATTGGAAGGCGGCAAAGGAGGTTAGAGTCTAGATTTATAAAAACGTAACGCTAAAATATTTGAAATGAAAATCTCTTAAATATCTAAAATATAATGATATCTGCAATCAGTTAGATCTGTCGAATTTCTTTATATATAGACAAAGAAGCATAGCGATTATTTAATCATAAAACAAAATTGTCACAATAAAATGCCGATGCTGAACGTAAATTCCTATTCTACCATAAATATACATAAATAAGTGATCGTATTTAGCAAAACATAATTAAAACGTTTGCGAATCAAATTCATATCGAAAATCAATGATTGAAATAGATTGAACGAGTTGAAATTGGAATGTTAAGTCAGTATCTTGGTTATATCTGATTACTAATTACGTTACTCAGATCTGAAATCACCTGACGCTCTCCGTGGCCAACTGAAGGCAGCAATCAAAAACAAGAGCCGACCTGAATTGGAGAAAGCCATCATTGAATGTGAGGAAGCCGGTTATCCGGAACTCTCTCTCGATCTCCGTCTGGCCAGAGACACTCTGGACGGTATGGGCTTTGGTCGTGGAGGTTAGTTTATGGGATGTTCATTACGAATTTTTCTTTTGAATCTAACCTTTCTTTCACTATCGCTTCAGTCTATATGATGAGAAACGCCGTAACTCTTCTGCACGTCTTCCATATTAACTAACACGTAAGGGATGACCATGAAAACTTGTCAGTCGCTAGTGTTTCGACTGAAGATTCTATAAGTTTTCCATTGTTCTTTTCATTTTCATGTCAAATCATTCATATATACACATGTTGGTTTCTCATTTTTCTCGTTGAATACTAATATTTTCCTGGTTTGCCTCCTATTCGTTATCATTCTGTCTCTGTCTATCCTGCTATCTGTTTGTTGGGGGCCAGGGAATATAGTTGATGTCGTTGTCATGGGTCCGTTTTGCTTGTCAGGAAAATTGAGCGCAGACAAACTCCGCCTGAAACTGGACGGTGCCATAAAGAAAAACGATCCAGACCTTCTGGAGAAAGTGATAGCCGAATGTGTCAGTTCTGGACATCCGGAACTCATGCCCGATATCCAAGAGGCCAGACTCCATCTGGAATCTCTGGAAGAATGTGGCAGAGGTTTGTCCCTAGCCGTTTTATTGATCATTTTAATTTTCACACAAGTTGCATATGAATGCATTCTTATCTTGCGAATAATTCACATTCTTTTTCGTTTTCCATAATTATGAGAATTCAATCTGACTTTGCCATAAGCTGGGATTCATTAGATAAATTGCTGACGTAATGCTCATTGCAAGAAAAGCTACCAAAATAATGACATGTGAATGTCTATGTACATATCCTTAGTAAGCATTTAATGGTGAACGTTCATGATTGTTTTTTAAAAGTAAAATAAATACACAATTCCGACTTTTGTAAAGAGCTTTTCACCCAATCTGAGAGAATGATCGAAGATCGAGTGAAATGTTGTCTTTTCATCTTACAAATGTTAAAAAATATCGGTAGGCCAAAGTAATATAGAATTCAATATTTTCTCACACAACCATCTATTTTATACTGTTGTTGCTGAAGAATAATAATTTTGATTATCAGGATCTTGGTCGTTCCCTGGATTCCATATGAAAGCTCCTAAATTCAGTCTTTTCCGTAAGAAACATGGAGATGCAGGTTCGAATCTTTTACCTTGATAATAATATTTCATTTCGATAAATATATTTGTGAAAATAGTAATCGTTTCCTCGTGAACAGTTCAAAGATAATATGATATTGAAGAAAAAAAAATCAATTTTCAATTGATTGTTTCTGTGAAGAATTTTTCGTATATTTCATTTCTATCACTGTTTAAATGAGCTTGAGATTTATTCAAAATGAGTAAAAGAAGTTGAAAGAGGGATAAATGAACATGAAAAGCTCCTCTGAAGTTCTCGTTGATAGACTAGTTCTTTTCTCTTTCCGATGATTCCGATGAATTTCTTGAGGGTAAGAAAAATCTGACTATCGTTTTACTTAGATATCTCTCTGGAAGATATGTCACCGGACACACTGCGTGAGCAACTGCGCTTAGCCGTGAAGAACAATGACCGACCGAAATTAGAACAACTTATCCAGATTGCTGAGGAAGCGCAATATCCAGAACTGGCGTTTGATCTCCGTGACGCACGTCAAGCACTCCACAAAATGGGAGGTGGATTCGGAGGTTAGACAATCACCTAACATACTTTATTAAGAGAGAAAAGAATTATAAAAATTATTTCGTTATACATTTTTACTTTGAATTCGTTCAAATGAGATTACTATCTGTAATTGGTAATGTTTCCAAATAGAAGGCAATATTTGTCTTCGTATTGAAAATCCTATCCAAATTTTAAAACACTGATATTATTATCATCATCTTATTTTGTTCATAATTGGATATGTAATATGTTTAAAGTGGCTTTTGAATATATACGTCGTTAAGCTATTGTTGCGTTTAAAATCTACATGAAATTCGACTTTCGGTTATCAGGAAGTCTCTCCCTGGAAGGGCTGCGTGAACGCCTGAGGGCAGCGTTCAAATCGAAGGACAAGAAGGTTTTGGATGCAACCATTAAAGAAAGCTTATCGGCCGGCCTCCCTGGCCTCGATGCCGACATCCAAGATGCCAGAGTGACCTTATTCAAATTGGAAGGCGGCAAAGGAGGTTAGAGTCTAGATTTATAAAAACGTAACGCTAAAATATTTGAAATGAAAATCTCTTAAATATCTAAAATATAATGATATCTGCAATCAGTTAGATCTGTCGAATTTCTTTATATATAGACAAAGAAGCATAGCGATTATTTAATCATAAAACAAAATTGTCACAATAAAATGCCGATACTGAACGTAAATTCCTATTCTACCATAAATATACATAAATAAGTGATCGTATTTAGCAAAACATAATTAAAACGTTTCCGAATCAAATTCATATCGAAAATCAATGATTGAAATAGATTGAACGAGTTGAAATTGGAATGTTAAGTCAGTATCTTGGTTATATCTGATTACTAATTACGTTACTCAGATCTGAAATCACCTGACGCTCTCCGTGGCCAACTGAAGGCAGCAATCAAAAACAAGAGCCGACCTGAATTGGAGAAAGCCATCATTGAATGTGAGGAAGCCGGTTATCCGGAACTCTCTCTCGATCTCCGTCTGGCCAGAGACACTCTGGACGGTATGGGCTTTGGTCGTGGAGGTTAGTTTATGGGATGTTCATTACGAATTTTTCTTTTGAATCTAACCTTTCTTTCACTATCGCTTCAGTCTATATGATGAGAAACGCCGTAACTCTTCTGCACGTCTTCCATATTAACTAACACGTAAGGGATGACCATGAAAACTTGTCAGTCGCTAGTGTTTCGACTGAAGATTCTATAAGTTTTCCATTGTTCTTTTCATTTTCATGTCAAATCATTCATATATACACATGTTGGTTTCTCATTTTTCTTGTTGAATACTAATATTTTCCTGGTTTGCCTCCTATTCGTTATCATTCTGTCTCTGTCTATCCTGCTATCTGTTTGTTGGGGGCCAGGGAATATAGTTGATGTCGTTGTCATGGGTCCGTTTTGCTTGTCAGGAAAATTGAGCGCAGACAAACTCCGCCTGAAACTGGACGGTGCCATAAAGAAAAACGATCCAGACCTTCTGGAGAAAGTGATAGCCGAATGTGTCAGTTCTGGACATCCGGAACTCATGCCCGATATTCAAGAGGCCAGACTTCATCTGGAATCTCTGGAAGAAAGTGGCAGAGGTTTGTCATTAAGTAGTTCATTATTTGCTGATATATTTTTCATGGAGATTTTCAATTTACAATTTTTCTCTCTTTTTCCATTTAGAGTGGTGTTGCTCGATATATTGTTTGTAAATTCAGAACATTTCTGTCGTTAGCCAGTTTTGATTTGATATTCATTTAGAAACCTTTACAAATTTCAAAATACAATTGTATTGCTTTATAAGGAAGAAATATGAAAATGTTTGTAGAAAAGAAACTGATTATTTGCATTTTCTTTCGCTACAATCTAAAATCATATCTGATATATTATATTTCAAAATAAATGTTATCATTTTTGGTAGGTTATTTGTCTTTTTTCTTCAAATATCGTAAATATATCTAAATCATAATTCCTCATCATCGGTTGATTATAAATGATGCAAAATTCAATGTACACCCACCGAAATCATCCTTTCATGTTGCGTTCCTTCAAGCAATGTCATTAATTTTGGTTATCAGGATCTCTGTCACTTCCTCGATTCCACATGAAAATGCCTAAATTTGGTCTCTTCCGTAAGAAGCATGGAGATGCAGGTTCGAATCTTTCCTTTTGATATTCTTCTTCAAAAAAATATCATTTTTCGTATGGTCTAACATTTAATGATTTTTTCTTTTCACAATTTGTTGTGAGAAAAATAGGACGATGTATCAACTTTTTTTTTGTAGCTGATATCTAATCATATTTTCATCAGTATTTATCTTCTGTAGAATAAATTTGTCTTCTTTTGTGTTATCTGAATTAATTGAATAAAAAATGTGTGCTTCTTCTAATTGATTGAAAATATCAATACAAAGTTAACAATTGCGAAAATACCTTACAATTCAACTTCGTTAAAAACCATTGGCACTTATGTTTATGTATACTTTAACATCGTCGTAAACCATCATTTTGATAGGTATGTAAGAATGCTGTCTAATTTGACTAAATCAAGAAAAAATAATTTCAAAATTACTGGAAAATATTCCAGTATTTTAGTTCTTGTAATATCCTTTCGAAAAATCTGATTGTCATTTTACTTAGATATCTCTCTGGAAGATATATCACCGGACAACCTGCGTGAGCAACTGCGCTTAGCCGTGAAGAACAATGACCGGCCGACCCTCGAGAGGCTTATTTTGGAGGCTGAAGAAGCCCAATATCCAGAACTGGCGTTTGATTTGCATGACGCCCGTCAAGCACTCCACAAAATGGGAGGCGGATTTGGAGGTTTGACAATAAGAAAACATATTCTATTTTCGATAAAAAGTAATGAAATTAATATTCAATTATATTTAAAATTACGATTCGCCTTTATCAACTAAAAAACTATGAAAAGTATTATATTTTAGGATATTAAAGAAGATATCCCTTTTTAAAGAAAAATGTTTCTATCGATCAAAGTAATCTCGTCAATATAAAATCGAAATACATAAGCTAAATGTTGAGATTTAATATTTCAGTCAATTCAATTGCAGAAAATTATTTATTCGTAATGCTGAAATAGCTTTCGAGATAATTTTGATGTTCATTTCATTGCGTAACAGAACAATTGTAATTCCTAATGAATCTAATCAGTAAAGATATTTTGGCAATTTCAATGAATGGTTATAAGCACAATGGATATATATTTAGAATCAAAATACACCCTTCCATAGATTTGATTTTAAAATCTTCAATAAACTTGACTTTCGATTATTAGGAAGTCTATCTTTGGAAGGGCTGCGTGAACGGCTGAGGGCAGCTCTGAAATCAAAAGACAAGAAGGTCTTGAAAGCAACCATTAAAGAAAGCATATCGGCCGGCCTCCCTGGCCTCGATGCCGACATCCAAGAAGCCAGAGACGCTTTATTTAAATTGAAAGGCGGAAAAGGAGGTTAGATTTAAGCTTTTCACAAATTTTTTCTTGATATGAAATTACACAAATCTCTAATGAAAATACTCCGTATAACTTAGCTGATATATTGAAACTTTATCACTATTTTTAATTTCCAAAATTTCATTAAACTATCTCAAATTAAATTGATATAACGCCTAATCTTGTTAAAATGTTATTTACCGTAAATTTATACTTACCTAAGTTTTTGTTTCCTATAATCAACGTATATATATGATTATTCGAGCTGAATTACAAAATCATAATCAATTTATTGTAAACTGAGATTTATATAACGTTTAGAAATTTGAATAATCTTTTTCTACATAAATAATGGATTATTCGTACTAACAATTGTGTTAATCAGGACTGAAAACACCGGACGCTCTCCGTGGCCAACTGAAGGCAGCAATCAAAAACAAGAGCCGACCTGAATTGGAGAAGGCCATCATTGAATGTGAGGAAGCCGGTTATCCGGAACTCTCTCTCGATCTCCGTCTGGCCAGAGACACTCTGGACGGTATGGGCTTTGGTCGTGGAGGTTAGTTTATGGGAAGAACATTAGCATTTTCTTTTTATATTCTTTTGCTCTCTTGACTCAATCGGCAAACATTCTCTCCCGATTCTTCATCTCTCTTATCGTTTTGGCGTTTAGGGTAGTTTTCCAAACTTTTTTCTTACCAAAAGGAGTTTTTGAGAATGCTAATGATCTCTTTAAAGTCTACATAAGAAATTGAGATAATTTAGTTAGTTTTGTGTTCAGTTTGTGATCTAGAAATAACGCGTTCTCAGTGCCAATGTATTTCTGGCACTAATAAAACAGAATTTAACGTGCAAAAAAAAAATTCTTGTAATGATGATACATCCGACTAAAAAGACTATTGAAATAATTGTAATATGATCACGAGAAAAATAAACAATGTTAACTTACACTCAAAGACAAAAACATTCTTATGAATCGAATTTGCCGTACTTTAATAACTCCAAATCTGTGCACATTAAAAACAAAAGTAAATTATTGATTATCGGAAGCTAATTATTATCTTTATTGATCTCATTGAGTTTTCTCTTTTTAACATCGGCAGTCGATAGCCATTTAGTTGATCATCTTTGATATTCTGTCCAGCATTTTCAATTTTGCTGGTACATTGTATTTTCCTAAAAAATGTATCATTGTGCACAACTCTCCTTCCCCATCGCTTTACTAACATTTGTCCAGTTTGCTTTCTACGCATTGTCACTGTCTCTTCGCTGCTACCTATCTAATGATGGGAGTAGAGTCGATGTTGTTGTCATGGGTACGTTTTGCTTGTCAGGAAAATTGAGTGCAGACAAACTCCGCCTGAAACTAGACGGTGCCATAAAGAAAAACGATCCAGACCTTCTGGAGAAAGTGATAGCCGAATGTGTCAGTTCTGGACATCCGGAACTTATGCCCGATATCCAAGAGGCCAGACTTCATCTGTTCTCTCTAGAAGAAAGTGGCAAAGGTTTGTCCCTATCCCTTACATCGATTTTCCTTATTATTAACGCTAATTCATTCAGATTTATATACATAAAATCCATCGTTCTTCATTGATGGAGAATATTCTTGAAAATTATTCGTAAATCACTGCCGAAATTCATATTGTTCCCAGATTGATCGACAATTTATCGTATATGATATTATGTTCCATATCTAATTATTGGGACGTTTTACAGTGTTATTCTTGTAAAATTAACGTGATTATCGTCATGAATAATTCTAAAATATCGACTCTTTTTCACATGTCCGTCCTCAGAGCGAATAACAGTAACATATATCTTCCTTTGGTACAATATTACGGAATAAGCGTAGTGCAATGGAGAAGGTATCGATTCTATACAAGAACAATTTTTTTGCATTATGTTCCTTCAATTGTCATAAATTTCGGTTATCAGGATCAAAGTCGTCGCCGCGATTCCACATGAAATTCCCTAGCATGCGTATGTTCCGTAAGAAGCATGGAGATGAAGGTTCGAATCTTTTATTTTTATCATTCAGGAAAAATCTTTTCAAATAAATTTAATAAAAAATTACTCGTGGCAATAATCAATTTATATTGTATATTGTATATGTTTCAGGGTTTGAGAGCCGAATAAATCATCTAAAACTTAACGGCAAACCAAGTTGCAAAACCCTTTTTAAATTGATTTTAAGTCTGCTCAATGTACATATGAATATAAATCAAACTACCTGTTTGATATTTGAGTCATTAAAAATTAATCATAAATTTCTTATTGTCAATGAACAATTCAAATTCAACATCAACAATAAGAAATATTTACTGCATTTCTATTTTCGAAATAAAGTAAACCCTCGATTTAACGGACATAAAGTAAATTCTAAAAGTCCGTTAAATCCGAATATTGATAGGACACCTTTTTTACCGTTAGAAAAGGCTTTAATACAATAACAGTACCGTGTGATATAATATTTATCAATCGATGTGAAAAATATGAGATGATTCCTGACCTTTTCTGTAGTGTAGTTCAGTTTTTCTTTACTTATTTTCGCAGTGCCGCAATATCTATTCAAAAATTTATCATCGAGACACATCTTCTAAAACGATCACTTCCAGGCACAATTAAAATTTTTTTATATCATGATTGAAATGAATGTCAATAAACAACATTTTCATAAATAACTAACGCACAGAAATAAAATAGAATATTCATAAAAAACGGCCGAGAAATCCAATATCTGTTACACTGGGTCCGTTAAATCGAAGGTTTACTATGTTTTTCTCTATGAATGTGGTATTTTTTAAATTTGGTATTTTGTAAACTTCTCACTGAGATGAAATACTTTGACTTTGTTAATTGTGGGAACCCCTACATATTTGTGTGTGGTTATGTGCAAATCAACCCAATTGCATCGTAATATTGTCTGTATATTTGTATCTTGATTTTTCATGATCTCCAGATAGCAACTTAAACCATAATTCAAAGCCGGTCAATACTTATCATTAAATCAATAAACTAGATAAGAAAATATTTTTCCTTTTTTCCTTCGGCACTTTTATCAATGTTCCCCCAAATGATTGCGTAGTAATATCAACAAATATCTCATTGCTGTGTTTCATTAATTTTACTACTTGTATTTGGTTAATTGAGAACTCATTAAAAGGAATTTCATTGGCAAAATAAATTGACATTGACATGACAAAAACCTGCAATAGTTTTACGTAGACGTACCATCGGAAATCATACCCCCTGAGACTCTGCTTGACTTATTGCAGTCATCTGTGAAATAGAATCACTGACCGAAATCAGATTGGCTTATCCATATGGTAGAAGAGGCCCAGTGCTCAGAAATGGGGCTCTCTCTTCATAAAGCTGTGGCAAATTTGGACATTAACCAAGGAGAAATTCAATTTTGAAGATACCGTTCCTATCCGTAAAATAAATTAAATGCATCTAAAAGTGGTCTACGTAAATATTAATTTTCAGAGAGATTCCTCTAAGTTCATTGACCAGTAAACACCTTTTAGACAGATGTGTGTAATTTTATATATTTGAATAAAAAACATGCAACGAAATCGATTTTCGCTTATCAGGATCGATATCACCCGAACAAGAACGTCCGCAGTTGAGGTCATCCGGCGGCAAATCAAGGGATAGTAAGGCCTTAGGGGCACTCGTTACACAGAGCATGTCCCTCGGTCTTCCTGTTCTCGAAGGCGAGATTCAAAAATCCTGGGAGAACTTACAATTGGAGAGCAGCAGAGGAGGTTAGATTTTTTTACATAAACTAAAATGAATTATTCAATCATTATTTTTCCATCATCTGTTTAATAATCTGATAAAAGTAATTATTTCTAGTTTTGATAATTACAAATATCTCGTAATCTTTATTGAGAAATTAATCTTACTCCGAAATTCTATATTAGATGAATTTTATGTGATTAGTTTTGATCACTGAATTTTCCTGTTCTTTCCTGAACTTAAATTTTCCAACCTGGTCGATCTAATTCTATTAAATTGAATTTCATATCTTGAAATATACACTTGAAAATCTTCTGAAATGTGATATCAAATAATTCGAAAACTGTGCTCATTAAAACACAAAATAAGAACAATCGATTATTATCTGTTAATTATCTTTATGTGATCTCACCAATATTTTACTGAACTTGACTCATTTTAACATTGCCGGTTAATGATGATTCGACTTTTTTCGACTATTCTGTCCAGCATTTATATATTGATCGTATCTTGTATCTTACAAACATTTAAACTGAGATCCACCACTCAATCTTCTTGGTCAATTAAAAACATTTGTCTGGTTTGCTTCCTACTCATTGTCACTGTCTCTATGCTGCTATCTGTTTGATGGGCGAAATAGAGCTGATGTTGTCATTGGTACGTTTTGATTATCAGGAAAATTGAGTGCAGACAAACTCCGCCTGAAACTAGACGGTGCCATAAAGAAAAACGATCCAGACCTTCTGGAGAAAGTGATAGCCGAATGTGTCAGTTCTGGACACCCAGAACTTATGCCCGATATCCAAGAGGCCAGGCTTCATCTGGAATCTCTGGGAGAAAGTGGCAAAGGTTTGTCCCTATCCCTTACATTGATTTTAGTTTTATATACACTCTTGATGTAAATCATAAAGCACCCAGCTTAAGATATAGTTCCCTATACATATTTCATTGTTTTTTCGCTTTCGACAATTTCTTGGATTAGTTTCGATTTTATTTCTGACTGTGATGTTTCTTTTGCACATCTAGTGACAAAAAGAAAATTTATTGACAATAATTGTATCGATTATACAAGGTGCCATTATTTAAAATATCTGTCAAATATAGTATACAACTGTTCCTATATTAAAAATCTATTGTATAAAACTACATTTTTTACGAGGAGTTTTTTTTTAATTTTTAGTAATCCTTACTGTGCAGTTTGATTTTTATTCGTTAATCCAAAATTGGAAGTGACGAAGAGATTTATAAAAAATAAATTGCATTAAAATAATCCCTTTTCGCTTCGTCCATTTGAATATCATTGATTTTGGTTATTAGGATCTTGGTCGTTCCCTGGCTTCCACATGAAATTTCCAAGTATGCGTCACTCCCGTAAGAAACATGGAGATCCAGGTTCGAATCCTTTACTCAGATATCAATCTTCTGAATATTTGTAATATCTATTTAATTTTAAGCAATCAGCATTCTTATACCCTTCAATTAACTGCAAAAGCCGTCAATAGAAAATGAACAACGCAGAAAATCTCAAGATATTTATATCGTGTCTCATAAAATCATCCAAATATGTATTATTTTTATGTTCCAGTTGAAATATATGCAGAAAACGATTGAAAGATATGACTCAAACCGTAACAATAGAAGAATATGTAATAAATATTCATGCTTCAAAATGGAGACTCACAAATGTGCACACACACACACACACACACACAATATATATATATATATATATATATATATATATATATATATATATATATATATATATATATATATATATATCTGAATTTCTGAGAGGAATAGTTATGTTATCTGTACTCATCGGAGTTATCATTATCAGAACGTTTGTAGTTTCAGCAGCAAAGATGCGAACAACACTTGAAATAATACAATGTATAATGGCATACATTTTCATCTCCTGATTTCATAGATGTTTTCTCGAATGAACACTGGCTAATACAATAAGTCATTGTAGGTTTTTTGTAAATCATTCCTCGTCAATGTTTGGCCAGGATCAAATATAAACCAATTTTAAATGGAAACTCAATGAAAAAATATATCATAGCACCGTGCATGCTTGAGTAAAAACCGATATGATCATTGAAAATTGTTTTTGATATGAAGAAAACTGCTAATATGATTTTATGTAGATATCTCTCTGGAAGATATGTCACCGGACACACTGCGTGAGCAACTGCGCTTAGCTGTGAAGAACAATGACCGACCGAAATTAGAACAACTTATCCAGATTGCTGAGGAAGCGCAATATCCAGAACTGGCGTTTGATCTCCGTGACGCACGTCAAGCACTCCACAAAATGGGAGGCGGATTCGGAGGTTAGACAATCACTTAACATACTTTATCAAGAGAGAAAAGATCTAAAAAAAATGTTTCATTATATATTTTTGCTTTGAATTTGGTCAAATAAGCTTACTATCTGTAATTGGTAATGTTTTCAAATTGATGGAAATATTTGTTTACGTAATGAAAATCGTATCCAAATTTATAAAACAAACATAAACACTGATATTATTATCATCTTATTTTGTTCATTATCGGATATGTAATAAGTTTAAAGTTGCTTTTGAATATACGTCGTTAAGCTATTGTTGCGTTTAAAATCTACATGAAATTCGACTTTCGGTTATCAGGAAGTCTCTCCCTGGAAGGGCTGCGTGAACGGCTGAGGGCAGCGTTCAAATCGAAGGACAAGAAGGTTCTGGATGCAACAATCAAAGAAAGCATATCGGCCGGCCTCCCTGGCCTCGATGCCGACATCCAAGAAGCTAGAGTGACTTTATTTAAATTGGAAGGCGGAAAAGGAGGTCAGATAACGGTTTTTTAGATGTCCATACATTTATTTATTCATTTTTAAAAAGGATATTTCTCAATCCTATATACCTGATTATTCGTCCCTGAGTAACATTTGTAAAATAAATTTACTTAGTATAAATGATGGGTTGCAATATGACATGATTATTTTGATATTCTATCAAACAAGTAAATTAACGTTGTCTGCAATCAACACACCTGTACGTTTTATCGAAAATTGAAAATATTTATCGTAATCAAGGGTAATTACAATAATCTGATAAATTTACTTAAAATCTCTCTACGGAGACCTTGATAATTAAAAAATATCCTGTTGGATAAAAGTTAATTTTCCTTTGAAAATAATTGACATTTTTTGATAATAATTACGTTACTCAGACCTGAAATCACCGGACGCTCTCCGTGGCCAACTGAAGGCAGCAATCAAAAACAAAAGCCGACCTGAATTGGAGAAGGCCATCATTGAATGTGAGGAAGCCGGTTATCCGGAACTCTCTCTCGATCTCCGTCTGGCCAGAGACACTCTGGACGGTATGGGCTTTGGTCGTGGAGGTATGAGATGTTCATAACCAATTCATTTTTAATTCTTCTAATTCTCTCTCTCTCTCTCTTTCTGTATCTCACGTCAGTCTAGAAACACTAACTTACATTACTACATTTCTTCAATGACAGCAAATGAAAACAGATGTGTAAGATTTGAAATGGTTATTATTCTATGGGATATTCTTAAAACATTTTTGTTCACGAATCCGTCATGAAAAACAAACATTTAATCATATTTTTGTGTTTGAAACCATGGGTTTTATTGACCAGAAAAATGAAGCTTTACTAATCCATTCTAGGGACGTTTTCAAGTGATCAATATTTATTTATTCTTTATTACTTCCAATCAACTACGTTTGTTTGTACGTTTACGTGATCATAATTTTGGCAGCCAATTCTATCATTTCAATTTGATACTTGAAATAAAGACCAAAACAGTTATTGGTATATACACCTTATCATAACGCGCTCCCCAAAACACATCACAAACAAAACAGAAGTAATGACAGAGGCTGTTAACTTATCATTATCATTGGCTTCTGCAATCATTCTTGCTATTGTCTTTTTTAAATGATGGAGAATCGATATTCTCTCGATGCTTGATTGTAAATTGTCTATCTTTACTTATGATTTTGATCGTACTTTGAAGATTCCACTCAATGGATTCAAAACTGCTTGTCCCATTTTCTAAAGTTCATTCATTAACATTCGTATTAACGTTGGGCTTACCTTCTACTCATTGTCACTGTGAGCTGCAATCTATCTAATTGGCAAAATCGAGTTTATATTTTTGGTGCGTTTTGCTTGTCAGGAAAATTGAGCGCAGACAAACTCCGCCTGAAACTAGACGGTGCCATAAAGAAAAACGATCCAGACCTTCTGGAGAAAGTGATAGCCGAATGTGTCAGTTCTGGACATCCGGAACTTATGCCAGATATCCAAGAGGCCAGGCTTCATTTGGTGTCTCTAGAAGGAAGTGGCAAAGGTTTGTCCTTATCCTTCCCATTGATTTTAGTATTCTAGACAATCTCGATTCAACTAATTTTCCTTTGGGTTTATGTGTCTAGGATTGTGTCATTTTACTGCAGAATATTTTCTTGTTATAATCATAGAAATTTCTTTCGGTTATCTGGATTATAAAATCTTCTATTGAATGCATGATACCACGCAATTATCAAAATTCATTGATTTGCCTGAGTAACGAAAATTGTTAGTCACCGCCTATCTTACTACGTATCTGTTATGTATGGTTAAATACTATTCATTTCATCGTTCAAAATATATTCCATAAACATTATTTTCGAATACATATTTCAGCAATTGTAATTATATCTCGAAAAAGTTTCCCTTTCTCAATCTGTTATTCTCCATAACGAATTAAAGTTTGGAAATGACAACAAATGACGTATAACTATTTGACATGGTGATTTTTAAAAGAATCCTTTATTTTGATTATCAGGATCTTTCTCGCTTCCTCGATTCCATATGAAAGCTCCTAAATTCAGTCTGTTCCATAAAAAGCATGGAGAAGCAGGTTCGAATCATTTATTCATACATTTAATCATCTGAATAGTTTTGATGTTTATTTGATGACGTGGGTAACGTTTCATAAATACGATGAATTACAGAATTTGCTTCATTCTATAAACTATTGAAATTCAGTTACTTTTTATTTTGACTACCTGCAAAGGATCACATTATAAAACATTCATTATATTTCCTCGTCATATTTTCTACTTAACATCCTATATTTTATCATTCGATTTGTTAAAACCAAGTTGAAAAAGGAATATCAACCAACTCATCAAAATTGATGACAAGGTAATGAAATTGAATATATCTACATTATTGCTTTTAATAAGCAAAAATGAATTTGGAATTGAAGACGTTCAATGAATATCTATGCTAATAAAAGACAATGTGATGAAAGTAAAGTTTCCAATTTCTTCTCGTTGGTTTTACAATCTTACGTGTAGATTGATACACACTCATTTCAATAAATCTTCCTTTATTCTCTTCATTGCCATAATGTTACCAAGTGGGGAGGTAAATGAATGACATTCAAACTAAAAACGATAAAAATGTGAATTTTAGTGACGTGTATTCAAACTATGAATAGATGAAAGCAAACAATTTGTTGAAATAAATGTGAATTTATTGACATGCAAGCACCTTTTACATAGATATCTCTCTGGAGGATGTGTCCCCTGACACACTGCGTGACCAACTGCGCTTAGCTGTGAAGAATAATGACCGACCGAGATTAGAACATCTTATCGCAATTGCTGAGGAGGCTCAATATCCAGAACTGGCGTTTGATCTTCGTGATGCCCGTCAAGCTCTCCACAAAATGGGAGGCGGATTCGGAGGTTAGATCACATAATATACTTTGTTACCAGGGATAAAAATTTTAAAACGTTTCCCCTCAAATTTCTCCATTTCATTCGATCATATGGATTCATTTTCTGTAATTTTTTGATAATCTAATATATTGTGGGATATTCGTATACGTAAAGTGAATGTTGTCAACATTTGAAAAAACAAAGATAAAGACTAATATCAAAATCTTATTCAGTGTGTAATAAATTCAGTTGAACACACATTCAAAATCTATTATTGCGTTTAAAATCTACATGAAATTCGACTTTCGGTTATCAGGAAGTCTCTCCCTGGAAGGGCTGCGTGAACGCCTGAGGGCAGCGTTCAAATCGAAGGACAAGAAGGTTTTGGATGCAACCATTAAAGAAAGCATATCGGCCGGCCTCCCTGGCCTCGATGCCGACATCCAAGATGCCAGAGTGACCTTATTCAAATTGGAAGGCGGCAAAGGAGGTTAGAATCCAGATTTATAAAAACGTAACGCTAAAATATTTGGAATGAAAATCTCTTAAATATCTAAAATATAATGATATCTTGAAAAATATTCTGAAATCAGTTGGATCAATTGAAGATCTTTATATATGAACGAAGAAGCATAGTGATTAATTAATCATAAAACAAAATCGTCCGACAAAGGACGGTCTTTGAAGAAAATTCCTACTCTACGATTTATATGCATATACTTATATATGAATAATTGAACCTATTCAGCAAGAAATATTTAAAACTTTTTTGAATCAAATTCATATCGAGGAATCAATAATGTGCAACAATATTCTTAAATCAGTTCGATCAATTGTAGTTCTTTATATACAAACAAAATAGCATACTGATTAATTTATTATTGAACAAAATTGTCGAACTGAAAGAAAATCCTGATTGTAAATCCCTACTTTACCATAAATATACATAAATAAATGATCTTATGTAGCAAAAAATAATTAAAACGTTTCTGAATCAAATTCATATCGAAAATCGACGATTAAAATAGATTGAACCAGTTGTAATTGGAATGTTAAGCCAGTATCTTGGTTGTATCTGATTACTAATTACATTACTCAGATCTGAAATCACCAGATGCTCTCCGTGGCCAACTGAAGGCAGCAATCAAAAACAAAAGCCAACCTGAATTGGAGAAGGCCATCATTGAATGTGAGGAAGCCAGTTATCCGGAACTTTCTCTCGATCTTCGTCTGGCCAGAGACACTCTGGACGGTATGGGCTTTGGTCGTGGAGGTTAGTTTATGGGATGTTCATTACGATTTTTTCTTTTGATTCTAACCTTTCTCTCACTATCGCTTCATTCTATATGATGAGAAACGCTGTAACTCTTCTGCACGTCTTCCATATTAACTAATACGTAAGGGATGACCATGAAAACTTGTCAGTCGCTAGTGTTTCGACTGAAGATTCCATAAGTTTTCCATTGTTCTTTCCATTTTCATGTCAAATCATTCATATATACACATATTGGTTTCTCATTTTTCTCGTTGAATACTAGTATTTTCCTGGTTTGCCTCCTATTCGTTATCATTCTATCTCTGTCTATCCTGCTATCTGTTTGTTGGGGGCCAGGGAATATAGTTGATGTCGTTGTCATGGGTACATTTTGCTTGTCAGGAAAATTGAGTGCAGACAAACTCCGCCTGAAACTAGACGGTGCCATAGAGAAAAAGGATCCACACCTTCTGGAGAGAGTGATAGCCGAATGTGTCAGTTCTGGACATCCGGAACTCATGCCCGATATTCAAGAGGCCAGGCTCCGTCTTGACTCTCTTGAAGAAAGTGGCAAAGGTTTGTCCCTAGCCGTTTTATTGATCATTTTAATTTTCACACAAGTTGCATATGAATGCATTCTTATCTTGCGAATAATTCACATTCTTTTTCGTTTTCCATAATTATGAGAATTCAATCTGACTTTGCCATAAGCTGGGATTCATTAGATAAATTGCTGACGTAATGCTCATTGCAAGAAAAGCTACCAAAATAATGACATGTGAATGTCTATGTACATATCCTTAGTAAGCATATAATGGTGGACGTTCATGATTTTTTAAAAAAGTAAAATAAATACACAATTCCAACTTTTGTAAAGAGCTTTTCACCCAGTCTGAGAGAATGATCGAAGATCGGGTGAAATGTTATCATACCATCTTACATGTGGTGAAAAATATCGGTGGGACAAAGTAATATCGAATTCAATATTTTCTCACACAACCATCTATTTTATACTGTTGTTGCTGAAGAATAATAATTTTGATTATCAGGATCTTGGTCGTTCCCTGGATTCCATATGAAAGCTCCTAAATTCAGTCTTTTCCGTAAGAAACATGGAGATGCAGGTTCGAATCTTTTACCTTGATATCAATATTTCATTTCGATAAATATATTTGTGAAAATAGTAATCGTTTCCTCGTGAACAGTTCAAAGATCATATAATGTTGAAGAAAAAAGAATCAATTTTCAATTTATGGTTTCTGTGAAGAATTTTTCGTATATTTCATTTCTATCACAGTGTCAATGAGTTTGAGATTTATTCAAAATGTGTAAAAGAAGTTATAAGAGGGATAAATGAATATGAAAAGCTCCTCTGAAGTTCTCGTTGAAAGACTAGTTCTTTTCTCTTTCCGATGATTCCGATGAATTTCTTGAGGGTAAGAAAAATCTGACTATCGTTTTACTTAGATATCTCTCTGGAAGATATGTCACCGGACACACTGCGTGATCAACTGCGCTTAGCCGTGAAGAGCAATGACCGACCGAAATTAGAACAACTTATCCAGATTGCTGAGGAAGCGCAATATCCAGAACTGGCGTTTGATCTCCGTGACGCACGTCAAGCACTCCACAAAATGGGAGGTGGATTCGGAGGTTAGACAATCACCTAACATACTTTATTAAGAGAGAAAAGAATTATAAAAATTATTTCATTATACATTTTTACTTTGAATTCGTTCAAATGAGATTACTATCTGTAATTGGTAATGTTTCCAAATAGAAGGCAATATTTGTCTTCGTATTGAAAATCCTATCCAAATTTATAAACACTGATATTATTATCATCATCTTATTTTGTTCATAATCGGATATGTAATATGTTTAAAGTGGCTTTTGAATATATACGTCGTTAAGCTATTGTTGCGTTTAAAATCTACATGAAATTCGACTTTCGGTTATCAGGAAGTCTCTCCCTGGAAGCGCTGCGTGAACGCCTGAGGGCAGCGTTCAAATCGAAGGACAAGAAGGTTTTGGATGCAACCATTAAAGAAAGCATATCGGCCGGCCTCCCTGGCCTCGATGCCGACATCCAAGATGCCAGAGTGACCTTATTCAAATTGGAAGGCGGCAAAGGAGGTTAGAGTCCAGATTTATAAAAACGTAACGCTAAAATATTTGAAATGAAAATCTCTTAAATATCTAAAATATAATGATATCTGCAATCAGTTAGATCTGTCGAATTTCTTTATGTATAGACAAAGAAGCATAGCGATTATTTAATCATAAAACAAAATTGTCACAGTAAAATGCCGATGCTGAACGAAAATTCCTATTCTACCATAAATATACATAAATAAGTGATCGTATTTAGCAAAACATAATTAAAACGTTTGCGAATCAAATTCATATCGAAAATCAATGATTGAAATAGATTGAACGAGTTGAAATTGGAATGTTAAGTCAGTATCTTGGTTATATCTGATTACTAATTACGTTACTCAGATCTGAAATCACCGGACGCTCTCCGTGGCCAACTGAAGGCAGCAATCAAAAACAAGAGCCGACCTGAATTGGAGAAAGCCATCATTGAATGTGAGGAAGCCGGTTATCCGGAACTCTCTCTCGATCTCCGTCTGGCCAGAGACACTCTGGACGGTATGGGCTTTGGTCGTGGAGGTTAGTTTATGGGATATTCAGTATTATTTCTTGTCTTCATTTTCATGTGTCATCTACCAACAATCCCAAACTAATGTATATGTGCACTTCTTATTTTATCTAATCAGAGGGAAAATTGATTTTTGACGTTTTTGTATTTTTTTTCAATCTTGAAAATTATTGTCAGTCAATATTCATGTTTATAGATAATTATATCAATCGATTAACTTGTAACACACCAGGCTTATGTCCCATAAGTTATAAGTGTGGATGTCGTGAAAAACAATGCAGTTTGAAAATTTTGAAACAAATATATATTAATTTATCAAATGAGATCATATTACTTGAAATTGGTTTTATGTTGGAATGTTTTGCAGGAATTTTTTGCGTGAAAAATTATTTCCTGATCGATTGGATATTCCCTATATACTTTCTTTGAATTTTTAGCAATTTTATGTGTCTGTCGATTAGGAATAAACAAATTTTCAATAACATGATTATTAAACAACAGAGAGAAAATGAATAATCACCTTCCAATCATTAAACCTGTTGTTATTGGTCACCACCATCTTTCATTCATTCGTTTTTATGTTTTGTATAAGAGCTCAGTAAACAGTTTTTCCGCTTATTATCATACATACTAGTATTTTCTTTTTCAAATTTGGTTTGCATCTTGTTTTTGAAAATATTCAATTCACATTCATCGTCTCTTCTTCTTCGACAATTTCTGACTCTTCTCTGGTTTGCCTTCTACTCATTGTCTCTGTGTCTTTGCTGCTCTCTGTTTGATGGGCAAAATTGAGTTGATGTCATTGTCATGGGTACGTTTTGCTTGTCAGGAAAATTGAGCACAGACAAACTCCGACTGAAACTGGACAGTGCCATAAAGAAAAACGATCCAGACCTTCTGGAGAAAGTGATAGCCGAATGTGTCAGTTCTGGACACCCAGAACTTATGCCAGATATCCAAGAAGCCAGGCTTCATCTGGAATCTCTGGAAGAAAGTGGCAGAGGTTTGTCCCTACCCGTTTCATTTTCATTTCTTCATTCAGATTTTACACAACTTGCACATAATCACGGAATCATTTCATCTATAATGCTTATTGTTTTTCTCTTTCTATGATAATGACAATTGTCGGTGATTTCTTGTTTCTCAATGTGATATATGGAAAACATATTTCACAATGATCACTGCAGTAATACTCATTTCTCATAACTTACTGCATAACATTCAAATGTAAATAATTATTTGCGTGTTGTTAAATATATTGTGAAATTCATCTATAATAATTTGTATTACACTTCCAGCTATATAAAAAGATAAATGTAAACATTTGCAAAGAAGTTTTGTGGAATCTTGATATACAGAAAACGAGTAACATAGTACGATGTAAATTTTCATCTGGTAAAATAGGCTTGTAAGAGTTAATAGAAAATGTAATATCTTCTCATCAAAACAATAACCACGCGTTGAGTTACTTCAACAATTTGAATTTTGATTATCAGGATCTTGGTCGTTCCCTGAATTCCATATGAAAGCTCCTAAATTCAGTCTTTTCCGTAAGAAGCATGGAGATGCAGGTTCGAATCTTTTACCTTGATAATAATATTTCATTTCGATAAATATATTTGTGAAAATAGTAATCGTTTCCTCGTGAACAGTTCAAAGATCATATAATGTTGAAGAAAAAAAAATCAATTTTCAATTGATTGTTTCTGTGAAGAATTTTTCGTATATTTCATTTCTATCACAGTGTTAATGAGTTTGAGATTTATTCAAAATGAGTAAAAGAAGTTAAAAGAGGGATAAATGAATATGAAAAGCTCCTCTGAAGTTCTCGTTGATAGACTAGTTCTTTTCTCTTTCCGATGATTCCGATGAATTTCTTGAGGGTAAGAAAAATCTGACTATCGTTTTACTTAGATATCTCTCTGGAAGATATGTCACCGGACACACTGCGTGATCAACTGCGCTTAGCCGTGAAGAGCAATGACCGACCGAAATTAGAACAACTTATCCAGATTGCTGAGGAAGCGCAATATCCAGAACTGGCGTTTGATCTCCGTGACGCACGTCAAGCACTCCACAAAATGGGAGGCGGATTCGGAGGTCAGACAATCTCCCAAATTTTATATTATGCATTTACATAGAAATAATTTTCAATGTCAAATATTTTGTGCGAATCAAAAATATTTGTGATAATATGAATTCTGTTTTAATCAAAGTGAAGAGATTGCTAGAATTGTATTTGGATCGAAGATAAACATTTTTGTTTGTAAAAGTAATCAACCGTATATGAAAGCAATTAATAAAAACATTAAATTCATATTCCTTTGAATTCATAGATAAATTCATTCTCATAGAGATATACGATTTATGATTCCTGTGTTTTAAATATGCATTGAAACAAATTTTGTTTATCAGGATCTATAACCCCCGAAATCGTGCGCCCACAGTTGGAGACTGCCATCAAATCTAGAGACAAGAAAGCCTTAGATGTATTTGTTAAACAAAGCATATCACTTGGCCTTCCTGATCTTGATGCTGACATCCAACAAGCCAGGCTCACCTTAGATGAACTTGATGGTGGTAAAGGAGGTTAGATTATAGATTCTTATTACATTCACAGCTATTAATCATTTGATAATTCAAGTTTTCGTGAAATCCTGATAAAGATTATTCATCATCATTCCGATAACTTATTGGAATGTTTCAAAATCTCCATACATGAATACCTTTTAAATCTTCATTATCTTGAATTCTTTTGTCGAGGAAACTATGTTTTATTCAAAAGGTTGAAAAAATAACTATGCATCAGTGAGATATTCATTCTCAGACATACAGATAGTTAAACATGTTTCATACATTTAATTTAGTTATTAAAAAACAAGTAACCAATCTTCCTTTAGATTAGCATAATCTTTCTGTTTTATAAAAATATATTTTCATATTACTAATTACGTTAATCAG
The DNA here is from genome assembly GCA_963457665.1 of Thysanoteuthis rhombus. Taxonomy (NCBI): domain Eukaryota; kingdom Metazoa; phylum Mollusca; class Cephalopoda; order Oegopsida; family Thysanoteuthidae; genus Thysanoteuthis; species Thysanoteuthis major. The sequence continues at coordinate 19,776,176 of OY735200.1, forward strand.
GGCTGAAATCACCAGATGTTCTCCGTGGCCAACTGAAGGCAGCAATTAAAAACAAGAGCCGACCTGAATTGGAGAAGGCCATCATTGAATGTGAGGAAGCCAGTTATCCGGAACTTTCTCTCGATCTCCGTCTGGCCAGAGACACTCTGGACGGTATGGGCTTTGGTCGTGGAGGTTAGTGTTCGGGATGTAATATCATTAATTCTCCTTTGCTCTTTCTATTTTGTTCTCTAGCCTCATTCATTATATATGAACCCACTTTTTCCTAATGTAGTCTATGTCGACTCATGCCACTACATTTTTAGGCCATACGAAATCATTTATCCGCTTGAATAGTTCCGAATGATTACTCCTCATAATAACCAAACAAATTATTCTTGGAAATACCTTTTTCTTCAAAATCAGTAATACATGGTCTAAAATGATTTATACAGTAAGTTTTCAGACATACGTTTGGGTATATATTCCAAAATGTTTAAAATTGAAATGGTTTCGTTAATTACATCAATGGTTTTTAAAAATGCTTTTAATACTTTTCACATTATCAACATAATTGATAATCCTCTAAAAATCTTCTATTTATATCATCATATCACCTAAATTCTTCGTCTGTTGTTCTGTACAGTTAGTTATCAATTTCTGGTTGATTCAATTTAATTATCTCATCTCTTTATGTCCATAGATTTATTCTAAAAATCTTTTTAAACATTTGATTAAATTATCCAATGACTAGGACATAGAGCAGAATATTGATTATGGGATATAATCAATAAATCAGTAGTATTGTTGTTTTCTCAATATGAATTATTATTTTCGAAAGGGCAGTCTTTAGAATTACGATGATCATTTTCATCATACTCCTCGGATATTTCCATTTTGGGAGAATTTCGCATTTTTCTAACAATAGGACCATGTTCTGCATCATGGTTCCTTTCTTCCATTACTAACATTTGTATGGTTTGACTTCTTCTCTCTGTTTCTTTGCTGCTACCTACCTGATGGTGGGAATGTAGTTGATGTTGTTGTCATTGGTACGTTTTGCTCGTCAGGAAAATTGAGCGCAGACAAACTCCGCCTGAAACTAGACGGTGCCATAAAGAAAAACGATCCAGACCTTCTGGAGAAAGTGATAGCCGAATGTGTCAGTTCTGGACACCCAGAACTTATGCCAGATATCCAAGAGGCCAGACTTCATCTGGAATCTCTAGAGGAAAGTGGCAAAGGTTTGTTTCGATCCCTTGAAATGCTTCTAGATTTTGAGACATTTTCGTTTAACTTTATATCAGCCATCTGTTTTTGCGTAATCATTGTCTGACCCATTCTCACGCGATGATGAAAGGGACAAATTTCACAATATGTAAGTGACAATCGACAGAGTATTTTTGTAAATCATTCTCAATGATTATCCTTAATAATTCACTTCTTATTTCAAACCATCTTACAGTGAGATTGAGTTATTAAAGCTGGTGGTTATTAAATTCAACGATTAACATTATCTTAATTCCTTTTATTTTAATCGGCGAATATGGCATAAAATCGTTTTTATCTGCGAATAATTCCTATCACTGCATTCTTTCAAATGTTGTTAATTTCGATTATTAGGATCTTGGTCGTTCCCCGGCTTCCATATAAAAACACCGAAATTTAGTCTTTTCGGGAAGAAGCATGGACATGCAGGTTCGAAACTTTTACCCAAATCTTTATTTCTAAGCCTATGATAATTATTTTTCCTAATTAATACAAATGTAAAATATATTGATATATTCGATAAATCTGTCTGATTTTATATATTGCCAAATACATTTGAAATATTTTCATTGGTATGATAGAATCTACTTCTATTTTCCGGTATATTCAAGTGGTTCAATTGATATATCATATGATGAGTTATAGAATATCATATGCCAAAACATATAATATCATAATGGATATAAACATTCAATTGGTGGTAACCAAGTACTGTATTATTACTCAATACAAAATCAACGTAAAACTCCATATATCTTAATTTACATGTTTCTGACAATTTTTCCTGATATTTTTCCTGTCTTATTAAGATGCAATCAACTGATTGCCATGTAACTCTGCTAGTCTGAAGTAAGTTGATCAATATCAATTTGTGTGGTGTTTATTATGAAAGAGAAAAATTTGTTCACACAAATATAAAAATATGATTTTAGATATCTCTCTTGGGGATATGTCTCCAGACACACTGCGTGAGC